>QRFJ01004216.1:56098-377362 GCA_006176705.1 Cocos nucifera | reverse complement strand
ATGGGCTATTTGAAGGGGCCCTCACCCCCAAGGCACAAAAGTGGCCATGCAGGAGCCCTCTCTCCTAAAGGCCATAAATAGTTATTTTAGACTACAAAAGAGGCTCAATGAGAGGCCTTTCACACGTTAGGCCTCGCTGAAGGCCTCTTTCCTACGGGCCACGAATAAGGACTTTCGTTGTACGGAATCTTGCCCCATCTGGGCATAAAATCGATCTTCACTCTCACTTACGAAGATCTGAATTAGTATCTAAGTCCTCATGTTTAAGACATCAGAAGGCGACTTCATATCCCTACTAAGACCTAGAGACCTCATAGATGAGGTTCTCCTTCGTGTATTCTTTAGACAACGTTGACCTCCTATTATAAAGCAATTGGAAGACCTGTCCGCATTCCCTCGTAAGCTCGTTCCACCCTCATTAGATAAGTTGTGTTCTTACTTGCCGCTAATGAGGTTTTAACCTCTCGTTAGAACTGGAGGCCTTCACTTCAATTTAAAATGAAGTTTGACGCTTAATTCATTCGCCTACCATGATTAATTTGCACTAAAGATAGAATATTTAAAAGTAGACCACAAGTTTTATGAAAGTGGCTATTGATAGTTACATTCATTAGACTTTGTCTGAATTCAAGACTCTAGGGGATAGTGTAGCTCCTTGCTTAGCTCCGTAGATGGTGAAGTCCCTTGGCTTAACATAATCTTTCTTTGACTTTCGTTGTAGGCACCTTCTCAATTCTGGAGCAACGCTTGCCATTGATTTTTGTAAAGATTGAGAGACCCTTTCCCGCTCGGACTGCATATACTCACATCAAGTCTTCCGGAATCTTAAAATGTTCTTACCTTACTGTTCCAAATTGTCAGTACCAGCTACTTATTCCTTTATACGCTGTCATTTCGGGATTGCCTGTTTCCTCCCGTCTCTCTTTCCAATAAACATTCTAGACTTCTCTATGAGTCTTTTTGCAAATTATTTATATTCATTGAAGTTCTCCACTGCTCGTCCCTGCAAGGCGATAGTGCACAAGTTCGCACTTAGAGATTAACTATTTCCAGTTTAGGTTACATGCTCCAAAGCAAATGGGAGTTTTCCTCTATGGGCATGCTCTGGGTGGCTTTCACTTAGGCCCAAACTAATAGGTATAAGCTTTAGTCCACTCATGCTTTCGTTTTGCTCTACTACAGCCATGCTTATTTATCTTTCTTATAACAATGTTCTGTTATCATCTTAGTTCACCATTTCAATTTGAGGGTGCACCACCAAAAATGTGGAAATTGATGAGAGAATGTTCAAATCTCGTAAATTCACAGCAAATTTGTCCCTATAATCTTGACATGCCCACTTATCACTATACCTAGATGTTCAGAGTATGAGCTGAATATATCTATTACTATTAACTTCCAAACAAAGTCCTATGATTCATTTAGTGCTCAGTAATCTTTTCCGCTAGGGGCGTTTAGTGCTAAACCCACTGGTGAAGAATCCATTTGCCCCACTAAGAGACATTTTTGTTTGTCCACGCGCCATTGAAAATGGTCCAAGTATATCCACTCCCCATTGTGCGAGATCTGGCCAAGGGGCACTTAAGGAGCTCGTGAGTAGTGAACGCTAGTTTACTGTTGGTAGTTTAGCATTTTTTCTGGACACTCGATCATATTTTTTTATAAATTAATTGCATCCTGCTGAAGCGTGTCGGGGTCAGGACCTAATAATATTCATTGCCGAGAGTTCTGTGATGAACATAATTGATCTCACTTTAAGATATTTCCACAAATCCTTTCATCGATAAACTTTCCTAAGAGCATAATCAACCTTCAGATGATTGCAAGATTATTTAAAGAAGTCCGGTAGAAACATAAGACCCTACTTATATATTTTGTTTTCATCATAAAATGGTAGCAGAGGGCCTGGGTTTCTCAGCTTTCGCAGCTTCTTGGCGTATCTCTAGGAAGGATACCCAATATTTAAGTATCTAAGACCAATGTATCTGTGGGGTTGAAACCCGCTCCTACCAAAGTTAGCTTGGTGGGATCTAATCACCGGAAAACCGTCCCATAGTAAGCAATCTTAAACCACCGACCGATGACTCTGAGGCCAGCATGAAATAAAACTCCTGAATGGGCCCGTGCGGGCATGGCAGAAAGCGGGAAAAGGGCTGCGCCCAAAAAAGACATAGTTTATGGCGCAGTATTGTGAGAGTTAGCCAAGCTTCTTCATACAAGTGCGCGCGCTCCAATTGTTGTTTCACTTCTCAGCATGAACTAGAAATTAGTGAACTCAATTCGTCTAAGCATTAAGCTAAACATTCAATTCCCGCATCACGCTGGACCCCAGCAACTTGGTGAATCGGTTCACGAACCACCATCTAACCAAACTCCCCTCTACAGCCCCCGAGATTTTTTTCTCCATAGATGAGATCTCACAATTAGAGCCAGCAGAGTTGATAGACAGTTCTTCCCTTTGCCTCCCCGGGAGAATCTTCTGCATACATTTTGATAAGAAATTTGCAGATCTTTGAATTTCTTCTCATGCTTAAGAACCATGAAAGATTGCAAACAAAAGGGATCTTGTCACTTACTCGTTTGGCCTCCTGAATGGACCCTGGAAAATGATGAGCTTCAAATGGAGCGATTGAATCCCTAGGGTATATAGTTGTCGCCATCGAAAACCATCAACCAAGCTCCTTGATGCGGGTAAGGCATCCGAGACTACGACATATCCTTAACGTCCTGAGTGCAGATTCTTTCGGCACAACAACAAACCACTATCTTGTTTGGGTTTTATTTCTTTTATGTGCAACTACACTTCTTTGTCAATGCTCGACTGGGTTAATTGGATGATTATTACTAATATTCAAAATTCTTGCTGCATCTATATATGATCTAAAGGGGCAGTTATTCATGGCATATTCAGTTTCCATAGTGATTTAATACTCTTTTGGAAGTAGATATTTGCTAGTTTATTGTTGGTGTAGCAAATTTTGGAAGGCTGCAAGAAGATAAGACTCCCTAGTCCCCATGTCACTTTATTTGCTAGTTCGATCTGGTTGGTTGGACCGATTATTTTGAAGGCTGATAAGAGATAAGACTCCTAGTCCCTCATGTCATTTATTGCCATTCCCAAGTTCCTAGACCTTTAATCTGCTTATTTCTGTTTTGTGTTTTAGTCTTTTAATGTTTGGGTATTCGCCATGTTGGGGGTGTTTTTCAATTCTGAGTCTTAAATAATCTAATATAAATGAGGACATATTATTCTCATTTGCTTGTAACAGACTGGTTGAGATGATTATGAAAATTCTCCTCTTGTGTTGAGTTGATTAAATCTCGGATTCTCGGTTATCCAACGCTCTGTTTGGTGTGAATCAAACTAGTTCTTTTTCCTTGGTTCTCGGTGGACATTCCTTTTAAGCCTTTGGTGGTTGAACACTAGCAACTATCTCTCTCCCGCGTCCTTCATCCCTGCCGCTGCCTGGTGGCTTGTGCCGTTTATGGCTTTAGGTGATACAACCTCATCCTTGCCATATCCTCGCAGTTACACACCCATCCCCAGACAATTACCGCACAGTTGCCTGCGCTCCCACCTTAGCCTCCCAGAATATGTGGTGCTTACACTCCACAGAGCTTATTATGGATAAACTCAAAACATCGCAAAGTTGTGTAGATCTATGAGGTCTGCTTTGATCCTGCTCGATTTTGGAATCGTCAATCCGACCTGTATTGAGGAAGTGTTACCGCCCATTTTTACACAATAATCCTAAAAATTTCTCTTGTTCGGAGTTCACTCGCCCACGCCACGCATCAAGTTTGGTATCAGAGCTCAAGGCTTGAACTGGTTATCTTTGAGTGATTCTTCTACTTAATCATGAGTGTGAGCTGCCACCACAAGTTCCATAATGGTGACTATGGATTTTGGTAGCAGCATGCGGATTCGCCTAAGACTTAAGGGTCCGGGAGATATCGTGCGATATCTAGAAACTCCAAAGGCAAATGGAGCGAGTTTCTCTAATCCTCCTTAGAGACGTCCCGGCAGAGACCAAGGAGCGAACCATGCAGGCATCCGACTGTCAGCGTACATCCAGTGAGACATTCAGATTTCTGCATCACACATTCTAATGATGTTCTAATTCCATTGGAGGGCCAACTTCTAGTGCTTTGCTGCTGATACACCGAGTTTCGAGAGAAGAAGGAAGAAGACACCAATGAGAAATGACCATGAGATTAAAGCAGATTGCCACCTGAGTTCGAACGTCAGTTTCTCAGATCCTCTTGACAACTTTGTTTGTATTGGCTCCATGCCATTGATACGAGTTTTTGATTTCAAAGTCCTACTCGGATGAGAAGAGGTGCAAGTCGCTTGTTCTGAGAACTTACTAAATATGCTTCTCTATGGTGGGTTAGAAGCTTTAAAGCATCAGGCAGAGCTTAGAAGAAGGGAAAAAGCCGAATGCAAATCTTGGGACAAAACTCAGACGAACTTAATGAAGAACGAGTTCTTGCCCGATCCTCATAAGCCAAGACTCCTTGTCTCTCTCAGCTGAATTCCCTAAAGACTAACAAGGCTGTGCCCTATGAGTATCTGAAGAGATATATTCCGTGAGTGTCTTCAACAAACTCATGATGAAGGGTGTGATCCAGTTTCAGAAGTTCCGGATCAAACCATCCGCTCGATTCCTTGGTTGGCCATTGAATCAGGAAATTGCTGATGGGACACCTTCAGCCTTATTTGGTTCCTTCACGAAGCATGTTTAGCAAGCTAAGCACATGGAACGGTTGAGACAACAACACAAGCCAGTATGCCAAGAGGGTTTCTTCCAGACACCGCTTGGAAGGGACATCCTACTTTAGAAAAGATGACTTCATCAAGCAATAATGAGGTGTCATCGAGAAGCTAAGATACGAAGCGAAGTATAAGGATAGAGACACCAACGAATCAAAGAAACCAAGACAAAGTAGATCTATCAGAATTCTAAATTTTAGTAGACCAGGCAAGGCATGAGTGCTCTATTGAAGTCAGCCTGTGCATGGCATTTTGCAAGCACTAATTGTCCAAATCGCGAGAGTTTACTTGACTCACTTCATAAAATTGGAGTAAGATCGATTTGCGAAACTTCTAAGAGGCCAGCCGTGATCAACATGACCAGAATTGATTCTGAAGCTAACAGAATCGAGAATATTCATATTGAAAAAGCCTGACGATGGCGAGTGTTGCTGGTATACGAGAGCATTACATGCGTAGATGATCCTCCCGAAGAAATGAGCAAAGGTGAAGATACATCTTCCACGCACGCCGTTCACTAGTTATACCTGGGGAAGCGTTTGTCGTCACGGGATGGATTCATCGATTCGGAGGAGATGCTGCACCAATGTATTGCCCCTCGACACAACCATGATTGAAAAAACTGAAGCTACCAACATCGAAATACCATCCTAACCTTACAAGCGTTCAGTGCCTTAGCAAAGGATCTCTGTATTTTGAGGTAACACAAACGAGCGCCTTTATCCATCATTTCTTCAGTCTGGTAGAAGAATGTATCGAGATGAAGTCGTGTGGCGCATGATTTTCCATTATCGCTGTCGCGCATAGATTGTTGTTAGGCTAGACCTTGGCAATATGATAGCAAAGGCTGTACATTGATGGGCATATCAAAACACATACTCCTTTTCACACAGGAACGAAAAAGCATTACTCTTGAATCTCTTGAAACCGAGCATGCTTACATCGAAGATCAACCTGGGGAGGGAAACACTAGTAAGGAAAATCTTTTCTTGAGTAATAAACAAGGTTAGAGAGAGCCATTACCAAAAGGACAAACATGTATTTGCTTGCTTATGGATTGAGAAACTAAGAGTTGAAAGAAGACCTAATTGACATATCCGACAAAATGCATCTCCTTGTTAAGAACTTCTGAGATCTGTGTTCCCGCCGAAGGAATGTGCCATCTGGATTACCTCCAATAAGATGGGTATTGAGCACCAAATGTGACTTGCTGCCCGGTGGCCCCTCTACCGAACAATAGCAGTCATATAGAATTGCCCAACCCGGATGGAAACAAAGGAGTTTGCAAAGACAAGTCAATGAACTTATCGCAAGGGATTATTCGAGAGAAAGATGAGCCCATGTTCTGTTCTGGCTCTTATCTCGTACCAAAAGGATGGAACATTCATGAATGTGATGTCGATATGCCGATGCCATCAACAACATCACTATAACTATAGAGTATCACATATAACCTAGACTCTGATGGATATGCTCTGATGAATAATATGGTCTTACTCCTAAGTAATACTATTTCTAGGTTATTCGAAGATACTTACATTTGATTTTCGAAGAGTTGCTGGCTATCACCAGACTCCGGATATTGCGGAAAGGAGATGAGTGGAAAACAGCCTGTTCAAGACTAAGGGAGGTCTATATGACATGGATTGGTGTTATGCCATTCGGACTTTCTAATTGCTCCAAGTACTCTTTCATGAGGCTTATGAACGCGGTTCTTTCGTTCCTTTATTTTGGTCGATTTGTTTTGTGTGTAATTACTTTGACCGACTATTCCTTGTTCTATAGCGATCGAACGCGAAGAGGAGCATATTTCTTTATCTGAATCAGGTCTTTAAAGCCTTAGGCGAGGAACAGAAGCTTTTATGCCAAAATGTGAGAAGTGTTGAAGTTTCTTCTCTTCTCCAGCATTATATTCCTCTGGATATGTTTGGTTTTGCACCAGATGGATATTTCTCTGTGATCAATTGAAAGGTGGACTCAATGGAAAACCGTGAACCCGGTTTCCGAAATCCATTACCCGACTGTCAAGGAGTTTTACATGGCCTCTGCTTCTTTCTATTACGTCGGTCTGTGAAGAGACTTCAGTTACAATTCATGCGGCCCCGCATCACTGAATGCATGTAAGAAGGTTCGTTTCTTTGGACACATGGGACAGGAGCTGCTCATTGACGCTTTTGAACTCATCAAACAGAAGCTATTTGTGCAGTCCCCCCATTCTTGCTCCTCTCCAATTTTTGATAAAGTATTTGTTGCAATTGAAGTTGTGATGCAAGTTGATTGGCATTGGAGCTGTCTTTCTTGTTCAAAGAACAAGAGACCATTCGGCATATTTCAGTGAAAAAGTTAACTGTATTCGAAAGGACAGACAACTACTCAACTATTGATAAGGAGTTCTACGCCATTTGGAGAGCTCTTGATCATTGGAAAGTCATTATTATTGAGTGCGCTCAACCAGTTTCTGTACTATCATTGCTGATCAGTTGAGCTTTGAAGTTTTATTAGTGGGCCAACGCAAGCTCAACTCAAAGGCATGCCAAATGGGTAGAATTTTCTTCAATCCTTTTCTTTCGTTTTTCGAAGGTATAAACCTGGCCATACTAATTTGTTTGCGGATGCTTTATCAAGAGATTACTGGTATGCTCTGCTGTTCTTGATCTAGCGAATTTCTTGGGTTTTTCAATCCATCGAAAGAACTATATTCTTGGAAGACCCGGAGTTCTCTACTATCATCGCATAAGTTGCAAAACATGGTAATTCAAGGTACATATTTCTCCCAAAACTGGGCTTCCTTTTTCTCAAGGAAAAATCGATTATGTGTGCCGAAGGTTCATTTAGAAAATTGTTGATCCGAGAAGCACATGGTGGGAGGTTTGGCTGGTTCACTTCGGCCGTGAACAAAAACTCTTTGAAATCCTTCCAAGAGCACTTTTATTTGGCCAAAGATGACGTGGAGAGGTACCATGTCTATTCATCTTGAGTGTGTGCAAACTTGTCAAAAGCAAAGAGTCATTTTCATCCAATGGCGTGTATTACTCCCCTCCCAGTTACCATTTACAGCCTTGTGGAAGATGTGAGCATAGATTTTATTGTGGCTCTTCCAATGAACTCAGAGGGGAAGAGATGCCATTATGGTGGTCGCTTGATCGGTTTTCTAAAAATGGCTTCATTTTATTTCCATGTCATAAGACGGATGATGCCAATCTCTCCCCCGGGGAGAGGCTCTTTCAATGGCCATTTTGTGCCCCAATAATCATTTGTGCCCTAGGGGAGAGGCCAGTGCATCGATCCTTTTGTGCCTCAAGGAGAGGTCCCTTCAAAGGTCTAATAGGAAGAGGTCCTTTCAATGGTCCTTTTGAGCCCCAATGACCCTTACGAGGAATATTAAGGCCTTCGATTCTTAAATAGGAGATTAACCTCGTTAGGAAGGAGAACCTTATCCTAACAAGGGTGAAGACCCTTATGAGGGATGCGAAGGCTTCCAATTCTTAAATAGGAGATTAATTTTATTAGAAATAGGAGGAGAACCTCATCCTAATGAGGGTGAGGACTCTTATGAGGAATGCGAAGGCCTCCAAATCTTAAATAATAGGTTAATCTTGTTCGGAATAGGAAAAGAACCTCATCCTAATGAAGATAAAGACCCTTACGAGAGATATGGAGGCCTCCAATTCTTAAATAGAAGGTAAACATCATTAGGAGCAAGAGGAGAACCTCATCCTAATAAGGACGAAGATCCTTATGAGGGATATAAAGATCTCTAGTTCTTACATTAGAGGATAAATTTATTCCTAAGCAAGTTCGAAAAATTCTTGTTCATAAATAAGGGGCGTAGATCAAATCAATGTCAGGAGGCGTTCAATCATCTCAAGTAGGCAGTCACAGAGGAGCCGGTCCTCATTCTACCGAACTTCTCGATTTCTTTTGAAGTTCATACCGTTGCCTTAGATTTTGCCATTGGAGGGGTGCTCATGCAGGAAAGACACCCAGTGGCCTTTGAGAGTCGGAAGTTGAATGACACTGAGCGAAGGTATATGGTTCATGAGAAGGAGATGACAGCAGCTGTGCATTGCCTTAGAACCTGGCACCATTACCTCTTCGGATCAAAGTTTGTGGTGCACACGAACAACGTGGCCTCAAATTACTTCCAAACCCAGCCAAAGCTCACCCTAAAGCAAGCAAGATGGCAGTAATTTCTTGTTAAATTTGATTTTCACATCGAGTATAAGCCAGACCGAACTAATTCAGTCCCTAACGCCTTAAGTAGAAAGGTTCAGTTGACTGTAGTTTCTTCCACTTTCGGACCAGCAACTGACTTAATGGAGAGGGTCAAGATCGAGATGGAGAAGGATCCATGGGCCACATCCATGGGTGAACTCATCAAGGATGGCAAGGCATGCTGTTTCTGAATCGAAGGTGGGCTGATTTTGACACGGGGATGGCATGTCTATGTTTCTTCAGGCAGAGGGCTGAGGTGTGAGGTGCTACGAGAGCATCATGATTCTATGTAGGCAGGACATCAGGGGGTGCATAGGGACCAAGATCTCATAGAACATAGCTACTATTAGCCAAATATGCGAGATGACATCGAGGGGTATGTTCGTGCTTATCTAGTATGCCAACAAGATAAGGTTGAACATCAGCGACTTGTGGGGTTGTTGGAGCCATTGCCTATACCAGAGCATCTTTGGGAGAGCATCTCCATGGACTTCATCATCGGGTTACCTCCAGTGGAAGGGTATAGCTTCATCATGGTAGTGGTGGATCACTTCTCGAAGTATGGAGTCTTCATTCCAGCACCTACTACTTGCCATGCGAAGGACGTGGTGTGGTTGTTCTTCATATATGTGGTGAAATTTTGGGGGATACCTTGGAGCATTATTTCTGATCGCGATGCTCGCTTCATGGGAAGATTTTGGATCGAGTTATTTCGGATACTTGGAATGGAGCTGAAGATATCCATGGCTTTCCATTCTCAGACTGATGGCCAAACTGAATGAACAAATGCATTTTTGGAGATGTATTTGAGGCACTATGTGAATGCCAACCAGCGGGATTGGGTTTGACTCTTGGACCAAGCCCAATTCAGTTACAACTTACAGCGATCGGAGTCGATCGGTAAATCACCATTTGAGCTGATAACAGAACAGCAACCAGACACTCTAGGGTGTATCACAGCGGACTATGTGGGATGTAGCCCAACCGTCTATAGGTTCATGATGGATCTAAAGGAGGATACAGATTTGGTTCAGGTCTTCTTATTGAAGGCGACCAAATGGATGAAGAAGTGGGCTGACATAAAGCGGCATGCAGTTGAGTTTCAGATTGATGATCGGGTATTGGTGAAACTCTACCATCACATGAGATTGAAGTCGGACAACCACAAAGTACTCATGAGGAGGTACCAAGGCCCCTTCATCATCACCCATCGAATTGGAGAGATAGCATACCGGTTGTCGTTGCCTTCCAAGCTGAAAGTGCATTCGGTGTTCCACGTGTCTCTATATTGAAGCCATTCAAAGAGAACACAACCGACCCTTCTTGGGCTCAAAGCGGGAGAGCTCCAGTGTAGTACAAGTTCATTACACCAAAAAGGTTTTTAAAATCAAGGCGAACAGAAAGAAGTACAATCGGGTATAGTACTTAGTCTGATGGAGAGGACTAGCAAACTCAGAAGTGAGTTCGGAGTATGGTGACGAACTATGGCAGTTTGAAGACATCATCAACAAGTACCACCTAGCCTTGTTGGGGGCAACTTCGGCTTAGGTGGAGAAGGATGTCATGACTCCTCGAATCAGGGCTGGACCAGACATGGGTCGAGGTGCAAACCAGATCAGGTCGCTGGATGGGTTCGAGGTCTGACTATACTCTCTTGAGATTTGGGCAACTTAGAGACCATATCTGAGCCCTAGAATTATCTGGAGAAATGTGTACAAGATCTACAAGGAGTACTCAAGAGAATAGGGCGGCGCATGTCTCGAGATGTATGTTGGTCAGCAAAGAAGTTGGTGCAATGAGGCATTGCAGAATGTAGTTTACCCATGCAACTTTGTACAATATTCTAGGAACTCCACAGAAGTTGGTTCAAAGTGGGTAGGCATTATCTTAAAGGATTTTTCATTCCAAATCCAACTGATCAAGTTTCATTACAATCCAAGTTCGTTTAAGTCACAAACTTAGCAGTTTTATCTGACTGCATAGAGTCCCGTGAGTACGGAGATTCTGAGTTTATCCTTATCTTGTACTTAGAGAGTTGAGTTCATGAGGGACTTGTAACTTGGGGTTATTCCTATATAAAGGGACACTCAAGGGTGGGGTTGGAGATCAGAGAGAGAGAGAAAGAAAGAGATCATCTAAGGATCCTCTTGTATCTATGAGAGATCGAGAGACTGGGAGAACTTCTATTGTAAACCAGCGAGTGGTTATTTAATAAAAGTTCTCTTCCCCTTATTTCTTTTTCTTGTTCATAGTGTTTCCTGGTGTCACATTCCGTTGTGTTCTATTATTGTTGGTCGTGGCATAAGTCATAAAGACTAGGTTCCCATGCTAGGAAGGCCGATCAGTTCTCTTCTGCCCTGTGAAGAGCTGATCGAGCCGCATATTGTTGGGATTTGCTATGAGATCCCTTCATACGTGACACCATGATGAGAAAGACATATGGTGGATGGGGATTCGGCATAGGTGATTCGCGATCGTGACCACCTCAAGGTCCTCCTGACTATTTAAGTATTCTCCTACTTCTCCCTTACCCTAGTTTGTCCCTTGTATTTTCTTCTTCGCTCTTCACCTTCTTAGAGTCCAAGGGCCCTGTACTGCCTTTCCTACAATTTCTCTAGTTTTTGACACCATCTTCCACTTGCTTTCCATCTTCTCGACTGTACCTCCAACATCTCCAATCGATTTAGGTTAGTCTTCTAACCCTTCTTTTGCATTTTTGGTGTTCTTTTTCTAGTCTTTAAGTTTGTTTACTGATTTCTTTCAATTTTTAGTGGATTTTTCCTGATTTTGCTCAATCCAAAATAATTTTCGAAATCTCTTGGTCCACTGGTTCTAGGAATCCATCCAATCTGAGCTCTCCTAACCCTAGCCATGAGAGTGAAATTGAGGTTAGAAAAGTTGCTTGTCCAACTTTTATTCCAGAGACTATTCCTTGTTCCATCTCTTCGAAGACCTTTCTTTGATCCAAATTTAGTATGGAGTCCCTCCTAAGTACGAATTGGTGCTTTCCAAGTCCAACGGCCAAGCTTGTGCCCCTCCTCCTAGTCGTTTTAGTTTGTACTCGAAAGCTCTCCATGCGAGGCTAAGACTTTCAATTCTTTTTTTTGTTATTTCCCCATTTTACTTCTTGAACATATCTCTTTCTTCCGTCATACCGAACGCCTTTAGATTTATTGTAGGATTTCTTGCTCTTTGCTTTTTGGCTGAGATCCATCCCACTATTTCTTTATTCCAGACCTTTCTTACTTTTAAGCATCATCCTTCGGCCAAGGACTGGTGGTATTTATCTCCCCCAGTTCGGCAAGATCAGGTTGCTTAAGGGTGTCCCTTCTTCCATTCATAATTAGAAGAAAAAAATTTTCTTCATGTCCTGTCCTTCGAGGCTTCCCCCTTGGGGCCAATTAAGAGATTCAGTCCACAGGGCTCCAAGATTAGAAGAGCGAGAGAACCTCGATTCTGCCCATACTTTGAGAAACTATAATGCCCCTTTACTGACCAAATCAGTAGATGAGTAGACGTTGTACAATCTTGACCTGAGTCCATTCAATACTGAAGGTATACATTTGTGTTTTCTATTCTGTTCTTTATCTTTTCTCTTAACTTCGACTTACCCACTATTGCAAAGATGACTCCTGAGGAGTTCAAGCAATTGAGCAAGGAACTTCGGACCTAGAAAAGGAAGGGCAATGCCCTTAGGGAGACATCCAAGCAGGCGAAGATCAGTGGCTCGAGCTCAGCTATTCTAGCCAATGCAGCTCCTGCTCCCAAGATTGCAATGCCTCCAATGACCTCGAGTCAGCCCACCGAGGTCTCTACCCCAGCACCTCCTATTGAAGAGGGAATGAAGGTGGAAAATAAGAAGAAAAGGGAAATTGCCAAGAAAGTTTGGCCTCAAAAGAACTCCGGGGAGTCCAACGGTGATAGCATCGATTGGGAGAATGCTTCATTTGACGACTGGAAGGTCATCTAAACATCTGTTGATGGATGCATTCTGCTGAATGTTGCCGACATGATCGTCCTTACTAACCTCAACAAGCGGACAAAGGATTCGCTCGAGGCCTTCCATGAGGTAATTGTCTTACCCTTTGTCAAATTCAATCATGCATTCTTTAGCGGCATAACTGACTTCACCATTTGTAGTTGGATCACCAACTGATCACCAACAACAAGGCGATCAACATTCAAAAGGCCGAGACCTCAAAGGCCATTGAGGTAGACATGAGGAATATAAGGTCAAGATCAAGCATTTAATAAAGGAGAACTCCATCGAGGTCAGGCGGCTCTAGAGGCACTCAGAAGGGCTTAACAAGCTTTAGCAAAGATGAAGGACGAGTTGGCCTTGGAGGCGGAGAGGTGGAAGAAGGCTGAAGCTGAAGTCACCGAGGGAAAGAAATGGGTTGCTGAAGCTAAGAAACAAGCCATCCTGGATTTCAAGGCTTCAAGAGAACCAGAGGACATCAAGATCGAGTTCACTAAGAAAGCCTTTGGTAGAGATTTCAACCTCTGCCAGCAGAAGATTGATGAGAGATTTTTTGATCTGGACCTCGACTTTCTTTTGGATGGACCAAAAGATTCTTTTGATGAAGCCAAGACTTTTACTTCTGGAGCTGACTTGCCTTCTGTTGGGGCTACGCTGATGCCCCCGAACTCACTAAGGAGCCGGCACTTGCCGAGGTTGCATCAAATCCTCCTACCACCGATGCTCCCAAGCCTATCAGGGAATCAACCCCAGCCGACGTCGAGCCAAGTTCTCCTATTGCCCCTCCATCAGAGGTCAGAGACCTCTTTAAGTTATACTTTTTCTCTTTCTTTTGTCATCTCTGTACTTAAACTTTTCAAGTAATGAAATTAAACTTTTGCATACCCTTGAGTGTTTGCAATGCATTCATGATAAAGAGTTTAGTTTGCAAGTTCTACCACCAAGCTTAGATGAGGGATGAAGCTGCTCCTTTGCCATAGGGCATCAGCATGAGAGATGAGATAAAAACTTTAAAGAAAGAGATCCATCTAACTATTAAGAATTTAAAAAGAAAGAGAAGCTAAAAAGAAGCTCCAAAAATCAGAACATCAGTACGTGAAGGCCTCTGCCAAAATTAACCATCAACGCCAAGCTTCCAAGCAGACCTTTAAAGTATATATACTACAAAGAATACCATTTGTCTGAAGAGCTTAAGCAGGTGTCGGGCGTGCCAGCGAGAAGTCTTGGATCCTGACTGCCAAAATCTACTCTCTTGAGGTCGAGCTCCAGGAGGCGAGAGAGAAGATCAAAAATTTAGAGAAAAGCTCTTTCTGGTTTCAGAGTCAAGAGGAGTGCGGCTAGGAGTAGTCCAAGAAGTTTTTCGACCTTCAAAAATAGCTGCATGATACTGAGGTGGCATACAACTCTTATAGGATGGGCTGGTGTAGTCAAATTGCCGATCTTAAATGGAAACTACGGCAGCCCAGACGAGGTAACTTGACTTTCGAAGCAGTTACTAGACAGACCCAAGCTGGCTTGAGTGCAGATTTAGATGAAGTTGCTTCTCTGAAGAATACTCTTGGGAATCTTTCTGAAATATATGAGAAGAACAACAACGAGCTACTTCAACTCAAAATTCAAATGATCTATCAAGAAAATGCCTTGAAGGATGTCGAGGCCGAGTCTGCTGTTTTATGGAAAAGATTGAGGGAGGCTGAAGTGAATGCTAGAAGAGCTCGAAAGCTGCTTGGTGAGAGCCTAGAAGCATAGAAAGAACTTGAAAGCAAAGTTGATTATTTAAAACATTCACTTGTAATGGTAGGAGCGGCCAGTCCGAAGTTCAAATAGGAATTCATGTTTTCTTTATCTTTTTCTACTTTTTTTAGTCCTGAAAACCTATTGTCATGGCTCCTCGAATCGGGGCTGGACCGGACATGGGTCAAGGTGCAAACCTGATCGGGTCGCTAGACGGGTTCGAGGTCTAACTACACTTGAGATTTGGACAACTTGAAGACCAAATCTGAGTCCTAGAATTACCTGAGGAAATGTGTACAAGATCTATAAGAAGTACCCAAGAGAATGGGACCGGGGGCACATATCTCAAGATGTATGTTGGTCAGCAAAGAAGCTAGTGCAATGAGGCATGATAGTTTATCCATGCGATTTCGTATGATATTCTGGGCTCTCCATAGAAGTCGGTTTAAAGTAGGTAAGGTATTATCTTAAAGAATTTTTCGTTTTGAATCCAATGGATCAAATTTCATTGCAATCCAAGTTCGTTTGAGTCATGAACTTGGCAGTTTTATCTGACTGCGTAGAGTCCTGTGGGAATGGAGATTCTGAGTTTATCCTTATCTTGTACTTAGAGAGTTGAGTTCATGAGGGATTTGTACCTTGGGGTTGTTCCTATACAAAGGGACACTAAAAGGTGGGGTTGGAGATTAGAGAGAGAGAAAGAAAGAGATCATCTAAGGATCCTCCTGTATCTGTGAGAGATTGAGAGACCAGGAGAGCTTCTATTGTAAACCAGCGAGTGGTTATTTAATAAAAGTTCTCTTCCCCTTATTTCTTCTTTTTCATCATGGTGTTTTCTGGTGTCACATTCCACTTGTTCTATTATTGTTGGGCATGAACTAAGTCATAGAGACTAGGTTCCCATGCTAGAGAGGCTGATCGGTTCTCTTCTGCCCTATGAAGAGCTGACCGAGCCGCACGTTGTTGGGATTTGCTCTGAGATTCCTTCGTACGTCATAGTTGGTATCAGAGCAATACCAAAAATGAAGAAAATGACCTCTACATCAACTTCCATGGTGGGAACGGGGGATTCATCATCCTCGACCTTGGATCCCAATCCTATCTCAGAAGGAGGCACGACAATGGATGGAGCGCATCCAATTGATGATTCTCTACAAGAGCTACGGATTGCATCTCTGATTATCTCCACCAAAAATCGACTACGAAAGTGCGAGGCCCAAATAGCTGAGGTTGAAGAACGAGTGGAGGACCTCGAGGGTAAGGATGCAATCCTTCTAGGTGAGATCGCTGCTTAGCTGAATCAAATTTCCTTCGATATGGAGTGGCGCTACGAGGAAGTGCTGTAGCGCAACAAGAAGTTGAAGACCATGGTGAAGGCTCTCCAAATCAGGTGGTTGACCTTTCAAAAGAAAAAACCATCACGGACGTGTCCTCTTCCACCTCGACAATGTCATAAGTAAGGCTACGCGTCCCCTGCACAAGCTTGATGTTCCCAAGCCGCAGGAGTTCTGTAGGCAGCGGTCCATAAAGAAAGTAGATAACTTTCTTTTCACCATGGAACAATACCTATAGGTTACCGACGTAAGGGGTGAAGCCATGTAGGTGAGTATGGTGGCCATGTTCTTGAGGGATGTGGTGATGCTTTTATGGTGACATCGGACTGATGATGTGAAGCAAGGGGCTGTTCCAATCACCACTTAGGCACAGTTCCAAATTAAACTTTGGAAGCAATTCTTCTTCGAGTTTGCTAAGAATGATGCTGGAGCACGACTACGGCGACTCATGCAAAAGGATGATGTGCGTGAGTATGTGCGAGAGTTCAGTGAATTATTATTGGAGGTACTAGACCTCAGCCAGAAGGAATCTCTCTCTTCACCTTCCTTGACGGGCTCAAACCATGGGCCAAGATGGAGTTGCAGCGAAGAGGAGTCAAGAGTTTGAATGAGGCGATAGCTCAAGCAGAGGCTCTCATCGAGTTAAGACTCAACCCACAGCTCCCAAAGCCCAGGCATCCAAATAGGGCAAAGGTGGGGGAGCAAAATCGAGGCACAAGGGAGGTGGAAAAGGCTTGAATCCAGGCTCCTCAAGTGGAGGGGATTCCCAAGCGAAGGGCAAAGGGGTGGTGCAAGGTACCAGCACTATCTCATGCTACATTTATAATGGACCGCATAAGGTGAAGGATTGTCCATTGAGGGGCAAGATCGCATCTATGATGATGCAGGAGCAGCAAGAGATCGACCAAAGGAAGGGTTCACTCAGTCTCAATGCCCTGAAGGCCAAGGGTGCGCGAGGCCTACTCTACGCACCAATCAATATCAATGGTCACACCTTCCAAGCACTTATTGATACGGGTGCCACTAACTTCTTCGTGGACTTAGCAACGATGAAGAAGCTCAAGCTGAAGATTGAACGTGATGAGCACACATTCAAGGCGGTCAACTCCGTAGAGGTAGCTACAAGTGGAATAGCCAAGGATGTTGAGATCTAATTCGGTACATGAACTGGATGGATGACAGCGGTGGTCGCCCCTATCGACAACTACGAGGTGGTCATCGGTATGTCTTTGCTAACCCAGCTACATGCCATGGTAAAGGTAGATTCAGATGTGGTGGTGGTTCTGAATTCAAGCGGACCTTGTGTGGTTCAAAGGAAGCAAATTAGTGGGACTCTGCAGTGAGTCCTATCGGTAATGCAGCTTGCTAAGGGACTGAGAAGGGGACTTCCAACATACATTGCATCTATTCAAGAGGAAGACCTGCTACAGGAAGAAAAGATCCCAGCACCCATCGAGGGTGTTCTCTCTGAATTTGGGGATGTGATGCCCCCCAAATTACCCAAGCAATTGCCGCCAAGAAGAGAAATCGATCATCGGATTGATTTGGTGCAGGTAGCATGTCCACCAGCTCAAACACCATATAGGATGGCCCCACCTGAACTCCAGGAGCTGAGGAGACGGCTAATAGAGTTGGTGGATAGTGGGTTCATCCGACCTTCAAAGAGTCCAAAAGGAGCACCGACACTTTTTCAGAAGAAGCATGATGGTTTGTTGAGAGTCTGCATCGACTACAGGACCCTCAACAAACTCACGGTGAAGAATAAGTACCCCCATTCCATGGATTGATGATTTATTCGATCAACTTGATGAGGCACGGTGGTTTTCCAAGTTGGATCTTCACAATGAGTATTATCAAGTTTGCGTGGCGGAGGTGGACATCAAGAAAACTGCATGTGTGACAAGATGAAGGACCTGTGCTTTGATCATCAAGAAGACATCAGCGAGTATTGTCATGCCTTTCGGCCTCACCAATGCTCCAACAACCTTCTATGCTTTGATGCAACGTGTACTCCATGACTTTATCGATAAATTCATGGTAGTATACTTGGATGATATTATTGTCTACCGTCGGATGTTGGACGAGCAAGTGGCATAGTTGAGGCAAGTCTTCTCCACCCTATGGCAACACCAGCTCTTTGTGAAGAAGGAGAAGTGCGTGTTTGCGCAATAGAGGGTGCTGTTCCTCGGGCACATCATTGGGGATGGAAAGCTCATGATGGATCCCTCCAAGATTTCAGCCATAGCCGAGTGGGAGGTACCTACATTGTTACACACTTACGCTCTTTTCTTGGTTTGGCAAATTATTATAGTAGGTTCATCACTAGACATTCGAAGTTATGCACCCCATTGATGGATTTATTGAAGAAGGGTTGACCATGGCGGTGGTCGGATCAATATCAGGAGGCGTTCGATCGTCTCAAGCAGGCGGTCACAAAGGAGCTGGTCCTCATGCTACCAAGACTTTTTGGTTCCTTTTGAAGTTCATACCGATGCATCAGATTTTGCCATTGGAGGGGTGCTCATGCAAGAAAGACACCGAGTGGCCTACGAGAGTTGGATGTTGAACGACACCGAGCGTAGGTATACGGTTCATGAGAAGGAGATGACAGCAGTTGTGCATTGCCTCACAACCTGGCACCATTACCTCCTCGGATCCAAGTTGGCGGTGTGCACGGACAATGTGGCCACAGCTACTTCCAAACCCAGTCAAAGCTCACCCCAAAGCAAGCAAGATGGCAGCAATTTCTTGCTGAATTCGATTTCCACATCGAGTATAAGCCAGGCCAAACCAATTCGGTTCCTGACGCCTTAAGTAGAAAGGTGCAGTTGGCTGTGGTTTCTTCCACTTCAAGACCAGCAAGTGACTTAATGGAGAGGGTCAAGACTGACATGGAGAAAGATCCATGGGCCACATCCGTTGGTGAACTCATCAAGGATGATGGCAAGGCACGCCATTTCTGGACCGAAGATGGGCTGATTTTGATATGGGGATGGCATGTCTATGTGCCTTCAGGCGAAGGGCTGAGGTGCAAGGTGCTGCAAGAGCTTCATAATTCTATATAGACAAGACATCAGGGGGTGCATTAGACCCAAGCTCTCATAGAATATTGCTACTTCGGGTCAAATATGCGAGATGACATCGAGGGGTATGTTCGCACTTGTCTAGTATTTCAACAAGACAAGGTTGAACATCAACGGCCTATGGGGTTGTTGGAGCCATTGCCTACACCAGAGCATCCATGGGAGAGCATCTCCATGGACTTCATCATCGAGTCACCTCCAGTGGAAGGGTATATCTCCATCATGGTAGTGGTGGATCGCTTCTCGAAGTATGGAGCCTTCATTCCAGCACCTACTACTTGCCATTTGGAGCTAGAGTAGCCAATTTGGATAGGAGGTCGGCCATGGAATTCTTTGCTCTTGAGATAAATTATTGAAGAATGAAGTCAAGCTTCTCGCCTTATCCAGATATTTTCCCATGCTTTCCTTTCGAGCTTCATAACTACTGTTAACATGCCCTACTACTAGTTATGAATCATTGTAAGCTTTCAGATGATCTACCCTCAATTCCTTGGCAACTTTCAGTCCAACAATCAGAGCTTCATATTTTGCTTCGTTATTGGTCATGGGAAACTCAAAGCATAATGCATATTTGGCAACAACCCCTTTTGGATTGATAAGGATCAAGCCTACGCCTGTTCTAGAGGCATTTGAAGAGCCATCAACATACAAGGCCCAAAAATTCTCAAGGAGGTTTGCTTCCTCTTTAGGGGAGTTCAGCTACAGACTAGAAGCACCGACCTATTGTTGCTCAGGCTCAGCTGGATCCAGAATAGTGCATTCTACCATAAAATCGGTCAGTATTTGAGCTTTGATAGATGGTCGAGGTTAAAACTTAATATTAAATTTAGTAAGCTCGATCGCCCATTTTACTATTCTTTCGGAAGTGTCTGGCCGGCGGAGGACTATCTTTATAGGCTGATCCATAAGAATTGTAATTGTATGTCCTTCAAAGTAAAGTCGGAGTTTCCAGGCTACAATCAAAAGCATAAGTTAGCTTTTTTTAGTTTGGTATACCTTGTTTCTGCATCTCTCAAAACTTGGCTGATGTAGTAGATTGGCTTTTGGACTTGATTCTCCTCTTTGACTAGGGCAGCTCCAATGGCCATAGGAGTTACTGCTAGATACAAAGAATAATTCTTTGTCGGATTTGGGCTTGGCTAGGAGGAGAGGTGAGCTGAGGTAGTTCTTTAGTTCCTCAAATGCTTGCTGACATTCAGGGGTCTAGCAGAAGTTCTTTGGTTGCTTGAGCACCCGAAAGAAAGGCATGCAACAAGCCGTGATCTTCCTTGTCAGGCACTAAACTTCTTTTATCATCTTAAGAATAGTCATCTCTTGGATGGCTCGGATCTTCTCTAGATTTGCTTCGATACCATACTTTGACATCATGAATCCCAATAACATTTTCGAAGTCACCCCAAAAATATATTTGGTTGGATTCAACTTCATCTTGTACTTTCAAAAAGTGTTGAATGTCTCCTCCAAGTTGGCAATATGATTTCTTGAAGATCGGCTCTTGACAAGCATATCATCTATATCCAAGTGGTATCAGAGCCTGGCTTTTTCTTTCCGCCCCGAAGGGGGAAGTAGGTAGAGGAGCCTCTACATAGTATCGCCTCATCCTTAACTCTAAACTAGTTCTAGTATACCGAGTTTTTGAGTAAAGTGTTAAGTAACTCCAAGAAATTGGAAATCATTCCCTGGAGGCAGTAAGTCCCACAGTCTCGTTTGAGGCCAGGAAGTGTCATTGTTGGGTAGGACAGTTAGTCATATTTCAAAAACGGTTTCTCTTTTCGTTGTAGCATTAGAAGTTACTAGTGGTATAACACCTTACTAGTGGCACTTAGACTCAGTCTCCTATAACTAGTCTCCAGTTAAGTATGAGTATGCTATCTAGAAACTCTTCTTCTTCCTCCTCTTCTCGAGATGAAGGAACTAGTGAAGGCAAACATAAGATTCAGTATAACCTAACTAAAGTAGTAATCCCAAAAGTTCCTCTTAAGGCAATCTACAAAACCAACTGGTTGATCTCAGATTCAAGAATCAAAATGATTGAGGACACCTACTCAGTCACCAAAGATCATGTTCTTCTCCCTCTGATCCCTAAAAGACTAATAGACAACGTCAAATCTATGTATGAGTTCCTACACCTGGGACTTGTACAAATTATCATTATACCAATGGTGAGGAGAGGCATCAACAGTACTCTTCTTATGTGCTTAAAAGATGGTAGGCTTCTTGAAAACCATGATTCTTTATTAGGAATGGTAGAAACCAGTGTATTCAATGGCCCTGCTTATTGTAATTACAATACGGACCTTACCATCCAAGTCAAAGATGTGAATATACTAAAAGTCTTGGAGTTAGAAATCAAACTCCATAATCTCAAGATACTTCCAGGATCTCCATCATTAACCATTCTAGGAAGAATATATTTCAAGGCTACAAATACTTTCAACCACATAGGATCTCTAGCAAGAAAATCCTTAGGACAAACCAATTATTTCCAAACAGACCCAAACAAAGAGAATGTTTTCATCCCCAAAACTTTGATATGGGATGACATAATCCTACATGATAGTTGGACCCTTGAAAAATCCATCCCACTTATAAGATAGGAAACTAGTCACCTTGAAACCATCACTACAACCCCTAAAAGTGATGTTTCCATCAAATTTAACAGGCTATAAGAGTTGAAAGGAGCTTTAGCTCTAGATTTACATCTTCAAGCCTTCCCCCAATTTCTTCATTCACACTTGCTAGGGAAAGTTATTTTGTAGCAACAAACTTGATCGAAGTATATTCGAAACCAACAATTCCAAAACCATATTACAATGGACAAGCAGAATCCCCAAACTTAAGTCCAACATATTCTCAAATGGATCCTGAAATCAACATGATAAGTAAGAAATTTATCCTAGATAAAGACCTGCTTAGAAGGGATTTCCACAGTAAAAGAAATGAGATAAAAAGAATTAATTTCTTTACCAAAATTGATGAAATCGAAAGGATTAATCTTAGAACCAAATGGTATAATTTCATGAACTCCATCAAAGATCACATAAGTTTCTTTGAATGGTATGAAATGCATACCAAACCCAAACAAGTTGACATGATCCATCCTAAAGTCATGATCTCATGGCAAGACAGAAGAGGAAGGGTCATAGAATGGATCCATCCTCCTTTTCAAGAAGTCAAAATCCAAGTTCGAGAAACACAAGTTACGGTCTCACCCGTAAAACTCAAAAGTGATCCCCAAGAATCTGTAAACCCTTGGGATCTCAAAAACATCTTAGAACAAAACAACTGGACCAACCAGAGTCTCAAAACTATAGGTGACCAATTGACCAGAATGGAAGAAAAAACCCGGGACAAACCAGGAACCAAAACTACTAGTACTGCTCCGGCTTTTAAGCCCTTTGAAATTTTCAAAAAACTCAAAGATGACCTAGGAGATAGAGATCTTTTAGGTGAGATAAACAAACGATTGAAAACCTTGAAACTCAACCATTCTATTCTAGATACACTAGAAGCCCCAGAAAAAAGGAAGTCAATAGCTATCCTAGACCAGGTGAGTGACAATTCCAGTGAGTCTGATAACTCAGAGCAAAGTGACAAACCCGAACCTAGTGAAGCTAGGCTAGACAGCTCTACACCAAGCATTGGTTCTGATGAACTAGAACAAAACCATTAAATTAACAAAATTAGAGGATGGACTGAAAACACCAGCCTCTATGGCCCCAATCCACAGAGGCCCCAGACCAACCATGCTTGACATAGGCTTAGAACAAAAGCCCATGCAGCAAAACTAATATTCTACCCAAGCCATTTATGAATGGAATATAGATGGCCAAACATAATACAATATTCTTGGCATACTGCAATAAATGACCATGGTTGCAACCGCCTATAGAACTAAAAGTAGAGCCCAAGACTAGGCCATAACCGCTGCCTTGGTCTCTGGCTTTACAGGCTAGCTCAAAGGATGGTGGGACTTCCTACTAACTGATGAGAGAAAATAACAAATCATAAATTCTGTCAAAAGAACAACCAAGTCATCAGATATGAAAATGAAAACGAAATACAAGATGCTGCTTCCATCTTTATCTTTGCAATAACCAAACACTTTATAGGCGATCCATCAAAATTTAGAGATAGAACCTCCGAAATCCTCACAAACCTAAAATGCAAAATGAAATTCAAAATAAATAACATAGTCCTAGATGAATCAAACCTTTTGGATTCAATCAAACAAAATTTAGAAGCCCTCCTTCTAAATTATGATGCCAGTACCTCTGATTCAGAATCACAAATCTTAATAACATTAGAAGGAGAAATTTGTATCATAACCAAAGAACAAGACTTACTCCTAGATATTATTGATAAAATTCATGAACCTGAACTTCAAAGACAATACTTGACCAAACTAAAAAACTCCTTGACTAAGGACAATAAGGAGAAAGAAACCCAAACTTACAGCTTGAATAATATCCTAAAAAGGTTTGAATCCAAAAACACAAAAAAAATCACTATCCAGGATCTCCAAAAGAAAATTAATGAGCTTAAAAAGGAAATATCATAAATAAAAATCCAACTCAAAAATCTCAAACCTATCAACCCCATCAGAGAAACTGATGATCTTGAAATCTCGACTTATGTTGAAGTCCTATCCCAATTATAAATCCAAAAATAGATAGTTGAAATAACTCTATTAGTAGAAGATTTCAAATTAAAAATCATTGCCTTAATAGATTTAGGTGCAGACTTAAATTGTATCCAAGAAGGTCTAATACCTACCAAATTCTTCGAAAAAATCAAAGAAAAACTGACCACTGCAAGTGGATCAGAATTAAGAATCAATTACAAGCTCACCAATTCATTAGTATGCAATAATAATGTCTGTATGAAGACCCCCTTCATACTAGTCAAAAATCTAAACCAATTAGTCATCCTAAGAACACCCTTCCTAAACATGATTAAACCCTTTTATGTGAACGAAGAAGGAATCAAAGCCAGGTTCTTAGAACAAGGCTTATTTTTCCAATTCATCAATCCACCTTTCTATAAAACTCTTGAACTTCTTAGGAAAAATTCAGTTAACCTAATCCAAAAATAATTAGAATACCTAAAAGAAGAAGAAGAACTGCAAACACCAGAACTAAAAAATAAGATTCAAACATTCCAAAAGACAAATTATTCTGATCATCCAAATGGCTTTTGGTCTCATCAAAGACACATTATTGATCCTCCTTATAAAGGCAACATTAAAGAAAAGCAAACTCAAGCTATACAAACAATCAAAGCCCAAATCAAGAAATTACTATGTCTCAATCTCTCAGGCCCAAACTTATCCAGAATCATAGAAATAGATGGTCATGGAGAAATTCTAAAACAACAAAAAGAAAATAAAGGAGAACTCATTCAATACCATTCTAGCATGAAACTCAGAAAAAGTACTCAACAATCAAAAAAGAAGTTTTATCGATGTGTTCTCAAATTTCAAAGTGATCTTTTATATCAAAAGTTTTTGCTCCAGATTGATTGCCAATATGCCAAATTTATAACTAAATTCAAAAGAGAACAGGATAACTATTCTCTGATTCTCTTTCTCTTAAACTCCTACAGGAGAATCATTCTGATGACTCCTAAAGAGCAACTCACCTCCTCACAAAATTCTTCACTCTCACGACCAGAAGCTTCCCAAAACCAAATCAAAAGGAATTCTTCTTTCCTCATCTCAACAAAATACTATTTTCCTATCACAAATAGATTTGCACCCCTAAGTCCTACAAGAATACTTTCCCATGAAGAAATACAACAACTTTCAGAAACTCCACAAAAAATGCCATCAAACTTTTCTGCTCTAGCCAATAGAAAGAAATTTGATTATCGAAAAAAGGTTAAGAAGACTCTGCCTTCTGATATTCAATAAATTATTCTTCACAAAGTCCTTCAACCAGATGAAGTGAAACAATTGTTCAGAGAACTTTTCAAGTATATTATTATTGAATGGAGTACCTGCCCAAAACTCTCAATACCTCTCACCAATAGAAGTTGGAACAAGTTAGAGATCATAGCCCTTTACAAAGGAATGATCAAAACAACAAGAGTAGATTGTAATTTCCCTGTTGATAAATTTTATGTAGTAGTTTCCACTGTTCTGAGTCATGCAGGATATTATTGGAGATATTTAAAAATAAGTATCTATAGTGAAATCGAAGAAAAAAGAATAGGATCTGCAGTCTTTCCATTTCAAATTTATCATTTTTACTTGCCTCGGCAAAATGACTACATATTTTGATTACAAACAAGGCCCGAAGCAGAATCTATTAACAATCTTATTGAAGACCTCAATGTAGAAGATTTCACAATTGTAAATTATCTTGATGTCTACTGGATGGCCAATGTTCTAAAAAATTAAAAGTGTGGGACAGATGGAAGAATCTGGGCAACAACAAGTTTGCCATTATCTATCCCTTGTCATGGCTCCTCGAATCGGGTCTGGTCCGGACACGGGTCAAGGTACAAACCAGATTGGGTCGATGGATGGGTTCGAGGTCTGACTACACTCTCTTAAGATTTGGGCAACTTAGAGATCAAATTTGAGCCCTAGAATTATCTAGGAAAATGTGTACAAGATCTACAAGGAGTACTCAAGAGAATGGGGCCGGAGGCACATGTCTCGAGATGTACATTGGTCAGCAAAGAAGCTAGTGCAATGAGGCATAACAGAATATAGTTTATCCACGCAACTTTGTGTGATATTTTGGGAACTCCACAAAAGCTGGTTCAAAGTGGGTAAGGCACTATCTTAAAGTATTTTTTGATCCAAATCCAATGGATCAAGTTTCGTTGCAATCCAAGTTTGTTTGGATCACAAACTTGGTAGTTTTATCTGACTGCGTAGAATCCTACGAGAATGGAGATTCTGAGTTTATCCTTTGAGTTCGTGAGGAACTTGTAACCTAGGGTTGCTCCTACGTAAAAGGACACTCAGGGATGGGGTTAGAGATCAAGAGAGAGAGGAAAAGAAAGAGATCATCTAAGGATCCTCTTGTATCTATGAGATATCGAGAGACAAGGAGAGCATCAATTATAAACCAGCGAGTGGTTATTTAATAAAAGTTCTCTTCTCCTTATTTCTTCTTCTTCTTCATGGTGTTTGCTGGTGTCGCATTTCACTGTGTTCTATTATTGCTGGGCGTGGCATAAGTCATAGAGATTAGGTTTCCACGCTAGGGAGGCTGATCAGTTCTCTTCTACCCTATGAAGAGCTGACCGAGCCGCATGTTGTTGGGATTTGCTCTGAGATCCCTTCATACGTGACATTTGGTATTAGAGCGATACCAGAAATGAAGAAGATGACCTCTACATCAGCATCCATGGTGGGAATTGGGGATTCATCATCCTCAACCTTAGATCCCAATCCTGCCTCAGGAGGAGGCACGGCAATGGCTAGAGCACATCCAGTTGATGATTCCCTGCAAGGGCTACGGATTGTATCTCTGATTATCTCCACCGACAATCGACTACGGAGGTGCGAGGACAAATAGCTGAGGTTAAAGGATGAGTGGAGGACCTCGAGGGTAAGGATGCAACCCTTCGAGATGAGATCGCTGCTCAGCTGAATCAAATTTTCTTCAATATTGAGCGACGCTACGAGGAAGTGCTGCAGCGCAACAAGGAGTTGGAGACCATGGTGAAGGCTCTCCAAATACAGGTGGTTGACCTTTCAAAGGAAAAAACTACCATGGGCGTGTCCTCTTCTACCTCGACAATGGAGGTCACAAGTGAGGCTACACGTCCCCTGCACAAGCTTGATGTTCACAAGCCATAGGAGTTTTACGGGCGGAGGTCCACAAAGGAGGTCTTCCTTTTTGTCATGGAACAATATCTACAGGTTACCGACGTAAGGGGTGAAGCCATGAAGGTGAGCACGGCGGTCATGTTCTTGAGGGATGTGGCTATTTTTTGGTGGCGACGTCGGGCTGGCGATGTGAAGCGAGGGGCTGTTCCAATCACCACTTGGGCACAGTTCCAAACTAAACTCCAGAAGCAATTCTTCCAAGAGTTCACTAAGGATGATGCTCGAGCATGACTACGGCGACTCATGCAAAAGGATGATGTGTGTGAGTATGTGTGAGAGTTCAGCAAATTATTGTTGGAGGTATAAGACCTTAGTCTAGACGACTCTCTCTTCACCTTCCTTAATGGGCTCAAATCATGGGCCAAGATGGAGTTGCATCAAAGAGGAGTTAAGAGTTTGAACGAGGCAATAGCTCAAGTGGAGGCTCTCATCGAGTTCAAGACTCAACCCATGGCTCCCAAAGCCTAGGCATCCAAACAGGGCAAAGGTGGGGGAGCAAAATCAGATCACAAGGGAGGTGGAAAAGGCTCGAATCCAGGCTCCTCAAGTGGAGGTGCTTTCCAAGCGAAGGGCCAAGGGGTGGTGCAAGGTACCAGTGCTATCTCATGCTACATTTGCAATGGACTGCATAAGATGAAGGATTGTCCATTGAGGGGCAAGATCGCATCTATGACGATGGAGGAGCAGCAAGAGACCGACCAAAGGATGGGTTCACTCAGTCTCAACACCTTGAAGGCCAAGGGCCATGAGGCCTACTCTACGCACCTGTCAATATCAATTGACATGGGTGCCACTGACTTCTTCGTGGACTTAGCAACGGCAAAGAAGCTCAACCTGAAGATTGGACATGATGAGCACACGTTCAAGGTGGTTAACTCCGTAGAGATTGCTACAAGCAGAACAGCCAAGAATGTTGAGATCCAATTTGGTACATGGACCGGACAGGTGACAGCTATGGTCGCCCTTATCAATGACTACGAGGTGGTCATCGGTATGCCTTTGCTAACCCAGCTACATGCCATGGTAAAGGTGGATTCAGATGTGGTGGTGGTTCTGAATTTGAGTGGACCTTGCATTGTTCAAGGGAAGCGAGTTTGAGGGACTCCGCAATGAGTCCTATTGGCAATGCAGCTTGCTAAGGGGCTGAGAAGGAGACTTCCAACATACATTGCATCCATTCAAGAGAAAGACCTGCTGGAGGGAGAAGAGATCCCAGCACCCATCAAGGGTGTTCTCAATGAATTCACGGATGTGATGCCCCTTAAATTACCTAAGCGATTGCCGCCTAGAAGAGAAATTGATCACCGGATTGATTTGGTGCAGGGAGCACATCCACCCAGCGGGTTCATCCGACCTTCGAAGAGTCCATATGGAGCATCGGTACTTTTTCAGAAGAAGCATGATGGTTCGTTGAGACTCTATATCGACTACAGGGCCCTCAACAAACTCACAGTGAAGAACAAGTACCCCATTCCATGGATTGATGATTTGTTCGATCAACTTGGTAAGGCATGGTGGTTTTCCAAGTTGGATCTTCGCAGTAGGTACTATCAAGTTCGCATGGCGGAGGAGGACATCGAGAAGACTGCATGTGTGATAAGGTATGGGAGCTTCGAGTACCTTGTCATGCCTTTCGGCCTCACCAATGGTCCAGCAACCTTCTGTGCTTTGATGCAACGTGTACTCCATGACTTTATCGATAAATTCGTGGTAGTATACTTGAATGATATTATTGTCAATAGCTGGATGTTGGACGAGCATGTGGTGCACTTGAGGCAAGTCTTCTCCTCTCTACGACAACACCAGCTCTTTGTGAAGAAGGAGAAGTGTGTATTTGCACAACGGAGGGTGCTGTTCCTCAAGCACATCATTGGGGATGGAAAGCTCATGATGGATCCCTCCAAGATTTCAGCCATAGCCGAGTGGGAGGTACCTACATGTGTTACACACTTACGCTCTTTTCTTGGTTTGGCAAATTATTATAGGAGGTTCATCATGGCCTATTCAAAGTTATGGGCCCCATTGATGGATTTGTTGAAGAAGGGTCGACCATGGTGGTGGTCGGATCAATGTCAGGAGGCGTTCAATCATCTCAAGTAGATGGTCATAGAGGAGCCGATCCTCATGCTACCCAATTTCTTGGTTTCTTTCGAAGTTCATACCGACTCATCTGATTTTGCCATTGGAGGGGTGCTCATGCAGGAAAGACACCCAATGGCCTACGAGAGTTGGATGTTGAATGACACCAAGCACTAGTATATGGTTCATGAGAAGGAGATGATAGTGGTTGTGCATTGCCTTAGAACCTGGCGCCATTACCTCCTCCGATTCAAGTTTGTGGTGCGCACAGACAACGTGGCCACAAGCTACTTCGAAACCCAGCCAAAGCTCACCCCAAAGCACGCGAGATGGCAGCAATTTCTCACTGGATTTGATTTTCACATCGAGTATAAGCCAAGCCGAACCAATTCGGTTCCTGACACCTTAAGTAGAAAAGCACAGTTGGTTGCGGTTTCTTTAACTTCCAGACTAGCAAGTGACTTAATGGAGAGGGTCAAGACCAAGATGGAGAAGGATCCATGGGCCACATCCATGGGTGAACTCATCAAGGACGACAAGGCGTGCCATTTCTGGACCGAAGGTTGGCTGATTTTGACACAGGGACGGCGTGTCTATGTGCTTTCAGGCAGAGGGCTGAGGCATGAGGTGCTGCGAGAGCATCATGATTCTATGTGGGCAGGACATTAGGGGGTGCATCAGACCTAAGCTCTCATAGAACATAGCTACTATTGGCCAAATATGCGAGATGACATTGAGGGGTATGTTCGCACTTGCTTAGTATGCCAACAAGACAAGGTTGAACATCAGCGGCCCGTGGGGTTGTTGGAGTCATTGCCTACACTAGAGCATCCATGGGAGAGTGTCTCCATGGACTTCATCATCGAGTTACCTCCAGTGGAAGCGTATAGCTCTATCATGGTAGTGGTGGATCGCTTCTTGAAGTATGGAGTCTTCATTCCAGCACCTACTACTTGCCATGCGGAGGATGTGGTGTGGTTGTTCTTCATATATGTGGTGAAATATTGGAGGATACCGCGAAGCATTGTTTCTGATCGCGATGCTTGCTTCACAGGAAGATTCTGGATCAAGTTATTTCGGATACTTGAAACAGAGCTGAAGATGTCCATTGCTTTCCACCCTCAGACTGATGGCCAAACAGATTGAATAAATGCATTACTGGAGATGTATTTGAGGCACTATGTTAATACCAACCAGCAAGATTGCGTGCGACTCTTGGATCAAGCCCAATTTAGTTACAACTTACAACGATCGGAGTCAACCAGTAAATCACCATTTGAGGTGATCACAGGGTAGCAACCAGACACTCCAAGGAGTATCGCAGCGGACTATGTGGGACGTAGCCCAACCGCCTATAGGTTCGTGAGGGATCTGAAGGAGGATACCGATTTGGTTCAGGTCTCCTTGTTGAAGGCAACCAAATGGATGAAGAAGTGGGCTGACATAAAGTGGCGTGCAGCTGAATTTCAGATTGGTGATCAGGTATTGGTGAAACTCTACCATCACATGAGATTGAAGTCGAGCTACCACAAAGCACTTGTGAGGAGGTATGAAGGCCCCTTCATCATCACCCATCAAATTGGAGAGATTGCGTACCGATTGTCGCTGCCTTCTAAGCTGAAAGTGCATCCAATGTTCCACGTGTCTTTGTTGAATCCATTTAAAGAAGACACAACCGATCCTTCTCGGGCTCAAAGCAGGAAAGCTCCAGTGGCTGTAAGAGTTCATTACACCAAGAAGGTTCCTGAAATCAAGGCAGACAAGAAGAACGACAGTCGGGTGTAGTACTTAGTCCGATGGAGAGGACTAGCAGATTCAAAATCGAGTTGAGAGTATGGTGACGAACTATGGCAGTTTGAAGACATCATCAACAAGTACCGCCTAGCCTCGTCGGGGGTGACTTCGGCTTAGGTGGGGGAAGGTGTCACGACTCCATGAATCAAGGCTGGATTGGATGCAGGTCAAGGTGCAAACTAGATCGGATCGCTGGGGGTTTGAGGTCTGACTACGCTCTCTTAAGATTTGGCCAACTTGGAGACCAAATCTAAGCCCTAAAATTATCTGGAGAAATGTGTACAAGATCTACAAGGAGTACTCAAGAGAATGAGGCTGGAGGCACATGTCTCGAGATGTACATTGGTCAGCAAAGAATCTAGTGCAATGAGGCATAACAGAATGCAGTTTATCCATGCAACTTTGTGCGACATTCTGGGAACTCCACAGAAGTCGGTTCAAAGTGGGTAAGGTGTTATCTTAAAGGATTTTTCTTTCTAAATCCAACGAATCAAGTTTCGTTACAATCCGATTTTATTTGGATCATGAACTTGGCAGTTTTATCTGACTTCGCAGAGTCCTGCGCGAACTGGGATTTTGAGTTTATCCTTATCTTGTACTTAGAGAGTTAAGTTCATGAGGGACTTGTAACCTGGGGTTGTTCCTATATAAAAGGACACTCAAGGATGGGGTTAAAGATCAAGAGAGAGAGGGAAAGAAAGAGATCATCTAAGGATCCTCTTGTATCTGTGAGAGATCGAGAGACCGGAAGAGCTTCTATTATAAACCAGCGAGTGGTTATTTAATAAAAGTTCTCTTCCTCTTATTTCTTCTTCTTCTTCTTCATGGTGTTTCTTGGTGTCACATTCCACTGTGTTCTATTATTGTTGGGCGTGGCCTAAGTCATAGAGACTAGGTTCCCATGCTAGGAAGGCTGATCAGTTCTCTTCTATCCTATGAAGAGCTGACCGAGCCACACGTTGTTGGGATTTGCTCTGAGATTCCTTCGTATGTGACACCCTAAAAGAGACAAAGGTAATTGGAGCATTCTCCTTGACCCAAAAAATTATCCCAAAAGAATACAATATGAGGAGAAATACCCAAAAGGAAGTATTTTAAGACAAAATCATGAAGCAGGCCTTCATCTCAACAAGTCACCTCAAAAAGGAGAAGATCAAAGAAAAAGAAAAAGAAGAAAGGAAAAAAGAAATATTTTCTTGACTAATCCTCACCAATCAGTAGAAAAAGAAATATCTTTTTCCTTTTGCAGATCCACTATGCGACATCGGATCCTCTTCTCTTCAAATCAACAAGATCTATATCATAGAATACCATTCCCATTCCCATCAGAAAGGATGAGAGCTTGTCACCAATCCAATCAATCAAATCAAATTACATAAATCTTTCCCAACAAGCCTTAACAATTGTCTTGGCAACTATAAATACCCATCAAGACCTCTTCCACAAGCAAGCTCTTCCTACTCCAACTCTCCTTAATTCCCTCTCAAGAATATCCCAGTCTCAAAGCTTCAACCCATTTCATCCTAGCAATGGTGAGACACCAACACCATCACCATCACAGGCGACATAGGTAGCACCACCACCACCACATCACTATTCTCCTCTAAATAGAACTCAAGATTCGGCCTCCTTCTCCGACACCTGCTGATCCCAATCCACCATATGAAACTGATGTTCATATGATTTCAAGAGTTCAAGATGCGGGAATACAGACATCTCGCAGCCCATCACCAAACTCAGGATATATCACAATTCCTACAATCCCACCGGGCTTCACTATAGTACACAGAAGAAGACCTGCCAGCCTTGTAGAAGCCTACAGGAGTAGATCCATTGGCTGCAGAAGGTCCTTTCCTCCAAGAAATCCAAGTCCAACTCCATCCACCTCAATTACCTACAACACCAGTGAAAACCTCAAAAGTGGATTAGAGAATCATCATGCCAGTGCTTCCTCATCCTCCTCAACAAGCTCAAGTTCAGCAACGAATTCAAGCAGTGCAGATAAATCTACGTCACCCAGCCTTCCAACGGACTTTCCCACTCCATTGGCAGACATGTGATCCATAAGCCCAATCAACCAAAGGCAACTATCTAACCCATGGTTTTCCACCCATGGTTTCACCAAAACAAGCGGAGTCCATGGTTTCTACCCATGGTTTTCCAACACCAAGGACACAAGGACAAATCAAAGTGCAAAATGACAAAGTCATCAAAAGCACCAAAATATTCCTTCAAAAACCTTCTCAAAACAAGCATCACCTGAAGTTTCCACCCATGGTTTTTCGCCAATAGATTTCCCAAAACCCAGCAACGCCCGCAGTTTTCACCCCTAATTTTCTCCAACAGATGGAATCTTAAGGACCAAGGCTCAAAAGATGTCCCCCAGACTTCAGTCAAGTTCAAGTCCGCAAACGTCTATAAAAAAAGACGAAGACCTCAGCTCAAGGCATCGTAAAAAATCAGAAGCATCTACTACTTCCAGCCATCTCTCCTCCCTCCAGTCCCTTTTCTTCTCAAGTCCTCTGTACCTAGTCTCCCCCTCTTCACTCTTGTAAAAAACCTCTTCATGTGTATTTTAATGCTTTTGCAAAAAGATGTGATCTTTCAAAATGTGCTGTTCTTCACCTGAAGCTTTTATAAACAAGCGTGCTGTTCTTCAACTTGGTATGTAAGATATTCAATATAACCAAGTTTTCTTTCCAATCTTTTTTTAAAGCTTTTGTGCAAATATGAACCATCATCACACGGACTGAAGGTTGTCCTACTATAAGGTTTATCCTTTACAATGAAGAGGTTGTCCTGGTACATTGTGATTTAATCTTTTTCATCATTTCATTTATGTCATTACTTCAGTTCTACTTATCTTCCGTATCTCTATAATTCTTAAACCATACTTTAGTTGGACGTCATTCCCCAGGTGGTATTTTGAATCAGAAAAAGGCCAGGCTCTGATACCACTTGGGGGATGATGTCCAACTAAAGTACGGTTTAAGAATTATAGAGATGCTGAAGATAAGTAGAACTGAACTAATGACATAAATGAAATGATGAAAAAGATTAAATCACAACGTACCGGGACAACCTCTTCACTGTAAAGGATAAACCTTACAGTAAGACAACCTTCAGTCTATGTGATGATGGTTCATATATGAGAATGCATAAAAGCTTTAAAAAAAGATTGGAAAGAAAACTTGGTTATATTAAATATCTTACATACCAAGTTGATGAACGGCACACTTATTTACAAAAGTTTCAGGTGAAGAATAGCACACTTCAAAAGATCACACCTTTTTACAAAAGCATTAAAACACACATGAAGAGGTTTTTTACAACAGTGAAGCAGGGGGGGGGAACTAGGTACAAAGGACTTGAGAAGAAAAGGGATTGGAGGGAGGAGAGATAATTGGAAGTAGTAGATGCTTCTGATTTTTTGCGATGCAGACTTGAACTTGACTGAAGTCTGGGGGGACATCTTTCGAGCCATGGTCCTTAAGATTCCATCTGTTGGAGAAAATCAGAGGTGAAAACTACGGGCGTTGCTGGAAAATCTGTTGGCGGAAAATCATGGGCGGAAACTTCAGGTGATGCTTGTTTTGAGAAGGTTTTTGAAGGAATCTTTTGGTGCTTTTGATGACTTTATCGTTTTGCACTTTGATTTGTCCTTGTGTCCTTGGTGTTGGAAAACCATGGGTAGAAACCTTGGGTCTGCTTGTTTTGATGGAACCATGGGTAGAAAATCATGGGTTTGATTAGTTGCCTTTGGTTAATTGGGTTTGTGGATCACATGTCTACCAATGGAGCGGGGAAGTCTGTTGGAAGGTTGGGTGATGTAGATTAACCTATTTCAGTTGAACTTATTTGAAGAAGTACTGGTGTAATGATTTTCTAATCCTTTTTTGAAATTTTGTGAGTATTTGATGTAGACGGGCTTGTGGTTGGTTTCTTCATAGGTGAAGACTTGCGGGTTTTAGTGGATTGGTCCTCCTTGGCTTGGTTTGAAGGAGGGGCCCTTGTGATGCTTGACGATTTGTCTTAGGGCTGGAATTCTTGAAATGGATCATCTTCAAAATTGATAAGGGGGTCAAACGAGGAGCTAGATTGATCTGCATCTTCTTCTTCTTCTTCTTCAAGGTTGGATAGGGATTCCAGGAGGAGTCTTTTTATATTCAGCTCTTGATCGAGCACTGACAAGTTTAGCACTTGTCTTGGATTTGTATTGTAGAAATTTTATCGTAAGTGGGTCGACCATAGGAGGAGTTTGCAAAGAGTACCTTGCCAACCATTCAATGACTTTGGATTTGGATGCTTTTTGGGCATTGAATTCTGCCCACCATTTTATCCTAAACTTTCTTCCGAGGGAAGGAGGTAAAGGAGGGTTTTGGACAAAGGCATATTCCCAAGTGAGAATCCAAGAAAGGGTGAACTAAGAAAAGAATTCAAGTAGGATGGAAAATTTTTGGTTTCTTGGGGGAAGTATGGCTTTTTCACAGCACCAAGTGCTCATGGACATGGTTTGGAAGGATTTAGGTATAGCCCCAAAATAGTTCCACTAGGTGGTGCCAAACCAATAAGGAAAGTGGTACATTGTATTTGTTTTGAAGTAAAAAAGCCAAGAGTATTTATGAAGTGGATTTTGATAGAGGAAGGTATGGTACCATGCTATCATGTAATCCCAATAGTTGAAGTATTAAAGTGGATGATCCTGGGTCAATTTTTTGTAGCTTGATGGGCTGGCGTCCCAGTCAGATGGGTTTAGGACTTTGAGGATCTATACTGTGGAGTGTGTGTAGACTTGAGAATTGGTTTTGTCAAGGTAATGTCTGATAAGCACTGAGTGAGTATCCCTCAGAATAGCTTCAAACCAAGATTGGGTCTTGAAAGGGTCTTTGGGTTGAAAATGCCATCCTTCTGGGAAAACAAGCTGAGCAACTCTTTTTGGATCTAGGGAAGAGAACTCATCTTCAATAACGAAGATGGATTGGAGGATTTTTTTATCAAAGTATTGGGTTGCAGGTTTTTTGGGGGCTTGGGGTTGAATAAGGGCTGAGCTTTAAGTTTCAGTAATAGATTTACCCTTCTTATAGGATACCAATTGAGAGGGAAACTCCAGCTCTGGACTGCATATTTTTTTCATGTCTTTGGCTAGTCTAGTGGTAACCCGCTGCATTGGATCTTGAGCTAACTTAGTTGCAACCTATTGAGATAATGCTACATACTTGTTTGAGGATGTGGAGTCGGCTGCTTGCTTCATATTTGCTTCTATAGCCTGCTCAATGACTTCAAGTCATGTTTGGATTTTTTGAATTGAGTTTTTAGGTAAAGACGGTTGTTTGAGTGGTTGTTTCTTAGGGGCCATTAGGTATTACCCTATAAGAATTCTCGAAAAAGAAAATCAGGAAGAGAGTTATCCTTTCCTCTTTTGTATTCAATTCGGAAGTCAAAAATTGGCAAAATGGCTTGCCATCTAGCAAAAACTTGTTTAAAGACAAGATTTTTAACATCTTTTTCTAAAATAAATTTTATAGATTGGCAATCAATTCAAAGTAAAAACTTTTGGTTTAGAAGATTACTTTGAAATTTCAAGACACATAAAACAATTGATAAAACTTCCTTTTTTATAGTTGAATATTTCTTTTTGCGTTTCATTCTAGATGCCTGAATGATGCTGGACAAGTTCTTCTTTGGTGTCTCTCTTTTGTTTTAATATTCCTCCATAACCGATATCAGAAGCATTAGTTTCTATTATCTTAGGAAGGTCAGGATCTGAAAGATAAAGGCAGGGTAGTTCTTTAATACTAATCTTTATGGTTTTTACTGCTTGAGTTTGTTTTTCTCCCTAAGGAGGTGGGTTCTTTTTAAGCCTATTATAAAGGGGTTTGGTAATGAGTTTGAGGTCCTTATAGTAGTTCTCTTCCCTAGATCCAAAAGGAGTTGCTCAGCTTGTTTTCCCAGAAGGATGGCATTTTCAACCCAAAGACCCTTTCAAGACCCAATCTTGGTTTGAAGCTATTCTGAGGAACACTCACTTAGTACTTATCAGACATTACCTTGACAAAACCAATTCTCAAATCTATGCACACTCCACAGTATAGATTCTCAAAGTTCTAAACCCATCTGGCACGCCAGCCCATCAAGCTACAAAAAATTGACCCAGGCATCCACTTCAATACTTCAACTATTGGGATTATATGACAACATGGTACCATACCTTCCTCTATCAAAATCCACTTCATAAACATTCTTGACCTTTTTACTTTAAAACAAATACAACATACCACTTTTCTAATTGGTTTGGCACCTGGTGGAACTATTTTGAGGCTATACCTGAAATCCTTCCAAACCATGTCCATAAAGGATTCACTTGGTTCTTGTGAAAAAGTCATACTTCCACCAAGAAACCAAAAATTTTCCATCCTACTTGAATTCTTTTCTCAGTTCACCCTTTCTTGGATTCTCACTTGGGAATATTGCTTTGTCCAAAACCCTCCTTTACCTCCTTCCCTCGGAAGAAAGTTAAGGACAAAATGGTGGGCAGAATTCAATGCCGAAAAAGCATCCAAATCCAAAGTCATTGAATGTGTCACGTATGAAGGGATCTTAGAACAAATCCAAACAATGTGTGTCTCGGTCAGCTCTTCAATGGGCAAAAGAGAATCGATCAGCCTCCCTAGCATAGAAACCTAGTCTCTTTGACTTAGGCCACGCCCAATAATAATAGAATACAGTGGAATGCGACACCAGAAAACACCATGAAGAAGAAGAAGAAATAAGGGAAAGAGAACTTTTATTAAATAACCACTCGCTGGTTTACAATAGAAGCTCTCCCGTTCTCTTGATCTCTCATAGATACAAGAGGATCCTTAGATGATCTCTTTCTTTTCCTCTCTCTCTTTTTTCTCTAACCCCACCCTTGAGTGTCCTTTTATATAGGAACAACCCCAGATTACAAGTCCCTCATGAACTCAACACTCTATGTACAGGATAAGGATAAACTCAGAATCTCAGTTCTCGTAGGACTCTGCGCAGTCAGATAAAACTACCAAGTTTGTGATCCAAACAAACTCTGATTGCAACAAAACTTGATCCATTAGATTCAGAATGAAAAATTGTTTAAGATAACACCTTAGCATCTTTAAAAACCAACTTCTGTAGAGTTTCCAAAATGTCGCACAAAGTTACATGGATAAATTGCATTATGTTACACCTCATTGCACTAGCTTCTTTGCTGACCAATGTACATCTCGAGACATATGCCCCCCTCTCCATTCTCTTGAGTACTCCTTGTAGATCTTGTACATATTTTCTCAGATAATTCTAGGGCTCAGATTTGATCTCCAAGTTATCCAAATCTCAAGAGAGTGTAGTCAGACCTTGAACCCGTCCAGCGACCCGATCTGGTTTGCACCTTGACCCATGTCCGGTCCAGCCCTAATTCGATGAGTCATGACATCATCCCCCACCTAAGCAGAAGTCACCCCCGACGAGGCTAGGCGGTACTTGTTGATGATGTCTTCAAACTGTCATAGCTCGTCACCATACATCCAACTCGCTTCTGAGTTTGCTAGTCCTCTCCATCAGACTAAATACTGCACCCGACTGCCCTTCTTCCTGTCTGCCTTGATTTCAGAAACCTTCTTGGTGTAATGAACTCTTACAGCCACTAGAGCTCTCCCACTTTAAGCCTGAGAAGGGTCGGTTATGTCTTCTTTGAATGGCTTCAACAGAGACACGTGGAACACCGGATGCACTTTCAGCTTGTAAGAAAGCGATAATCGGTACGCAGTCTCTCCAATTTGATGGGTGATGATGAAGGAGCCTTCATACCTCCTCACGAGTGCTTTGTGGTAGCCCGACTTCAATCTCATGTGATGGTAGAGTTTCATCAATACCTGATCATCAATCTGAAACTCAGCTGCATGCCGCTTTATGTCAGCCCATTTCTTCATCCATTTGGTCGCCTTCAACAAGGAGACCTGAACCAAATCTATATCCTCCTTTAGATCTCTCACGAACCTGTAGGAAGTTGGGCTACGTCCCACCTAGTCCGCTATGATACTCCCTGGAGTTTCTAGTTGCTACCCCATTATCACCTCAAATGGTGATTTATTGGTCGACTTCGATCGCTATGAGTTGTAACTGAATTGAGCTTGGTCCAAGAGTCGCACCCAATCCCGCTGGTTGGCATTCACATAGTGCCTCAAATACATCTCCAGTAATGAATTTGTTAGTTCTATTTGGCCATCAGTCTGAGGGTGGAAAGCCATCTTTAGCTCTATTCCAAGTATCCGAAATAACTCGGTCCAAAATCTTCCCGTGAAGTGAGCATCATGATCAAAAATAATGCTCCGAGGTATCCCCCAATATTTCACTACATATATGAAGAACAACCGCACCACGTTCTCCTAATGGCAAGTAGTAGGTGCTGGAATGAAGACTCCATACTTTGAAAAGCGATCCACCACTACCATGATGGAGCTATACCCTTCCACTAGAGGTAACCCGATGATGAAGTCCATAGAGACGCTCTCCCATGGACGCTTTGGTGTATGCAATGGCTCCAACAACCCCACAGGCTGCTTTTCAACCTTATCTTGTTGGCATAATAAACAAGTACGAACATACCCCTCGATGTCATCTCGCATATTTGGCCAATAGTAGCTATGTTCTATGAGAGCTTGGGTCTGATGCACCCTTTGATGTCCTGCCCACATAGAATCATGATGCTCTCACAGCACCTCGCACCTCAGCCCTCCGCCTGAAGGCACATAGACATGCCGTCCCTGTGTCAAAATCAGCCCACCTTCGGTCTAGAAATGGGTGCCTTGCCATCCTTGATGAGTTCACCCATGGATGTGGCCATAGATCCTTCTCCATCTCGGTCTTGACCCTCTCCATTAAGTCACTTGCTGGTCCGGAAGTGGAAGAAACTGCAGCCAACTGTGCCTTTCTACATAAGGCATCAGGAATCGTATTGGTTTGGCCTAGCTTATACTCGATGTGGAAATCGAATTTAGCAAGAAATTGCTGCCATCTCGCTTGCTTTAGGGTGAGCTTTGGCTAGGTTTGGAAGTAGCTTGTGGCCACGTTGTCCGTGCGCACCACAAACTTGGATCCGAGGAGGTAATGGGCGCCAGGTTCTAAGGCAATGCACAACCGCTGTCATTTCCTTCTCATGAACCATATACCTGCACTCAGTGTCGTTCAACTTCCAAATCTTGTAGGCCACTGGGTGTCTTTCCTACATGAGTACCCCTCAAATGGCAAAATTTGATGCGTCGGTATGAACTTCAAAAGGAACCGAGAAGTCCGATAGCATGAGGACCGGCTCCTCTGTGATCGCCTACTTGAGATGATTGAATGCCTCCTGACACTGATCCGACCACCGCCATGGTCTACCCTTCTTCAATAAATCCATCAATGGAGTGCATAACTTTGAATATCCCGTGATGAACCTTCTATAAATAATTTGCCAAACCAAGAAAAGAGCATAAGTTTGTAACAATGTAGGTACCTCCCACTCTGTTATGGTTGAAATCTTGGAGGGATCCATCATGAGATTTCCATCCCCAATGATATGCCCAAGGAACGGCACCCTCCATTGTGCAAACACGCACTTCTTCTTCACAAAGAGCTGGTGGTGTTGCCGTAGGTTGGAGAAGACTTGCCTCAAGGGTGCCACATGCTCGTCCAACGTTTGGCTATAGACAATAATAACATTCAAGTATACTACCATGACTTTATCGATAAAGTCATGTAGTACATGTTGCATCAAAGCACAGAAGGTTGTTGGAGCATTGGTGAGGCCAAAAAGCATGACAAGGTACTCGAAGCTCCCATACCTTTGTCACACATGTAGTCTTCCCGATGTCCTCCTCCACCATGCGAACTTGATAGTACCCACTGCAAAGATCCAACTTGGAAAACCATCATGCCTTACCAAGTTGATCGAACAAATCATCAATCCATGGAATGGGGTACTTGTTCTTCACTATGAGTTTGTTGAGGGCACTGTAGTCGATACAGAGTCTCAACGAACCATTATGCTTCTTCTGAAAAAGTACCAATGCTCCATATGGACTCTTCGAAGTTCGGATGAACCTAGTGTCCACCAACTCCGTTAGCTGTCTCCTCAGCTCCTGGAGTTCAGATGGGGCCATCCTATATGGTATTTGAGCTGGTGGATGTGCTCCTTGCACCAAATTAATTCGGTGATCGATTTCTCTTCTTGGCGACAATCGCTTGGATAATTTGGGGGGCATCACATCCCTGAATTCAGTGAGAACACCCTCGATGGGTGCTGGGATCTCTTCTCCCTCCGGTAGGTTTTCCTCTTGAATGGATGCAATGTATGTTGGAAGTCCATTTCTCAACCCCTTAGCAAGCTGCATTGCCGATAGGACTCACTACGGAGTCCCTCTAACTCGCTTTCCTTGAACCACGCAAGGTTCGCTCGAATTTAGAAGCACCACCACATCTAAATCCGCCTTTACCATGGCATGTAGCTGGGTTAGCAAAGACATACCGATGACCACCTTGTAGTTCTCGATAGGGGCGACCACCGCTGTCACCCATCCGGTTCATGTACCAAATTAGATCTCAACATTCTTGGCTGTTCTGCTTGTAGCTACCTCTACGGAGTTGACCACCTTGAATGTGTGCTCAACACATTCAATCTTCAAGTTGAGCTTCTTCGCCATTGCTAAGTCCATAAAGAAGTCAGTGGCACCCGTATCAATAGGTGCATAGAGTAGGCCTCATGGCCCCTTGGCCTTCAGGGCGTTGAGACTGAGTGAACCCATCCTTTGGTCGGTCTCTTGCTGCTCCTCTACCATCATAAATGCGATCTTGTTGCCCCTAAATGGACAATCCTTCACCTTATGCAATCCATAGCAAATGTAGCATGAGATAGTGCTGGTACCTTGCACCACCCCTTTGCCCTTCGCTTGGGAAGCACCTCCACTTGAGGAGCCCAGATTCGAGCCTTTTCCACCTCCCTTGTGACCTAATTTCGCTCCCCCACCTTTGTCCTGTTTGGATGCTAGGGCTTTGGGAGCTGTGGGTTGAGTCTTGAACTCGATGAGAGCCTTCCGCTTGAGCTATTGCCTCGTTCAGTCTCTTAACTCCTCTTCGCTACAACTCCATCTTGGCCCATGGTTTGAGCCCATCAAGTAAGGTGAACAGAGAGTCCTCTTGGCTGAGGTCTGGTACCTCCAACAATAATTCGCTAAACTCTCACACATACTCACGCACATCACCCTTTTGCCTGAGTCACCATAGTCATGCTCGAGCATCATCCTAATCGAACTCGAGAAAGAATTGCTTCCGAAGTTCAGTTTGGAACTGTGCCCAAGTGGTGATTGGAACAGCCCCTCGCTTCACATCGTCAACCCGACATCGCCACCAAAGCATCGCCATATCCCTCACGAACATGGCCACCATGCGCACCTTCATGGCTTCACCCCTTACGTCGGTAACCTATAGGTATTGTTCCACGGCAAAAAAAAAAAGTTATCTACCTCCTTTGCGGACCGCTACCCGTAGAATTCCTACGGCTTGGGAACATCAAGCTTGTGTAGGGCACATGTAGCCTCACTTGTGACCTCTATTGTCGAGGAAGAAGAGGACATGCCTGTGGTGGTTTTTTCCTTCGAAAGGTTAACCACCTATATTTGGAGAGCCTTCCCCATGGTCTCCAACTCCTTATTGCGCTGCAGCACTTCCTCGTAGCAACGCTCCATATCGAAGAAAATTTGATTTAGCTGAGCAGCGATCTCACCTCGAAGGGTTGCGTCCTTACCTTCGAGGTCCTCCACTCACCCTTCAACCTTAGCTATTTGGGCCTCGCACTTCCGTAGTTGATTGTCGGTGGAGATAATCGGAGATGCAATCCATAACCCTTGCAGGAAATCATCAATTGGATGTGCTCCAACCATTGTCGTGCCTCCTCTTGAGGCTGGATTGGGATCCAAGGTCGAGGATGATGAATCCCCCATTCCCACCATGGATGCTGATGTAGAGGTCGTCTTCTTTATTTTCGATATCGCTCTGATACCAACTGTCACGTACGAAGGTATCTCAGAGCAAATCCCAACAACGTGCAGTTCGATCAGCTCTTCACATTTCAAAAGAGAACTGATCAGCCTTATCTAGTCTCTATGACTTAGGCCATGCCCAATAATAATAGAACACAGCAGAATGCAACACCAAAAAATACCATGAAGAAGAAGAAGAACTAAGGAGAAGAGAACTTTTATTAAATAACCACTTGCTAGTTTACAATAGAAGCTCTCTCGGTCTCTCGATCTCTCACAAATACAAGGGGATCCTTAGATGATCTCTTTCTTTCCCTCTCTCTCTTTTTTCTCTAACCCCACCCTTGAGTGTCCTATATAACCCCAGGTTACAAGTCCCTTACGAACTCAACTCTCTAAGTACACGATAAGGATAAACTTAGAATCCCCATTCTCATAGGACTCAGATAAAACTGCCAAGTTCGTGACCCAAACGAACTCGGATTGCAACAAAACTTGATCCATTGGATTTTGAACAAAAAATCCTTTAAGATAGGGCCTTACCACCTTTGAACTGACTTTTATGGAGTTCTCAAAATGTCGCACAAAGTTGCGTGGGTAAACTACATTCTGTTATGCCTCATCACACTAGCTTCTTTGCTGACCAATGTACATCTCGAGACATGTGCCCCCAGCCCCATTCTCTTTAGTACTCCTTGTAGATCTTGTACACATTTCTCCAGATAATTCTAGGGCTCAGATTTGGTCTCTAAGTTGCCCAAATCTCAAGAGAGTGTAGTCAGACCTCAAACCTGTCCAGCGACATGATTTGGTTTGCACCTTGACCCATGTCCGGTCCAACCCTGATTCGAGGAGCCATAACAAATGGTTGGCACGATACTCGTTGCAAGCTCCTCCTATGGTTGATCCACTTATGGAAAAATTTCTACAATACAAATCTAGGACAAGTGCTACTAAACTTGTTAGTGCTCGATCAAGAACTGAATACAAAAGACTCCTCCTGAAATCCCTCTCCAAGTTTGTAAAAGAAGAAGAAGATGCAGATCAATCTAGCTCCTCGTTTGACCCCCTTATCAATTTTGAAGATGATCCATTTTGAGAATTCCAGCCCTAAGACAAATCGTCATGCATCACCAAACAAAGACAGAACATACTTAAAGGGCCCCTCCTTCAAACCAAGCCAAGGAAGACCAATCCACTAAAACCTGCAAGTCTTCACCAACGAAGAAACCAACCACAAGCTCATCTACATCAAATACTCACAAAATTTCAAAAAAGGATTAGAGAATCATTACACCAGTACTTCTTCAAACAAGTTCAAGTGAAACAGGTTAATTTACGTCACCCAGCCTTCCAACGAACTTTCCCGCTCCATTGGCAGACATGTGATCCACAAACCCAATCAACCAAAGGCAACTAATCAAACCCATGGTTTTCCACCCATGGTTTCATCAAAAGAAGCGGAGCCCATGGTTTCTACCCATGGTTTTCCAACACCAAGGACACAAGGACAAATCAAAGTGCAAGAAGACAGTCATCAAAAGCACCATAAGATTCCTTCAAAAACCTTCTCAAAATAAGCTTCACCTGATGTTTCCGCCCATGGTTTTCCGCCAACAGATTTCCCAGCAATACCTACAGTTTTCATGCCTAGTTTTCTCCAATAGATGGAATCTTAAGGACCAAGGCTTAAAAGATGTCCCCCGGACTTCAGTCGAGTTCAAGTCTGCAAATGCCTATAAAAGTAGATGAAGACCTCAGATCAAAGTAGCGCAAAAAATCGGAAGCATCTACTACTTCCAGCCATCTCTCCTCCCTCCAGTCCCTTTTCTTCTCAAGTCCTCTGTACCTAGTCTCCCCCTCTTCATTCTTGTAAAAAATCTCTTCATGTGTGTTTTAATGCTTTTGTAAAAAGGTGTGATTTTTTGAAGTGTGTTGTACTTCATCTGAAGCTTTTGTAAACAAGTGTGCTATTCTTCAACTTGGTATGTAAGATATTTAATATAACCAAGTTTTCTTTCCAATCGCTTTTTCAAGCTTTTGTGCAAATATGAACCATCATCACACGGACTAAAGGTTATCCTGGTACATCGTGATTTAATCTTTTTCATCATTTCTTTTATGTCATTACTTCAATTCTACTTATCTTCTGCATCTTTATAATTCTTAAACCATACTTTAGTTGGACGTCATCCCTCAATTAGTATCAAGGTAGGAATTCTGGAAATGGATCATTTTCAAAATTGATAAGGGGGTCAGACGAGGAGCTAGATTGATCCGCATCTTCTTCTTCTTCTTCTTCAAGCTTGGAGAGGGATTCTAGGAGGAGTATTTTGTATTCAGTTCTTAATTAAGCACTGACAAGTTTAGCACTTGTCTTGGATTTTGTATTGTAGAAATTTTGCCATAAGTAGGTCGACCATAGGAGGAGCTTGCAGAAAGTACCATGCCAACCATTCAATGACTTTGGATTTGGATGCTTTTTCAGCATTGAATTCTGTCCACCATTTTGTCCTGAACTTTCTTCCGAGGGAAGGAGGTAAAAGAGGGTTTTGGACAAAGGCATATTCCCAAGTGAGAATCCAAGAAAGGGTGAACTAAGAAAAGAATTCAAGTAGGATGGAAAATTTTTGGTTTCTTGGGGGAAGTATGGCTTTTCATAGAACCAAGTGAATCCTTCATGGACATGGTTTGGAAGGATTTCAGGTATAGCCCTGAAATAGTTCCACTAGGTGCCAAACCAATAAGAAAAGCAGTACGTTGTATTTGTTTTGAAGTAATAAAGCCAAGAGTATTTATGAAGTGGATTTTGATAGAGGAAGGTATGGTACCATGCTGTCATGTAATCCCAATAGTTAAAGTTGGCTGCTTGCTTCATATTTGCTTCTATAGTCTGCTCAATGACTTCAAGCCATGTTTCCTTCATGTTGCAGCTGATTTGCACCTAGAAGATCTTATACCAGGTATTGGTAGATTGCATCTACATTTTTAACTCCAAAGGGCATAACCCTGTTATAATAAAGATCATGGACAGTAATAAAAGTAGTTTTCTCCTCATCTTTTGGTATCATCCGGATTTGGTTATAGCCAGAGAAGGCATTCATGAAGGTGAGGAGCTCATGGCCCAAGGTTGCATCCACTAGTTGGTCAATTCTAGGTAGAGGGTAGCTATCTTTTGGATAGATTTTATTTAGATCGATGAAGTCTATGCACATCCTTCACTTACCGTTTGCCTTCTTAACAAGAACTATATTGGCGATCCATCTGGGTTGGATACCTCATAGATGAACTTGGCTTTGAGGAGCTTGTCTACCTTATCTACGATCGTCTTGTGTCGCTCTAGTGCAAAGATGCACTTCTTTTGCTTCACAGATCGATGCTTGGGGTCCACACTTAGGCAATGTTCTATAACTTCTATGTCAATCCCAATCGTAGGAACCCAAGCAAAGACATTGGCATTCCTCTGCTGAAGGTGATGAGCTGCTTTTTAACTTCTACCTCTAAATTTGAGCCGATCCGCACTATGTGGTCCCCATTCCCATCATTCAAAAGGACTACAACAAGATCATCGATTGGTTCCCTCCGTTCTTTAGCCAAATCATCACAGGCATTAAGGCCATCCATTGGACAAAGTTCAGACTGCTTTCCTCCTTGCAGAGCAATGATGTAACAATGTCATGCTAGGGCCTAATCTCCTCTAATTTCTTTGACTCCATATCTTGTTGGAAGCATCATCTTCAAATAATATGTCGATACGATAGCTGGGAGCACATTCAGCCCAAGTCGTCTGAGAATGGCATTGTAGGCAGAAGGAGCCTTTACTATCAAAAATCGATCTGAGCCTTAGATTGCTTTGGGTACTGACCTATCACCACTGGTAGGGTGATTATTCCTTTAACCGATACAGAGTCACCGGTGAATCCCACTAATAGGGAGTTTAGCGATCCCATGCAACTATCAGGTATAAATATTTTAGAGAAAGCATCATAAAACAAGATGTCGATAGAGCTTCCATATCTACCAAGATACGACATACATCATAATTTGCAATATTTAAAGAAATTATAACTGCATCATCATGTGAAAATTGAATCCCTTGTGCATCTTCTTCAGAGAAAGCCATGGGTTCTTCAGTTCTTTGCTTTTTTGCTGGCTCCATCAATCCGCTAGCCTCCTCCTATTGATATCCTCAAGCAATGGTATTGATGATTCTAAGTGGAGGCCGATCTCCTTGGGGTTCCTCTATTTGGGGTTCTTCTAGCTTTGGAAATGCTCTCGACCGGTCTTCTCATTGATCCAACTGACATCGCAAAAATCAATCTAACCGACCTTGCCTAATCAGCTCCTCAATTTTATCTTGAAGCTAAATATATTCTTCAGTATCGTGACCATGATCATGATGGTATAGATAATAATTGTTTGGATTGCATTTATTAGGGTGAGATTGTTTTTTAGTCGGCCTCAGTTGCTGCTCCTTTATTTCCATTAGCACTTGAGTTTTTGGAGGATTCAAGGGAGAGTAATTGTTGAACCTTCGAGGAGGGGAACTTTGCCACATCCTTCGATCCAGGCTTCTTGGCCGATGAGCCCAAGGTGGTGTCCGGACTCATCTGCATTCAGGAGGGGTCCTAGAATATGGTCAAGCTTTGCTTGACTTCTCTATATGTACAAGCTTACTAGATTCTCCCACCTACTGCTCTCCTATAAATTCATCATCATAAAGCTTAAAAGCTTCTTCAACTCGGGCGTAGCCCTCAACCCGAGCCAACATGTCGATGAAGTCCTAGGGATACTTCTTCTCTAAGAAAAAGAGAAGATCATTCTTCAGAAGGTCGCTCTTCAGAGCAGACATAGCAACAAACTAGTCTAGGTTGCCAACCTTCCGAGCAGCGGTGTTGAAGCGGCTGATATAGGCTTGGATGGACTCTCCTTCCTTCTGCTTGATATTGATAAGGGAGTCTGAACCTCATCTCTAATGCCAGCTGCTGACAAAGTGAGCCAAAAACTAATGGCTCAACTAATCAAAAGAGTAGATGGTACCTAGTTTGAAGCCCCCAAGTACCTCCTTGCTGCTCCTTTTAGGGTAGAAGAAAATGCTTGGTATAAAATGGCATCCGGCGCATCATGGAGTAGCATCATAGTTCAGAAGGCCTCGAGATGGTCAACTGGGTTCGAGGTCCCATCATAACTCTCAAATGGAGGGAGTTTGAAGTTCAACGGGATGGGCTCCTGCATGATCTGAGTGATGAACGAAGGGTCAGTGCAGATGTCATCATTGTAGATAGGGGTGGCATGGCCGAGATCCTCAATCCACTGGTTCATCTCTTGAAGCTTCTGATCGAGAACATCTTCTCGATTATGGATCTCAAAGTATGACTGGTTGAATGGAGGTAGAGACCTTCTGTGGGTAGAATCATGCTCAAAACAAGGGCTCTCTACTCTTTGTTTCTCCTTTCCATGTTTCTCTGACTGGCTTCTCCAAGTAGGCCTCCCTTGGGCTAGATCTTGATACTCCAATGACGGTCTTTCCAGTGGTGGCGGTGTCGAAGCCTACTGCATGGTCTACACTGCTTCCATGAGGCCTCTCACCTACTGTAGTAGTAGGTAGAACTAATCCATGATGTCCACCAGTGTTGCCGATGGAGAGGGTTGAGGTGCAGGCAATGGGGCTGGAATTGGGGATCGACCGGTTCCAGGTTGGATCTAGGGGCAGTGGTGATAGATTGCTGGGAAGAAGCTTTCCTGGATGGCATCTAGCTAGAATAGAGGAAGATCAAAAGAAAAGAGTAGGAAAAGAAAGGAAGAAGAAGACCTCCTCTCGACTGGGTATTTCTTTTAGAACAAGGGCTCAAACGTCCTTCCTCTAGCACCAATCCTATTAGTGCACAAAATGGATGGCCGCCGAAGTTCACTGGTGGTGGAGATGATGATCTCGCTAATGGGACCTACAAGACGAAGTCCTGGCTAAAGAGTTAGCTCCATCGTGGATCCTCCGATAGTCAAGTTAGCTTTCTAACCAATAAGAATGGAGTACATAGGAGATCAAAAATAAAGAAGAGAGCTTATATAAGGAAGAAAGAATGTATCTAGAGGATCCCTTTCTATAGATAGAGCTTGTAATAGAATGGTAGTGACAACCATAATAGAATGTCAGAAAGTCATTCGGTCCACTCAAAGTTTGTTATGGAGGGTGGCCTATCATTTATTGCGACTTCCTGGTGGTTGGGTATTTTTTGCTAGAGTTCAGATAGAAAGTTAGAGATTTTTGTGCTTGGTAGTGAGCTATCCATGCTGAGATTGGATTGTTGGAGTTAAAGGTCGGACCGACTGAGCTCAAAGATTGGCCTTTACGTTAATGGTGGCGATCTTAGGGGTCAAACTTCTAAGTTTAGACCTCTACAGAGCTGCCTTGATCGCCTTTAGAAGTTTGGCCACCTTCAATGTCGGCCAAGAACTGGTATAAATACTGGAGGGTTGGAGGTCGAAAACGGATTACATGTTCTTCAATTCAGACAGCGGTCAAGCTCTATTGAGGAAGTCCGATCGATATCCAAGGTTGACTTGAAGTTGGGATGGAGTACTGAGATTCCTTGCTTGTGAAGTAGCTACTGCTTATTCCAGATTAAAGATTGAACTCATATTAGTGGCAAGGTCCTCTTGCTTACTCGAGTTCACCGAGCTGAGGTCCTTAGTGTGGAAGTACCATGATCTACTATTTCTAGGGTGAGGTAGAGGAATTTGGCCACCTTTAAGATTGGCCACTAATCAAGGTCGGACAGTGTTAAAGTCTTATATTCATGGGGCAACTACTGCCTATTCTGGGACATGGATTGGAACTAGTCGAATAGCAAGTTACTTTCATTGTTCAAGCTCGCCTAGCCGAAGTTCACAATGTTGCCTTGACAAATTTGTCATTCCCAAGATGAGCTGCTATTGAATAAAGCTCTAAGCTTAGTCGCCTTTAGGCAGATCTTCTGGAAGCATCCTGATCAGGGGATCGACTTGGTCGAAGTTCAGACTCAATCATCATGACTTTCGGAGAGGACTATACGAGCTCAGGCATCCGGTTGGACTTCGTCGGGAGCTATTTTACCCCTAACAAGGGGGATAGCTTGTGACAAAGGATTAGCTTTGGCCCATGTCTGAGCTCGGTGGTAGTATTTACAAACTATATTCTATTTCACAAACATCTCATGACGCACAAGATAAGGTATGGAAAATTTTAATTTCATTAGTTAAAAAGTTCTAAGTACATATGGAAAGAAAAAGAAATCTACAATCAAAGGTCTCCGACCTCTGCCTGGGGGACAGTGGAAGAGCTCAATCCCTAAGCCGATGTTGGCACCACAGTGGGCTCTGGGGCAGTAGCAGAAGGGTATACGTCAATATCAGAAGGGCCAATGGTAGAAGGATAGGCAACAGCAGTTCCAGTAGAGGGGAGATTGGCTCCAGCTATGGGGAGGTCGGGTTTGTCTTCGGAAAGATCCTTTGGCTCATCCTCTAGGAAGCCGAGGTCCAGCTCGAGATATTTTTCAGTGATGTTTTGTTGGCAGATATCAAAATCCTTGCTGAAGGCTTCCTTGGCAAATTTGATTTTAATGTCTTCAAGATCCTTCAAAGCCTCAAATTTTGCTATTGCCAGCTGCTTGGCTTCCACCACCTTCTTTTCCCCTTCCCTCTTAGCTTCAGATACTTGGGCTTCAGCTTTCTTCCTCTTTTCAATTTCTGAAGCCAGATTAGCCTCCAAACTATTTTTTACCTCAGTCGAAGCCTGCTCCACATTCTTGAGCACCTCCTTAAGATGCTCAACCTCAACGGAGTTCTTTTCTGCTTCCTTGAGCACCTCCTTAAGGTGCTCGACCTCAGTTCTGCATTCTTGAGCTTCCACCTTGACAACTTCAGCTTCTTTCATAGCTTTAGAAGCCTCGGCCTGGTGAATGTCCACTGACTCGATGTTAGCAAATAGATGATGACCCAGCTACAAGCAACCAAATTAATTTTGCCACTAAAAAATATGTATGACTAAATTTGAAGAATAACTAAGCAACTACCTTGAGAAAAGCCGCAAAGGAGTCTTTCTTTCGATCATGAAGATTCATCTGGGGGATCTTCTCGACCACGTTCGGTACTATGCACCCATCCATGAGAGATTGGATGACCCTCCAACTATCAAACGAGGCATTTTCCCAATCGATGTTATTGTTGCTCGACTCCCTAGTGTTCTTCTATGACCGAACTTTCCTAACCGCTGATTTCTTCTTCTCTACCTCTTTCTTCTTCTTGGCAGGAGGTGGCTGAATAGTGGCTTCAACTAGCAAGCTTGATGCTAGTAGAGTTAGTTCGACCTCTGAAATGGAGGTCGCAGGAGCTGGAATGGCTGAGTTGGGCTCCACAATCTTGATCGATTTAGATGTTTCTCCTGATGGGTTTGGTGATCAGGGCAGAAGCACAGATTTCAAAAAAATTATATGAAATCATAAAATCAAACCCTAACCCAAGGACCACCTTATTAGAATTTAAATCATATAACATGCATTTATAATATAAATATAGGACATAAGAACATACCTCGATCCCTAAACCTTGACTCGAGTCTGAATTCCGGCAGTGGTCCAGCAATTCCACTAGGTTCCCATGTGTTCACCCTCCAATGTTGATCCACACAAGGACTTGATCAAGCCACTAACACCTTAAAAATCAGATTTCTTTAATTTAATTCTAATTGCAAGAATTAAACCTTTTTGGGCAGAACCTTCTCTTAGCCTTGCTCTCCTCCTTCAAACCTTTCTCTTCTCTATGTCTTCTTAACTTTTCTTCCTAATCCCTTTGTCTTAAAAGAAGATTTCTTGTCTTTAATAGGACTTTGTCTGGACAAAGGAAAGGAAGAAGAAAAATTGGATAAGAGAGAACTATTTAAGAAAGAAAGAAAAGTTTTTAGTGCATTGTACTCTACAGTGTGCGGGTCTATTTATCATGTATGTAGGGGCACCATAAAACATTTCTCACACCCATTCCCTAGTTTATCTCATGCCTCCTCTGATGTCTCGTGCTTCTTGAATTTCTCAGGACACATGGGAGTACGATGAATTAATCTGAAGAGGTGCATTATTGCAAGAGGACTCTTTGGACTAATTCAACGTAGTTTCACAAGTGTCACGAAGCTTTCATTAGGGGCACCAATTAATCAAGGATTTGCATTATTCCTCTAGCCATCCAATGGCCATCAATTTGTGTGCCAAACACCAAGGAGAGCATGGAGATAAGGCATGGAAAAGGTAAAGCCCCAAAGGCCTTTGACTTGGTCCATGGGGCGCCAAGAAGGTTGGGGCGGCAAGGACCCTTCTCTTATCCAATTATCAGATAACCAACGGAGGTATTTAACCAATAGAAGGACTCTTCTGCACCCCCTTGAGATCCGAAACTATGTAACATAAAAATTATGTGACATAAAAGAGGATAAGGCTAAGAAATGTGGCGCCAACAAAACTTGCGCCAAGAGTCCCTAGCTAATGAAATACTTCCCATGTGCCAAGAGAGAGAGTCTCTGGCATGTGGGACTCATGTATGTGGCACCCAACAGCAAGCCCAATAAGCCTAGGCTATACTCAATTCAAGACCAAATCTGATTTGGCTCAAATCTGATCTTAATTAGCCCAAATTGAAATCCAATTCGAATCCGATGCGAATCTAGGTGCTAGGGTTTGCAATATGTGCTAGCATATTCAATTTGCAAACATGATTTAATCCAATTAAACCCTTGATCAATTTTCTTTGTGTGTGACTCATTGGGTTGCACATCTAGCCAGCAGTGGGTCTCAGTGTGATTTAACCTAATTTGGTTGGAACTCGATCAAACCAATTTAGGTCAAATTGAGCTGACCCGATTTGATAAATTAGAACACTTTCTAATTGATGATCAAATTATACTCTTTAATTTGATCGAACTCACAAGACATGATTGACATCTAGCAATGTATTATGTCTACCAGGAAGATATGGAATTTTGATGAAAATACCAAAAATATCCTTCAGTGGAAAGTTACCATGCAACTTGATCCAACGATCACCCAGCATTCCGAATATGAAAATGGATAAGGAATCATGTCAAATCCAATTTTATATTCATATTTCTTCTAATGATATGATAATGATTCGATTAATGAAATATTAGAAACTATTTCTAATTTTCATCATGCTTTACTCAAAGTCTTCCTAAATCATCATTTGATTGAAGCAAGTAGGATGCGATCTCCTCTTACTAGGAGTGATTGATTCCATATTGACCTACTTACAACCTCCATATGCAATCTATCATATCTAGAACACTCGATACATGACTAAGTCATGGATGAGTATGAACCAAAATATGGATTCTTGCATATAAGGTTCTATGGCAGTCTCAAGCTAAAGGATTACATGCACAACTCTTATTATGAGAACCATCTATTGACAAGTAGATAAGACTCCATTAGATGTTCTCAAGTTGGATCAGTTCAGTGAACTTATTCTTTAATAAACATCCACATCCTTATATTAGTATCACACACAGGTGATAGTGAGATTAATCATCTTTTCTATCAAGCATACAAGGATGTGCCAATTTTTAAAAAAACATTGATCCCCAACTCAATATTCTATCAATTAGAAATATTTTAGATTAGGATTTTAAGATTTTAGATCTCACAGGTATGATCTCAACATAATCCTAAAACCATAGCCCTAATTTATAGAGTTCACCATAATCTTAAATAAATAATAAGACACAACATATGATAAAATAAATGCCTTTATTAATTTAAAATATCATTACATGAGTCTGAGAGATAAAAGAATAACCCATCAAAATACATATTTCGATTGGCTTGAGGGCATATTCCTTTCAATCTCCCACTTGCACTAAAATCAATCATCCTTATATTTTAACCCCATACAATCAAGGTGGCAATCGAACTGCTGCTTGGTAGAGTCTTAGTGAATAGGTCTGTTATGTTGTTCTTTGTATCTACTAGTTCAATGATAACATCTTATCTCTTGATTATTTCATGAACAAGGTAGAAGCATCTTAGAATGTGCATGGATTTATGATGAGATCTTGATTTTTTTGCTTCAGTAACTGCTCCAGTATTATCACGGTAAAGTGGTACTGGGTTCTCAATCTCGGGAACAACACCCAACTCAGAGATGAACTTCTTCATTCAGATAGCTTCCTTAGCGGCTTCACTTGCAGCAATGTACCCTACCTCAATGGTTGAGTCAACTACAATTTGCTGCTTGAAACTCTTCCAACTCATTGCTACACCATTTAGAATATAGACATATCCTGAAATAGATTTACTATCATCTAGATCTGATTAAAAACTTGATGCGGGAGCATCCGAGACTACTGATCAATCCTTAAGTCCTGTGCAGATTCCTTCGGCAAAACAAACACTATCTGTACTTATTCATGCCAAGACTAACTTCGGTTACAACTTGCTTCGATGGGTTAAGGAATGATGATACCAATATCAAAATTCGTTGCTGATCGATGATATATCAAAGGGGAGTTATTCAGGATCAGTTCCATAGTGATTTAATACTCTTTGGAAGTAGATATTTGCTAGTTATTGTTGGTGGACGAATTTTGAAGGCTGAAGAGATAAGACTCCTAGTCCCCATGTCATTTATTGCATTCCCTAGTTCCTAGACCTTTAATGCTATTTCAGTTTTGTTTAGTCTTTAATGTTTGGGTAGTTCCCATGTTGTTTTCAATTCTGAGTCTAATATCTATATAATGAGACATATTCTCATTTTGTAATCAGACTGGTTGAATGAATGAAAATTCCTCTTTGTGAGTTGAATTATTATCTCGATTCTTTATCCAACGTCGTTGGTGGTGAATCAAACAGTTCTTTATCCTTGGCCGGTGGAATTTCCTTTAAGCCTTGGTGGTGAACTGCAACTATCTCGGTCCTTTATCCTTGGCTGGTGGCTTGTGCCTTTAGGCTTAGGTGATAAACCTTCCATATCCTCGAGTTACACACATCCCCACAAACACAGTGCCTCGTCCACTTCCTCCCAGAATCGCTCACTCCACAGAGCTTATTTGTGGAAACTCAAAACACAGAAAGTTGTAGATCTACGAGTCCTTGATCTGTGACTTTTGGAATCGGGTCAATCCGACCTGTATTGAGGAAGTTACGCCCATTTTTCCAAAATCGCGCAATCCTGAAATTTTCTGTTCGGAGTCACTCGCCCACGCACGCATCAAGTTGGTATCAGAGCTCAAGGTTGAACTTATCTTGAGTGATTCCTTTGTAATGTTATCTTCTACTTATCATGGGTGACGAACAAGTTCCACGAGGCTTGACTTTGGAGCAAGCGCACGACCTAAGGCGAGATCGTGCTATAGAGAATCTCCAAAGGCAAATGGAGCGAGTTCTCAATCTCCTAGAGAACCCGGCAAGACAAGAGCAACCAGCAAGGCGTCCCGATGTTCAGCGACACCATGACAATTCAGATTCGCATCACAATTCTAATGATGATTCTAATTCCACTGGAGGCAACTCTAGTGCTTCTGAGCACCGAGTTCGGAGAAGAAGAAGAAGACACCATGAGAATGACCGTGAGATTAAAGCAGATGCACCTGAGTTCGAAGGTAGTCTCAATCCTGACAACTTTGTTGATTGGCTCCATGCCATTGAACGAGTTTTTGACTTCAAGTCCTACTCGGATGAGAAGAGGTGCAAGGTCGCTGTTCTGAAACTTACTAAATATGCTTCTCTATGGTGGGAGAATTTAAAGCATCAGCGAGCTAGAGAAGGGAAAAGCCGAATCAAGTCTTGGGATAAACTCAAGAAACTTATGAAGAAGAGGTTCTTGCCCGATACCTATAAGCAAGATCTGTTTCTCAAGTTGAATTCCCTAAGACAACAAGGGATGAGTATTGAAGAATATATTCGTGAGTTCGAACAACTCATGATGAGGTGTGAAGTTCCAGAAGTTCCCGAGCAAACCATCGCTCGATTCCTTGGTGGCATGAATCAGGAAATTGCTGATTTGGTTGAACTTCAGCCTTATTGGTCCTTCGAAGATGTTTGCAAGCTAGCAATGAAGGTTGAGAAACAACTAAAGAGTAGCAAGAGGTTTTCTTCCAGAACCTCCTCGAAGGGGACATCCTACTTTAGGGGTGCTTCCTCAAGCAAATATGAAGGTGTTTCGTCGAAAGCTAAGGGTAAAGAGAAGTTGGTGGAACCCGTCAAAGAAACCAGCAAGAAAGTTGATGGTGACACAAGGAAGTGTTTTAAGTGCCATGGCTATGGGCATTTGCAAGCTAATTGTCCAAATCGGAGAGTTATGACTCTTCAAGAAATTGAGAAGATCGATTTGGAACTTCAAGAGGCCAGCGATGAACATGACCAGAATGATTCTGAAGCTAAAGAATCCGAGAATATCGTTGAAAAAGCTGATGATGGCGAGTTGTTGGTGATACGGAGAGCATTACATGCTGAGATATCTCCCGAAGAGAATGAGCAAAGGGAGAACATCTTCCACACCCGTTGCACTATTAACGGGAAGGTGTGTACGATGATTATCGATGGAGGAAGCTGCACCAATGTCGCCTCGACAACCATGATTGAAAAACTGAAGCTACCAACATCGAAACATCCTCAACCTTACAAGCTTCAGTGGCTTAGCAAAGGAAGTGATGTGAAGGTAACCAAACGAGCCCTTATATCATTTTCCATTGGGAAGAATTATCGAGATGAAGTTCTGTGCGATGTTATTCCCATGGATGCTTGTCACTTGTTGTTAGGTAGACCTTGGCAATATGATAGAAAGGCTGTACATGATGGGCATAAAAACACATACTCTTTTCACAAGGAACGAAAATGCATTACTCTTGAATCTTTGAAACCGAGCATGCTACATCGAAATCAACCTGGGGAGGGAAACACTAGTAAGGAAAATCTTTTCTTGAGTAAAACACAGGTTGAGAGAGCCATTACCAAACAGAAAAATGTATTTGCTTTGCTTATGGTTGAGAAAAAGAGTGAGAAAGAGAGACCTATACATCCGAAAATGCATTCCTTGTTAAGAGACTTTGCAGATGTGTTCCCCGAAGAATTGCCATCTGGATTACCTCCAATAAGAGGTATTGAGCACCAAATTGACTTGCTGCCCGGTGCCCCTCTACCGAACAAAGCAGCATATAGATGCAACCCGGAGGAAACAAAGGAGTTGCAAAGACAAGTCAATGAACTTATCGACAAGGGATATGTTCGAGAAAGTATGAGCCCATGTTCTGTTCCGGCTCTACTCGTACCAAAGAAGGATGGAACATTCAGAATGTGTGTCGATAGCCGAGCCATCAACAACATCACTATTAAGTATAGGTATCCTATACCTAGACTTGATGATATGCTTGATGAATTATATGGTTCTACTGTGTTTTCGAAGATAGATTTGCGAAGTGGCTATCACCAGATCCGAATGCGGGAAGGAGATGAGTGGAAAACAGCTTTCAAGACTAAGGGAGGTTTATATGAATGGTTGGTTATGCCATTCGGACTTTCTAATGCTCCAAGTACTTTCATGAGGCTTATGAACGAGGTTCTTCGTTCCTTTATTGGTCGATTTGTTGTTGTATACTTTGACGATATCCTTGTTTATAGTCGAAGCGAAGAGGAGCATATTTCTCATCTGAAACAGGTCTTTAAAGCCTTGAGAGAACAGAAGCTTTATGCCAAAATGGAGAAGTGTGAGTTCTTCTCTTCCAGCATTATATTCCTTGGATATGTGGTTTCGAAAGATGGAATTTCCTGTTGATCAATTGAAGGTGGATGCAATGAAAACCTGGCCGGTTCCGAAATCCATTACCGATGTAAGGAGTTTTCATGGCCTTGCTTCTTTCTATCATCGTTTTGTGAAGAACTTCAGTACAATCATGGCCCCTATCACTGAATGCATGAAGAAGGGTTCTTTTGAATGGACAGGAGCTGCTCATGACGCTTTTGAACTCATCAAACAGAAGCTATGTGAGTCCCCCGTTCTTGCCCTTCCTAATTTTGATAAAGTATTTGAAGTTGAATGTGATGCAAGTGGAGTTGGCATTGGAGCTGTTCTTGTTCAAGAACAAAGACCATTGGCATATTTCAGTGAAAAGTTAACTGATTCGAAGAAGAACTACTCAACTTATGATAAGGAGTTCTACGCCATTGTGAGAGCTCTTGATCATTGGAGTCATTATTTGAGGCCTAAACAGTTTGTACTTCATTCTGATCATGAGGCTTTGAAGTTTATTAGTGGCCAACGCAAGCTCAACTCAAGGCATGCCAAATGGGTAGAATTTCTTCAATCCTTTTCTTTCGTTTCGAAGTATAAACCTGGCCATACTAATGTTGTTGCGGATGCTTTATCAAGAAGATACTGTATGCTTGCTGTTCTTGATTCTAGAATTCTTGGTTTTCAATCCATGAAAGAACTATATTCTGAAGACCCGGAGTTCTCTACTATTATCGATAGTTGCAAACATGGAATTCAAGGTACATATTCTCTCCAAAATGGCTTCCTTTTCAAGGGAAATCGATTATGTGTGCCGAAGAGTTCATTTAGAGAATTGTTGATCCGAGAAGCACATGGTGGAGGTTTGGCTGGTCACTTCGGCGTGAACAAAACTCTTGAAATCCTTCAAGAGCACTTTTATTGGCCAAAGATGAGTGGAGAGGTACATGCTATCATCTTGAGGTGTGCAACTTGTCAAAGAGCAAAGAGTCATTTCCATCAAGGGCTGTATACTCCCCTCCCAGTACCATTACAGCCTTGGGAAGATGTGAGCATAGATTTTATTGTGGCTCTTCCAAGAACTCAGAGGGGAAAAGATGCCATTATGGTGGTCGTTGATCGGTTTTCTAAAATGGCTCATTTTATTCCATGTCACAAGACGGATGATGCATCTCATGTGGCTGATCTTTATTTCAAGGAGATCATTCGCCTTCATGGAGTACCAAAGACCATTGTATCTGATCGTGATTCTAAGTTTTTAAGTTATTTCTGGAAGACCTTATGGAGAATGCTTGGAACCAGACTTCTATTCAGCACCACTTGTCATCCTCAAACCGATGGCCAAACGGAAGTAACCAATCGCACTCTCACTACGTTACTTCGAGGAATGGTTAGTAAATCTCTAAAAGATTGGGATTTGAAGCTTGCACATGCTGAGTTCGCTTATAATCGATCACCGAGTTATACTACTGGTCGATCACCCTTCGAAGTTGTGTATGGAATCAATCCGCTCACACCGATTGATTTAATTCCTATTCCATCCAATTCACAAGTGAACTTTGATGGCAAAGAGAGAGCTGAATCAATGAAAAAACTCCATGAGCAGATTCGAAGCAAGATCGAGAAGGCTAACGAGTCTTATAGGAAGAAAGCTAATAAACATCGGAGGAAGGCTCATTTCCAACCAGGTGATCTTGTGTGGTTACACTTAAGGAAGGAAAGATTTCCTTCTCAGCGGAAGAATAAGCTTATGCCTAGAGCTGACGGTCCATTTGAAGTTCTCGAGAGAATTGGCGAAAATGCTTACAAGATTGATCTTCCTGGAGAATATGGAGTTTCGGCAACTTTTAATGTAGGTGATCTTTCTCCTTACTTGGAGGATGATGACTTGTCAGATTTGAGGACAAATCTCAAACAACCCGGGGGGAATGATGCGGGAGCATCCGAGACTACTGATCAATCCTTAAGTCCTGAGCAGATTCCTTCGGCAAAACAAACACTATCGGTACTTATTCATGCCAAGACTAACTTCGGTTACAACTTGCTTCGATGGGTTAAGGAATGATGATACCAATATCAAAATTCGTTGCTGATCGATGATATATCAAAGGGGAGTTATTCAGGATAAGTTCCATAGTGATTTAATGCTCTTTGGAAGTAGATATTTGCTAGTTATTGTTGGTGGACGAATTTTGAAGGCTGAAGAGATAAGACTCCTAGTCCCCATGTCATTTATTGCATTCCCTAGTTCCTAGACCTTTAATGCTATTTCAGTTTTGTTTAGTCTTTAATGTTTGGGTAGTTCCCATGTTGTTTTCAATTCTGAGTCTAATATCTATATAATGAGACATATTCTCATTTTGTAATCAGACTGGTTGAATGAATGAAAATTCCTCTTTGTGAGTTGAATTATTATCTCGATTCTTTATCCAACGTCGTTGGTGGTGAATCAAACAGTTCTTTATCCTTGGCCGGTGGAATTTCCTTTAAGCCTTGGTGGTGAACTGCAACTATCTCGGTCCTTCATCCTTGGCTGGTGGCTTGTGCCTTTAGGCTTAGGTGATAAACCTTCCATATCCTCGAGTTACACACATCCCCACAAACACAGTGCCTCATCCACTTCCTCCCAGAATCGCTCACTCCACAGAGCTTATTTGTGGAAAACTCGAAACACAAAAGTTGTAGATCTACGAGTCCTTGATTTGTGACTTTTGGAATCGGGTCAATCCGACCTGTATTGAGGAAGTTACGCCCATTTTTCCGAAATCGCGCAATCCTGAAATTTTCTGTTCGGAGTCACTCGCCCACGCACGCATCAAAACTAGAGTCAGAATATCCTTCTAATTTAAGATTAGATCCACCATATATTAGAAAACTATCCTTAGTCCTTCTCAAGTACTTAAGAATATTTTTCACTGCTTTCTAATGAACTTCTCCTGGATCAACCTAAAATCTACTTGGTATGCCTAAGGCATAAGCAACATCAAGCCTGATGCATAACATGGCATACATTATGGATTGTACCGTTGAGGCATAAAGAATAGAACTCATTCTATTTCTCTCTTTAGGTGTCTTAGGAGATATATCTTCTTAGAGAGATGTATGCCTTAACTCATGGGTAAGTAATCTCTTTTACTCCCATCCATGCTAAACCTCTTCAGTACTAAGTCAATATACCTAGATTGAGCCTAACATCCTTTTAGATCATTCCTATAGATCTTAATACCAAGTATATAGGATGCTTCTCCCAAGTCTTTCAAAAAAAAACTTACTTAAGAGCCATAATTTGACCGATTGCATCATTCAAATATCATTCCCAATAAGGAGTATGTCATCTACATACAAAATCAAAAAAACTATGGCACTTCCACTAGTTCTCTTATACGCATAAGGTTCATCTACATTTTTTATGAAGCCAAACTCTTTTCACTATTACATCAAAATGGATGTTCCAACTTCTTGATACGTACTATAATCTACAAATGGATTTCTTAGGCTTGCATACCTAATTTGGTCTCTCTTTTAAGATAATTCCTTCTAGCTGTAACATGTAGACCTCTACCTTAAGGTGACCATTAAAGAAGGCAGTCTTCACACCCATTTGCCATATTTCATAATCATGGTATGCTGCTATAGCAAGCATAATCCACATAGATCTGAGCTTGGCAACAAGAAAAAAGTATTTTATCATAATCTATATCCTATTTTTGCCTGAAACCCTTACCCACCAATCTGGCTTTATAGGTTTCAACTTGACCATCTTCTCCAATCTTTTTCTTATAGATCCATTTTCACCCAATAAGGTTCATACCTTCTGGTGCATCAACCAAAGTCCATACTTTATTGATATACATGGTGTCTATTTTGGATTTTATGGTATCTTGCCATCTATTTTAGTCCTTACTCATGACAGCTTCTGTATAGGTTAGAGGTTCATCATTCTCCATAATTTGGGCTTCATCATTCTTAATAATGAATCCATACCTCATAGGTACATTTTGCACTCTATCAGACCTATGGAGAGAAGTTTGTATTCAGGTGATTTTTGATTTATTTGTTCATCTGATTGTGAAATTTTTATTTGTTTATCTTGAACTTTACTAAATTCAATATTTCTTCCACTGCCTCTTTCAAGGATAAACTCTTTCTCCATAAAAGTGGCATGCCTACTTACAAATATCTTTTGTTCAGTAGGCTAGTAGAATAGATATTCTATACTATCTCTAGGATATACTACAAATAGATATTTATCTACTCTAACATCTAGCTTATATTTAAAATTTTGTTTGACATATGCTGGACAACCTCATATCTTAAGATACTTAAGATTAGGTTTCTTTCCTCTCCATATCTCATATGGAGTGCTAGATATAGATTTAGAAGATACTCTGTTCAAGATATATATTACGGTCTTCAGGGCATAACCCCAAAAGAAAATAGGTAACTCTATAAAGCACATCATGGACCATACCATATCTAATAAGGTACAATTCCTTCTTTTGATTACACCATTCAATTGTGGTATATAAGGAGGGGTCCGTTTAGAGTGAATCCCCTAAGATTTTCTAGGAATTCACTGGATGAGTATTCTCTTTCTCGATCAGATCTAAGAATTTTATACTTTATCTAGTTTGTTTCTCGGCCATACTTTGATTCTCTTTAAATTTATCAAAGGCTTCAGATTTATATTTCATAAGATACACATATCCAAACCTAGATAAATCATCAGTGAACGTTATAAAATAAGAGTATCCTCCTCTGGCTTAAGTTGTCATAGGACCACATACATCTAGATGTACAAGTCCTAATAACTCTTTTGTCCTTTCTCCATATCCACTAAATGGAGTCTTGGTCATTTTACCCATCAAACATGATTCACAAGTTCCTAATGATTCATAATCATAAGGATCAAAGAACTTTTCTTCGTATAACATGTTAATCCTAGTCTCATTAATATGACCAAGTCAACAATGCCATAGTAAAGTATTATTTATTTCTTCTCTTACACTTTTTATTTTCATCAATATAAACAATATTGTCATTCAAGGATAGAGTCAAAAGACCATTGTCAAAAATGCCATAGCATATTATTTCATTAGAATATTTGATGGAGTAACCATTGCTTGTTACATCAACTTTATAACCTTATTTTAATAAGATGGGTATAGATACAATATTTCTAATGATTTTAGGCATATAATAATAATTTGTCAGCTCTAAGATATTTTCAGAAGGTAACTTCAAGATATTTATCCCTGCAGCTTATGCTTAGATGGACTTTTCTCCAGCGCCGTAGAGTTTGAAGTTATCTTTCTTCAAACACCTAATGTTCTGCAGTTCCTATAAAGATTTGCAGATTTGAAATGAAAGAATTCAATGATAATATTATATGTATCTCATACATACCTTTTGATGCAATATTTGTAAGTCTTCATAATTGCAAGGTAAGACTTGCAATTTCTTTTCTAATGACTGGCTTTGCCATAGTGAAAGCAGGTTGGTTGCACGGAAGCCTTCTTCCTCTTCTTCTTATTTATGCCACCTCTAGGGTTCATCCTATTGTTTGAACCCTTCTTGCCTGCCTTCTTCTTGGAGATCCCATCCATAAGAAAAAGAGGAGCCTTATCCTTTTTGATATGGCTCTCTGCTATTTTGAGCATATTTAACAGCTCAGGCAAGGAAGTATTTAATTTGTTCATGTGATAGTTCATGATAAACTGAGAAAATAATTTAATGATTGCAGGATCAGATCCTGACTTAACTCTCCATCTATTACAAAACTTAATTGACTTAATCGAGTAATCAAGTCAATTACCATCAAAACATGGTTTTGTATGGATGATTTATCATCCTGGCATAGAATAACTGCTTAGATATCTCATATCTAGCAGTCCTACTCTGCTCTCCATATAGCTTTTTTAAATTGAGCAATATGGATTGAGTATCCATTCCATTATGCTGTCTCTCTAACTCATTACTCATGGAGGCTAGTATAATGCATTTGATAGTTAAAGAATTATTTTGCCATATCTTATATATGGCTTTATCTTTCTTTGTGGCATCTTCCCCTAATGGCTCAGGATAAGGGGCATCAAGAATATAGGAGAGTTTCTCTTGACTGACTACTATTTTTAAATTTCTCAACCAATCTATATAATTGAAACCAGTCAATTTATTTGAATCCAATATACTACACAGTGAAAGTGAAGAAGCCATTTAATTTACATAATAAAGAACAATGCATAAGCAAACAACTCATGATAACATATACAATTAAATTAGAACTTTAATTTAATTGTATCTTCTACTATTTTATGGAACATCATATCCCTATATTATGATGATAGAGGAAATCTAATTGATTTTCTTAGTGGGATTGAGACCCTAATTTCTTATAAAAGATCTTGTAGTTGCAAAACAAACCTTTTATAAGCTCAAAGATACGAAACTCTTTCCAATTGTATCTCATGAAATTCTTAATATAATCCTGGTCTCTAAAACATTAATAGCCTTGTGTTTACACAACAAACTATAATGTCATAGTTAAGTAAGATCCTTCATTTTTATATAGTCAAAATGAAATATTACTATCCTTGTGGTTGCACAACAAAGCAGTATATCCAAAATGTCGTAAGCATCATAATGCATCAGGACAATATTTTGTTAGTCCCCATAATAGGTCTTATAGTTATATAACAAACCTAATATGGTTCGTGACATAATAATGACCTAGCATGAAGGAAGGCCTTTAATGTAACGAATATAACTCTATGCATCACAATCAAGAATTAAATTAATCTAATAGGCCAGGTAACTGGGAGAGGGGTGGGGGTCCCCTCGTTGCTAGATACCAATAAAATTGGCCAGGTCAAATAACAGAACTACTTAATAAACCACATTCTCTTTACCAATAATGAACTACTTTTCTTAGAAATCGATTGATCAATTATGCATCAAGATCAGTTTTGCTCATTAGTTACTTGCACTACAACATAATATAGTATTATAAAGGGATAAACTAGTCTCAATGTATATTTTAATTAAATGACATAAATTTAATATACCATATCAACTCATATGAAGCATTTGAATATATTGATCACATCAATCATTACAAATCAAAAGCATTCACATCAATAAATAAACATGCATGTCAAGATCCCATCATTCTAGGACGACCATCTACCACATAGAGGACATACAGCACTATGCCAGGGCAACCTTATAGAATGATGTAAATCATAATCTAATTACAAATAATTAAATAAAAAATGATCATATCATATTTACCATTTTGCCGTAAAACTATAAACATGATTACATATTATTAAGCCTAATAAGGGTTGCTCTGATACCACTGATGATGGGTTTGGTGATCAAGGCAGAAGCATGGATTTCAAAGTAAATTATATGAAACCATAAAATCAAACACTAACCCAAGGACCACCTTACTAGAATTTAAATCATATAACATGCGTTTATAATATGAATATAGGACATAGGAACAAACCTTGATCGCTAAACCCTAACTCGAGTTTTAATTCTGGTAGCGGTTCAGCAAGAGTTCCACTAGGTGCCCACATGTTCACCCTCCAAAGTTGATACACACGGGGACTTGATTAAGTCACTAACACCTTAAAAATTAGATTCATTTAATTTAATTCTAATTGCAAGAATTAAACCTTTTTGAGCAAAACCTTCCCTTAGCCTTGCTCTCCACCTTCTAACCTTTTTCTTCCTTTCTTTCTCTTTTCTATGTCTTCTTAATTTTTCTTCCTAATCCCTTTGTCTTAAAAGAAGACTTTTTGTCCTTAATAGGATCTTGTCTGGACAAGAAAAAAGAAGAAAGAAAATTGGACAAGAGAGAACTATCTAAGAAACAAAGAAGAGTTTTCAGTGCATTGTACTCTATGGTGTGCGCCCCTATTTATAATATACGTAGGGGCTCCACAAAACATTTCTTATGCCCATTCCCTGGTTTATCTCATGCCCCCTCTGATGTCTCATGCCTCTTGAATTTCTAAGGACACGTGGGAGTATGATAAATTAATATGAAGAGGTGCCTTGTTGCAGAAGGACTCTTCGAGTATTCAATGTAGTTTCACAAGTGTCACGAAGCTTTCATTAGGAGCACCAATTAATCAAGGATTTGGATTATTCCTCTAGCCATTCAATGGCCATCAATTTGTGCGCCAAACACCAGGGGGGTGTGGAGATAAGGCATGGAAAAGTCAAAGCCCCAAGGGCCTTTGACTTGGTCCAATGGGTGCCAAGAAGGTTGGGGCGGCAAGGACTCTCCTCTTATCCAATTATTGGATAACCAACAAAGGTATTTAACCAGCAGAAGGACTCTTCTCTTATCCAATTATCAGATAACCAACAGAGGTATTTAACCAGCAAAAGGACTCTTCTATGCCCCCTTGAGATATGAAACTACGTAACATAAAAATTACATGACATAAAAGAGGATAAGGCTAAGAAATGTGGCGCCTACAATACTTGCACCAAGAGTCCCTAGCACATGAAATACATCCCACGTGCCAAGAGAGAGAGTCTCTGGCACATGGGACTCAAGTATGTGAAGGAAAAGCACTATTTTCCACCGTAGGATCATGCATATCTGATTAGATCTGAGGAAGATTTTTCTAAAAATTTTTAAATGATCTGATCAAATATAAGAGTTCTCAAATCTAATCATGGTGATCTGATATTAAAAATTAAAAATTAAAATTAAATCAGATTTAATTTAAAGTATCTAATTGGGTAATCTAATTATCCTGCAATGATCCTGTTAATTTCTGAGGTTCTGGAAGGAGCCACGCACACGCTTAGCCTCTATCGATTTCCACTTAGGCAGGATCGGAAAGTTTTCTTCTCATGAACCTTTTCTCCAAAAATTAGATCTAGATCTGATCCGAAGAACCTTCAAAACTATTTCTGAAGGTAGCCCGTCCATCACACGAACACCATCTTGTAGATCCTGAATATTATGCCAAAAACATTGGACCTTCTTCTCATATTTGTGCCTAACTTTATAGGCTTGTAGAAGAAAAGAAGAGAGAAGATAGAGGGGGTGTAGGATATTAGGGATGGTAGATAAATGGCATGGAAAATTATTTCTTGCATTGAATGCACTTTGACGTGAGAAAGGCTTTTATGTCCAACACCTACTTAGAGTCCCTTTTGACCAAAATAACTTGTTTATTTTATCATTAGAACTCTAGGACTTATTCTGCATGAAAAACCATCAGATCTCATCTATTTTTTTCATCAAAAATGATTCAAAAAGGTTTTGGCATGAGTAGATAAGGAAGAGTCCATTGCGCCTAGGACACTTCTCTCAAGAGTTTGATCCAAATTAAACTCCATCATAACTTAGTCTAGACACTCCAAAAATCACAAAATTTGGTACACCCAATGCATAACTCATGCTCTACCACATAACCATAAATTAGATCAAAATGATTTCTAGAGAATTTTCTAGAAGCATCTGATCAGGTGACCCTCAATTCTCTCAAATAGGTCAATTTTTGACCCTAGTCCAATTTGACTATGAATGGATTTAATTTCTATAATTAGTCTGACCTGGACTTATTCTAGTTAGATGAAAATAAATCTGTTCTAAATATAAGAATGAGTTAAATCAAATTTGACTCGATTGCAATGAATTAGAAAGATTTTAGAAGGAGAAAGTCAGGCTCAATCATGTGCTAGCACGATTACCTTGAACCTGATTGGATCTAATCCAAATCAATCAAACTGGCTTAGCTTAATTGATGACATCCAGACCCAAACCCTTATTTGTGTGATCTAGTTAGATTCAATTCTATATGATAATGAGACATGTCACGATCTCCATCATCAACATCATCGAAATACCTTTCGATGGACCAAAACTTTTCTAATTCATACAATTAGAATGATTGATCATCAAAATCATCCTAATTGCTTCCAAAATCTACCATTGATACTTAGCAGTATATGATGACAATCCATCAGAACTGAAAGCAAACCTCTCGGTACAGTTACCTGTGTGATTGGGTTCTTTTATCTTGAGCTCCGATAAGATTAGGGTTAAGGTGAACTCATCAAACCCAATGTCCATCACATGAATTAATCATTCGATTCAAGTCCAATGTGAAATCCTAATAGAAACTCTTTCTATCATCTTCACTCTGCCATGGCCATGGGCTTATGGACTCAGTCTCATGATTATCATTGGGCTACTCCTCATCTACCAAGTTAGATAGATCCCCTATTGGTGCAATCTAATTCCTATAATGAACATGCTATAGCCAACATATACCTCAGGATTCTGAATGGTTAGGAGATCGAGTTATGATATAGTCAAACTATAACACCCTCAAGATGAACTACTGATACACCTCAGGTCAAAGAACTAGACACACCATTACAGTATCGAGTCAATCATTGACGAGAAGGTAGACTTCCTTATGACTACTCGAGGTAGTCATGCTCAGTGCCCTCATTCTCTAACGAGTACCTGTATTCTCGCTCTGGTATCTCCACACCATAGACTCAAAATACGTCTATCCTAAGAAAGCGATCGTACACCAACCTTCTGGATCGATCACTATTCTCGTGATGATCCTACGATCAGGAGCAGTTTATGAGTTAATTATAAAAATTCATGTCTTAAATTTTCAACTCTTGAAAATATGAATTTAAATAACTCAAAGAATTTAGACACTTTAAATAAATGATAGAAAATAATCTATTTATTAATTTATAGTCAAAATTATAAAATTGCCCTTAGAAGTGTATTACAAATGACAGCCAATCTGGCTTCTAGAGCACACATCTAACAAACTCCCACTTGACCTAAAGCTAATTAGCTACAAATCTAAGTCCCATCTTCTTAAGGTGGGCTTCAATTTTCTGCTGGCTTAATGACTTTGTCAGCGGGTCAGTTGCATTATCTACAATGTCGACTTTCTTGACCTCGACGTATTCCTTCTTGAGGCAATCATGGATGAGGTGGTATCGCCACTCGATGTGCTTAGATTTTTTATGAGATCTCGGCTCCTTAGCTTGGGCTATGGCGCCATTGTTGTCACAGTATAGAGGAATGGCATCGATGTCATTACTCCAAGCTCTACGGTGAACTTTTTGTACCAGAATGCCTCTTTTGCAGCTTTCGATGCAGCGATGTACTTTACTTCCATGGTGGAATCTATTATGTTGGAACTCTTTCAGCTGACAGCACCACCATTGCACATAAACAAACTTCTAGATGTCGACTTTTGATCAGCTATATTGGACATAAAATCCAAGTCTGTATACCCTTAGACCTGGAGTTCTCCATTACCAAAGACTAGAAACATATCCATAGTCCTCAAGTACTTAAGGATACATTTCACAGAAGTCCAATGCTCTTCATCTAGATTTGATTGATACCTATTCGTGACACTCATAGCATGGGCAATATCAATCGTGTACATAGCATGGCATACATGAGGCTTCCTATTGCTAAAGCATAAGGGATCTTGCTCATGCATTCAATCTCCTCGGGTGTGTTGGGACACATCTTCTTGGTGAGATAAATGCCATGTTTGAAGGGCATCAATCTCCTCTTGAAGTTTTTCATGCTAAACCTCTCTAGTACCTCCATTCTCTATGTACATCTTCTGTGAGAGACCCAGCATCATATTTGGTCTGTCTCTATAGATCTTAATTCCTAGAATAAAGAATGCCTCTCCTAGATCTTTCATAGAGAATTCTTTAGACAACCATATTTTGACTGTAGTCAATATGAAAATATCATTCCTAATTAGGAGAATGTCATCCACATACAGTACGAGAAAGACAACAGCGCTTCCACTGACCCTTTTGAAAATACAAGGCTCCTCTTCGTTCTTGAAGAATCCAAATGATTTGATCACATCATTGAAATTAGCATTCCAGCTTGCTTAAGTCCATATATGGACCTTTACAGCTTGCAGACCTTGTAATCAGTATCACTAGATGTGAAACCCAATGGCTGTTCCATATAGATATCTTTCTCAAGATATCTATTTAAGAATGCCATTTTTACGTTCATCTATCAAATTTCATAATCGAAATAGGCTGCAACAGCAAGCAATATCCGAATGAATTTGAGCATGGCTACTAGCGAAAAAGTATCCTGATAGTCAATACCTTCGTGCTGACTATATTCTTTTGCTACGAGCCTTGCTTTGAATATCTATTCCCATCGGTACCTATCTTTCTCTTCAAGATCCATTTACATCCAATAGGTACTATACCTTCAGATGGATCTACCAAGATCCAGACTTGGTTCGAGTGCATTAAGTCAATTTCTGACTTCATTGTCTCTAACCATTTCTCAGAGTCGATATCTGATATCGCCTCATCATAGGTTTTAGAATCATCACCATGAACCCTCTTCTTGTGAGGAACATTTCCTCTACATCCTCTGAAATAGTATCTATCTTTTAGGGGGATGGAAAATCCTTTCTGATCTACAAGGTGGATGAGGTAGTAATTGGACTAGTTCAATCTGATTGGATTCCATAGGTTCCATGGCTTGTGGCTCTTAGAAAACTTTCGTCTCGAGCCAATCTATCTTCGATGCCATTATCTTGAATAAACTATTTTTCAAGAAAAATGGCATGTCGACTTACAATCACGTTGTGATCTTTTGGGAGATAGAAAAAATATCCTAATCACTCTTTAGGATATCCAATAAATTGAGCTCTAAAGAACCTAGACTCTAATTTGTTCGTCTATTATCTCTTGACATAGGTCGGACAATCCCAAATTTTGAGATGACTCAGACTTGATTTCTTACCATGCCATATCTCATACGGTGTGGTAGGAATGGTTTTAGATGGAACCCTATTCAATAGATATATAGCGGTCAATAGACTATATTCCCAAAGAAACTCAGGAAGGTCCGTGAAGCTCATCATGGATCGAGCCATATCTAATAGGATCCGATTTCTTCATTCTAAAATCTTGTTGAGTTGAGGCATTCCAGGTGGAGTCCATCATGAGACTATGCCATTGTCCTTAAGATAGTCTAGGAATTTTTGACTAAAATATTCATCTTCTCGATCTAATCGAAGAATCTTAATGGGTTTTTATGTTTATTTTTCTACTTCGAGTCTGAATTTCTTAAACTTTTCAAAAGCTTCAGACTTATGTCGCATCAAATATACATACCCGTATCGAGATAAATCATTGGTAAAGGTGATGAAGTAGATGTAATTGCCTTTGGCTGGCACATCAAATGGACCGCATACATCAGTATGTACTAGGGCAAGCAGGTTCGTGGCCCTTTTCTCATATCCCGCAAAAGGAAGCTTGGTCATTTTGTCATGAAGGCATGATTCACAAATCAAATATGACTTGGAAGTCAACGAACTCAATAGCCTAGATTTCTCCAATTTGTTAACCCTATCTTCAGCTATATGACCTAGTCTCAGGTGCCAAAGATACCTATCATTTAGACCATCCCTAGGTCACTTCGATCCTATGGCATTCACATTTTGCTTGATATAAAAAATAGAAACAACAATATGTAACTGATAGAGACCATTTATAAGAAAACCACTTGCAATTTTATTTCTTTCATAAAGAATATTACAATGATCCTTAAGAAAACTAATTACATAGCCTTCCAGTGCTAAATATGAAATAGAAATCAAATTTCTGCTTGCTGCAGGCACATAAAAACAATCCCTAAGTACTAAGTCTAATCCTGATGGTAATCAAAGAGGGTAGATTCCCATGGTCACAACAGCAACTCTTGCTCCATTCCTGATGCGTAGGATCATTTCACCATCCCTCAGCCTCCTGCTATCCTCAAGACCCTGCATAGAAGTGCACAAGTGAGCACTAGAACCAAATTCAAGCACCCAACTAGATGCAGAAGAAATCATAATATTATATTCTATAACGAGCATACCTCCAGAAGGACCTGCCTCCTTCTTGTTCTTCAAGTTGGCCAGATAAAAAGGGCAGTTTTGCTTTCAATGGCCGTCAGTGTTGCAATAAAAACATTTTTCTTTGTCAACAGCCTTCTTCTTCAACTCTACCTTCTTCTTCTTCTCACCATTCACCTTCTGCTTCTTCACGGACTTCTTCTTTCCAAAAGACTCTCTTGGAAGAAGTCCGCTCTACAGCAAGTACTAAACCTTTAGAACTTTTCATAGAAATCTCAGCAATAACCAACATATTCATGAGCTCAGCCAAGGTATTCTAAAGTTTATGCATATGGTAGTTCATGATGAACTGCCCATACACATCAATCAAGAACTGTAGAATTATGTCAGTCTGCAAATCCTGATCTAACTTGATCATCATAAGACATGATCTTGGACTGACTACCCATCATGCATTATTTGAGTCTTAAAAAGTCTTTTAGTGACTTGATATTTGGCTGTGCGACTCTTCACCAAACAACTCTTACAGGTGAGATAATATTTGGTGGCAAGTCTTAATGTCTTCATGTTGGCGCTAAAGCTCATCGGACATGGAGCCCAACATGTAATACCTGGCTTTGTTATCTTCATCTGTCCACTTCTTGAGAGACGCTCTTTGATCAGCGGATGGACAGGCTGGTAAGGTGGAAGGATCCTGTTCCAACACATAAGTCAACTTCTCGGAATCCAAAATAATTTTGAAGTTTTAGAGCCAATCCTTGTAGTTGGATCCGGTCAGTCTATGGGTGTCTAGGATACGGGCTAGTGGGTTCAACGCAGATATTGTTTTTATAGAGAATCAAAATTTCTAGTTAGATTTTGTAATTAGACTTAAATCATTTATTTAAAAAATTTATTTTTAAATAAATTAGGCTCCCACTCTTTACTCGATTGGTAGAGATGCGAAAATCTCCGCGATTATAGATTTCTAGTGGGTGGTGCGATTCCACCAACTAACTCACCAACTCACCTAACAGTTATTAGTGATGGATCAACCGATGAGTGGACAACTCTTGTCCAATGATTCTCTAATCATGGTGCACCCAAACTTGATCTCTAATTCATAAATCTCTCCATGTCTAGAATATTGATCCACTCCTTAGTTAAGTCAGACCCACCATTTGTATAGATTGGATTTCTGACTGGGTCCCTCACCGTATCCAGAATATTGAGCCCAATCCATCCTCCAACTTGTAGCATCCAATGCCTAATAGATATGGTTGCATCTTTCCAATGCAACTGAACCACTGTATCCAACCGAGAACAATCAACCCCAGGAAGGGCCTGCACATCTACAATGGTGGAAGACCTTAGATTTAATATTTTCTTAGGAAGATTTAATTTAGATTTCTTTAAACTTAACTTGACTTAGTCATAATAATTATAACTAAACCTAGTGGTATGGGTTGGCTCGAATTGTTAGCCACCTCAAATCAGAGCTGGATCGACACAAATGGTCGGGTAAGTGAGACTGGTGGAAGAGATATGCCATTAACTCGATAAGAACGCATTCAGATCGAGTAGCTCTCAATTAAAAATTAGTTGATCATATCTGTCAAACTTATCTTAGACACCAAATTATCGAATTAGAATCAATTAGGTTAGCCTACAATCTAGGTTCGAACCGTGGAGCCAAATTAGATCTTAATTTGATCGAGTCACATCTCAATGTGATTCGATCTTGACCCTGACTTAATCCTATTAGGCTGGTCAAATCTAAGCTTTCTGTGATCCCACCTAACCAACTCTTGATTCGGTTTGATTAATCACTAGACCTAATTAAGCTACCCAAGCCCGAACCTAATTTTATGAATATGTCTTAGATCTAAAAATTCATAATTTTAGATTTAACTAATTTCATAATCTTAATTCTTAATTAGGTTTTGGGTTCATGAATAAAATATATAAAAGAAATTCTAGGATTTCAGGATCTAGGATTTTACAGAAAAATAAGTTTTGATTTTTGATTAAGGACGAACGTGCAGCACCCCTACACACCATAAGAATATCCAATCGAATGGAAGGAGAGGGCCTTTAAACCCTAGAATAAAGTAAGCTTTATTCTTATGATCGGACGACCATGGGGAACTCTTTAATCAGAAATATAATTTTTTACTACAAAACTATTTAGATCATATATCACATATAAAAAGATCTAACTAATACATGTCTTGCATACATCTCATGTATCATCAATATGCATACTTTCAGATTTGAAATATCATATATTAAATCTAAAAAATAAAATTTTAAATTTGATCATATCAAAATTAAAACTATTCTGAACATCTTATAGAACTATTCTATGACTAGTCTAAGCATGCATCTTTCATATCTCATATGAAAAAATCAAAAATTAAAAATTTTATTTCTATTTTTAGATCTGATTACAAAATTATAACATAAAAAAATAAAAATTAAATAGATTTAAAATTATGTTTAATCAAATTAAATACATGATCATACTAGACTACACATAGAACTATTCTATACCTAGTCTAGTCATGCATCTCATACATATTAGATTTAAATTATTTAATTTTTAATTTAATCACATCTGATGTGACATCTAAAATCTTTTAATATCAGATCATAAATAAAAATAAAATCAGATCTAAGGTAGATCTGAAGAACCGCTAACCTGGCTCTAATACCAGTTGAAGGAAAAATACTATTTTCTGCTACAGGATCATGCAGATCTGAGGGAGATTTTTCTAAAAATTTTTAAATAATTCGATCAGATCTAAGAGTTTTCAGATCTAATCAAGGTGATCTGATATTAAAAATTAAAAATTAAAAATAAATTAGATTTAATTTAAAGTACCTGATTGGGTAATCTAATTATCCTACAATGATCCTGTTGATTCCTGAGATTCTGAAAGGAGCCACGCATGCACCTAGCCTCTATCGATATCCACTCGGGTAGGATCTTAATGTCTTCTCCTCACAAACCTTTTCTTCAAAAATTAGATCTAGATCTGATCCAAAGAACCTTCAAAACTATTTCTGAAGGCAGTCCGTCCATCACACGAACACCATCGCATAGTTCCTGAATATTATGCCAAAAACCTTGGACCTTCTTCTCAGATTTGTGCTTAACTTTTTAGGCTTGTAGAAGAGAAGAAGAGAGAGGATAGAGTGGGTGTGGGATATTAGGGATGGCAGACTTTGAGTGTAAAAAATTATTTCTTATGTTGAATGCACTTTGACGTGAGAAAGGCTTTTTATGTTCAACACCTACTTAGAGTCCCTTTTGACCAAAATAACTTATTTATTTTATTATTAGGACTCTAGGACTTATTTTCCACAAAAAACCAACATATCTCATCGATTTTTTTCACCAAAAATAATTTAAAAAGATATCGGCATGAGTAGATAAGGAAGAGTCCACTGCGCCTAGGAGTCTTCCCTCAAGAGTTTGATCCAAATCAAACTCCACCATAACTCAGTCTAGATACTCTAAAAATTACAAAATTTGGTACACCCAATGCATAACTCGTTCTCTATCACATATCCAAAAATTAGATTAAAATAATTTCTAAAGAATTTTCTAGAAGCATTTGATCAGGCGACCCTCAATTCTCTTAAATAGGTCAACTTTTGACCCTAGTCCAATTTAACTATGAATGAATTTAATTTCTATAATTAATTTGACCTAGACTTATTTCAGTCAGATGAAAATAAATCCATTCTAAATACAAGAATGAGTCAAATCAAATTTGACTTGGTTGCAACGAATCAGAATGATTTCAGAAGGAGAAAACTAGGCTCAATCATGTGCTAGCACGATTACCTTAAACCTGATTGGATCTAATAATCCAAATCAATCAAACTTGCTTAGCTCAATTGATGACATCTAGATCCAAACCCTTATTTGTGTTATCCAGTTAGGTTCAATTCTGTATGGTAATGAGATATGTCACAATCTCCATCATCGATATCATTGAAACACCTTTCGATGGACCAGAACTTTTCTAATTCATACAATTAGAATGATTGATCATCAAAATCATCCTAATTGCTTCCAAAATCTACCGATGACACCTAGCAATATATGGTGGCAATCCATCAAAACTAAAAGCAAATCTCTCGATATAGTTACCTGTGTGATTGGGTTCTTCTATCTTAAGCCCCAACAGGATTAGGGTTAAAGTAAACCTGTCAAACCTAATGTCCATCATATGAATTAATCATTTGATTCGAGTCCATTGTGAAACCCTAATAAAAACTTTTTTTATCATCTTCACTCTACTATGGCCATGGGCTTATGGACTCAATCCCATGATTATCATAGGGCTACTCCTCATCTACCATGGTAGATAGATCCTCTATTGGTGCAATCCAATTCCTATAATGAATATGCTATAGTCAACATACACCTCAAGATTTCGAATGGCTTGAAAATCGAGTTATAGTGTAGTCAAATTATAACATCCTCAAGGTGAACTATCGATGCACCTTGGTCAAAGAACCAGACACACCACTACAGCATCGAGTCAGTCATCGACGAGAAGGTAGACTTCCTTATGACTACACGAGGTGGTCACACTCAATGCCCTCATTCTCTCATGAGTACCTTATACTCTCACTCTAGTGTCCCTACACCATAGACTCAAGATATGTCTATCCTAAGAAAGCGATCGTACACCAATCTTTCAGATCAATCATTATCCTCATGATGATCCTACGGTCGGAAGTAGTTTATGAGTTAATTATGAAAATTCATATCTTAAATTTTCAACTCTTAAAAATATGAATTATCATTACCATTAACTCAAAGGATGTATCACAGACACTTTTATACACACTGTGATAGAAAATAACCCATTTATTAATTTATAGTCAAACTTACAAAATTGCCCTTAGAAGTGTATTATAAGTGACAGCCAATCTGACTTCTAGGGCATACATCTAATAGTATGTGGTGCCCAACAGTAAGCCCAATAAGCCTAGGCTATATACTTAATTTAAGACCAAATCTGATTTGGCTCAAATCGGATCTTAATTACCCTAAATCGAAATCCAATTCAAATCTGATTCAAATCTAGGTGCTAGGATTTGCAATATGTTCTAGCATATTCAATTTGCAAACATGATTTATCTAATTAAATTCTTGATCTATTTTCTTTGTGTATGACCCATTGGGTTCCACATCTAGCCAACAGTGGATCCGATGCGATTTGACCTAATTTGATTAGAACTCAATCAAACCGATTTGATAAATTAGAATACTTTCTAATTGACGATCAAATTAAACTCTTTAATTTGATCAAACCCAAAAGATATGATTGACATCTAGCAACATATTATGTCTACCCGAAGGATATGAAATTTTGATGAAAATACCAAAAATATCTTTTAGTGGAAGTTACCTTGTAACTTAATCCTACGATCATCCTGCATCTCGAATATGACCATGGATATGGAATCATATCAAATCTAATTTCATATTTATAGTTCTTCTAATCATATGATAATGATTCAATTAGTGAAATATTAGAAACCATTTCTAATTTTTATCATGCTTTGATCTAAGTCTTCTTGAATCATCATTCGATTGAAGCAAGTAGGATGCGATCTCTTCTTACTAGGAGTGATCGATTTTATGTTGACCAACTCAGAACCTCCATATGCAATCCATCATATCCAAAACACCCCGTACATAACTAAGTCATGAATGAGTATGAACCAAAATATAGATTCATGCGTACAAGAATGGAGTCTCAGTTCAAATGATTACATGCCTAACTCCCACTATGAGAATCATTTATTGATAAGTAGATAAGACTCCATTAGATGTTCTCAAGTTGGATCAATTCTGTGAACTTATTCTCTTCCCACATCCTTATATTAGTGTCACACATAGGTGATAGTGAGATCAATCACCCTCTCTATCGAGCATACATAGGATGTGCCAGTCTTTCCAGAAACATTGATCCCCAACATAATGTTCCATCAATTAGGAATATTTTAGATTAGGATTTTAAGATTTTAGGTCTCACAGGTATGATCTCATCATAACTCTAAAACTATTGCCCTAATTTAAGAAGTTCATCATAATCTTAAATAAATACTAAGACACAGCATATAATGAAATAAATGCCTTTATTAATTTAAAATATCATTACATGAGTCTGAGAGATAAAAGAATAACCCATCAAAATACATATTTCGATTGGCTTGAGGGCATATTCCTTTCATCTCCTAGGCTAGTGCCTTTCCTTTTCTGACTCCGACATACCTTCTGCAGTTGCTTGAGCTCATCAGAGTCATCTCTATGGAAATGAATGAGCCGAAGTTAGATAAAGATGACAAAGCAAAAGAAATACAAGTTAGTACCTTTTGGGTCGATAGAACTTAGATCGAGATTGAAAAGGATCTGGTTGTCTATTAGTTGGGTTAGTAAAGGATCTTTATATTTCTTCAAAATCTTGACCGAGTCAAGCTCCTCCTGCTCCAACCCCGGGGCCTTATGGACACATTTCCAAAGCCGACACCAATGAGGAAGTTTCCATTCAAGTGAAGGATTGGACACAAAGAAGAACTTCCCCTTTCAATTGTGAATGGAGGAAATGGTACCCTTGATTAACCTCTTTTTACCAAATTGGAGGAAAATGTACCGCCAATCCTTAGTGGTGGGCTGGTGTTTGAATGTGAAAAAGGTTAGAATAGAGAGATTGAAGGTTGGACCTCGACTAGAAAGCAAAGCACTAAGAATCGTATGATAAAACGGAAGGAGTTCAGAATGATAGAAGAAAAGGGTATATCAAGAAATCGAAGAAGTTCTATGATGAAAGGGGGAATTGGTAACCTAAGCCCGGCCTAAAGAGCGAGATAGACAAACTAAACTGACCCGAAGGGGGAGCACAGATTCGGCCATCCGATCTAGGAAGTTCATACTCAGAAGGGACCCCATATTGAATCCGAATAAAAGAAAGATCATTGGCAGAAAGAGTAAAAGTGATGGTCTAAGGTTAGATTCAACCTCGTATCTAGGGTTTGGAAGGTTCGATTCGCACGAGCTTTTGGAGGGGGAAGATCAGGGACAGTTAGAATCTTGGATGGTCATTTTGGATCAAGAAAAATCCTGAAAAATCTATCAAAGATCAAAGAAAATCGGGGAAGAACATTGAAACAGAAGGAAAAATAGGTGAATCCTAGAAGACTCCTAAAAATAGAAAGAAAGCAGGAAAACTTATATGAAAGGTTAGGATACCAACCTAAAAGGGGCAGAGAGCCTGGTGATGGCGAAAACAGATGAAGGATGAACGGAGATTAAGAGATGCACGAAGGATGAAATAGTCGGGCTTGGGAAGGACAAGAGTAGGAGAAGAGCTGGAGAAGAAACAAGCTAGAATGAGAAGGTAGGAGAGAAAGGAACATAAATAGCCGATGGTATCCTCAAGCTATATGATTGCGGATTGTCAGTGCCAAATCCCAGCCTTTCGCATGTCCTCTCCATTATTGCGGTTGTAGATGTCAGACAAAATCATCATGGCACCATACAATTGAGCTCCATGCCAGATGGAATTTCGAAACTCGAGGTCACGTTGGCTTGTTTTGCAATAAAGAAGCTTCCGCACCAATTCAAGTAATCCAAAATATGTCAAATCCCAAAGGTGGAAAAGTGGTATGGGACTACAGCGATTGTGAATGATGATACTAATGTGCCCTAAAACAATGATTTGTTTCATGTTAGGTCAAAAAAGGAAGAATCAGAATTTTTTTTTTATGGTTGGATTCTAAAATCTAGAGGAAAAAAATGAAGATAAAGAGATTCCAGCAGCCCTTGTTTGATAAGAAATTCACCGTAAACAAGAACAACTAGTTTGATTCACCACACTGGTAAAGAACTTTTGGTGAGGGAAGCTCATGGTGGGGGCTTAGCTGGTCATTTTGGTGAGAAGAAGACTCTAGAGATGGTTAAAGTGCACTTCTACTAGCCGGAAATGATTAGGAATGTGCATCGAATAATAGAAAGGTGTGTGACCTATAACAAAGCAAAGAGCATGGAGGCTGCCCATGGGTTGTATATGCCATTACTAGTTCCAGATCAGCCATAGGTTGATGTAAGTATGGATTTTGTCCTTGGATTGCCTAGAACTCAAAAAGGAAAGGATTCTGTTATGGTGGTTGTGGACAGGTTCTCAAAGATGTCACACTTTGTACCATGCAATAAGACTGATGGTGCTTCGCATGTAGCAGATTTGTTTTTTCAAAAAATTATAAGATTACATGGGATACCAAGGAGCATTGTATCTGAGTAAATTCTTGAGTTACTTTTGGAACACTTTGTAGATGAAGCTATATTAGACTGCTCTTCAGCATAGCTTGCCATCCTCAAACCAATGGGCGAATTGAAGTGGTCAACCACACACTTTCATCCTTACTCAAAACTGTTGTTAATAAAAATATGAAGAATTGGGATAATTGCTTGGCTTTTATTGAGTTTTGCATATAATAGCAGTGTGCATGGTATGACTAAATACTCTCCTTTTAAGGTGGTCTATGGATTTAGCACCACTTTCAACCAGCGAGAGAGTATGTCTAGATAGGAAAAGAAAGGCTAAAATGATCAGAACTTTGCATGTGAGTGTCAAATAGCAGATAGAGAAGAAGAATGCAGCCTATGAGAAAGCAGGAAATAAAGGAATGAAGCCAATTCATTTTGTTTCAAGTGACCTTGTGTGGGTTCATCTTCAAAAGGAGAGATTCCCAAGCAAAAAAAGTCCAAGCTGATGCCTAGGGCAGATGGTCCATTCAAAGCATTAGGGAAGGTGAGTGACAATGCTTACAAGATAGATCTGCCAAGGGAGTATAATGTTTCAGCCCTTCAATGTGAAGGATTTATCACCTTATTTGGAGGATAATGAGGGTCTAGATTTGAGGGCAAGTCCTGTTCAATCCAGGGAAGATGATGTGACCCATGGTGATTTTGAGGCTACCCAAGATGCTAATGGAGGACCAGTAACTTGTTCAAAGGCCAAAAAGCTTCAAGAAGCCCTTGCATTGCTCCTTCAAGAGGGTTCAGCCCATTTGGAAAGTCTAAAGAGCAAAGAAATATAATTAGAGCCCAAGTTGATCACCCTACTCATTTGCTTAGAAGGACAACCTGCATGGGTCTGACTGCATTCTTATTAGTGTTTTAGTTTAGGCTTTTATGCAATAAGGGCTTTTGTTTAAGCTGTTTTTCTTTTATTTTTGTTTGGACTTTTATATAATAAGGGCTTGATAGTCTAGCCCATTAGAAATTATTTACGTTTTTTCTATCTTTTAGGGTTTGCTAGTTGTATGCTCCCTTTATAAATGAGGTTAGGAGGCTCTGACCGTCAGTTCTTGATGAAATTGTAAGGTGGAGACTGCATTTCCTCTCAATTCTTATCTAAACAATATCACTTTTTTAGTGGTCAGGTTCTTATCACTCATCCTTCTTTCTTTCTTAGAGTATTTGGAATATTTACTCTGACTACATGGTTGTTTACAATGTAGCTTCTACCAGCCTCAGGCTTAGTTTATCCTTGAGGATTGACTGTTATTTACAGAACAATCCGGTGTAGTACTCAAGTGCTTTCCCTCATACCATAGTACCACTGTTTATAGTACTAGATAGTGGTTTCTATAGCAGTACTATTGTATCTGCTCTAGTACTGCACAGTGGTTTCTGCTATAGTACCGAGCTACGGTGCTGAATAGTAACTATGAACAGTAATTATGAATAGTAATGATGAATAGTAACTATGAATAGTAAATATGAATAGTAAAATGAATAGTAATTAAACACTAATTATGAAAGAAAATACACTTTATTTACATAAAGTACTTACATTAGTGCTAAAGAAAGCTTTAAAGCACACCATACAAGCTTAAACACACTTGCTTACATACTAATCGCACCAGGCACACTTGATATAAGCTAATACAAACTAATTACATGCTAAACACACCCTAAGCATACATACTTACATATTTACAAGAAGCTTTGGCAAGAGTTTTCTCTCGGAGGAAGAAGATGAATAGTATAGGAGAGGAGAAGGAAAAGAAAGGGAATGGAAGGAGCAAAGGAAAGGGTTAACGAAGGGAAGAAAAGAGAGGGAGCTCACTAGAGAAGGGTCTTCAGAAGATTTGAAAAGAGAGAGAGCTCTCAGATGTATTTATAGGTGAATAAGGATGAGTGGAGGTTGTGGAGGAAGATGTTTTCATGGTGGTGAATGTCGTAGTGGGTAAGAAAAGTAAAGAGGGACAGTGGCAAATGAGTGGAGAATATGAGATGAGATGGAAGAAGAGTTGGAAGGGGAGATTAGATGTGAGAAGAGATGTAAGAAGAAGATGAAGGAAGGAAAGAAGAGAAGGAGAGGAGAAGAGAAGAGAAGAGAGAAGGGAAGAAAGAGAAGCTCTGCCTTAGCTTTGAGAAGTAGCAAAAGAGAGAATAGAAGAGTTTCTATAACTCTCTTGGTGGAGCTATCCCTCACTTGGTCGCTTAGGTTGTCGAATGCTCACTCCGTCTCCTCTCCCAGCTGAAGCCTTCCTATCCTCTATTTATAGATGAGGAAGGGGTTATGTGGACAGACTTCACTTGATTTGGAATCCATGGATTTGAAGTCTGTTGAAGTTCGGATCCTGTAGCTATCTTTTTTCGGTAGTTGTACCATCAAAAATTTTTCTACGGACCGTAATGCATCATTTTAGAATTACTGTAGGGAATCTTCTTGTAGATTCTTTTGCATCTCTTCAGGAGTAATATAGGCCGTTACTTGTCAAATTTGAAATTCTTGTAGAATAGTTGACAGCTTTTGCTGGCCACTGATTATTTATTTGCTAGACAGTAATGATCTCTCTTGGCCGTAGTAACGATTTTTGAAAGTAATACCTGCAAGAAAACATTCTACCATAGTTTTGGTAGATGCTTAGTAGAAATTATTTTTTTTCCTTATTTTCTCTTTTTTTTTATTTTTTTTATGATAGATAGATGGATATCTATCTTTCTGGAGGAGTCAGATCTTCTTCAAATGGATGGAACAAATTTGGGCATGTCTTCGGATTGGTTGACATCTTCTTTGAAGAGATGAGCGAACTCGGGAATGTCCTCGATTTGGTTGTCTTCGATATTTGAATGTTCATATTTTGGAGAGTCTTCTTCAGGATACTTTCTTTGGATGCTTCCTTTAGGATATTGTATTTCATATTTTACCTTCCCAGGATAATTTTTTGGACTCAGAAAGATGTCCCAAGTGCCTTCTTTTCTTCCTGGAATAGTTATTGGTAGGTCTGTAGTCACCCAAATTCATCCATCTATCCAACATCTTTTCTATTGAAACTCCTTGGCTGTCCAATAGACTTCAATATATTGGTGATGATGTAATCTTCAGTATCAAATCCTTTCATGTACTTATCTTGGTCTTCACTAATGGTATAGTCATAATCTCCTCTTTCAAATAGAGAGATGTAACAGATTTTTGAAAGGGTAGATGATTTCTCCTATCCTTCTTTCTTCAATTCCACTGTAGATTATTATCTGTAGGGCTCTTTGGTTTCTTCCAATTTATCTTAATATAGTGGCAACTATGTCATGGCTCCTCGAATCGGGGCTGGACTGAACACAGGTCAAGGTGCAAACTAGATCGGATCGCTAGACGGGTTTGAGGTCTGACTACACTCTCTTGAGATTTGAGCAACTTGCGGACCAAATCTGAGCCCTAGAATTACCTGGGGAAATGTGTACAAGTACAAGAAGTACTCAAGAGAATGGGGCTAGGGGCATATGTCTCGAGATGTACATTGGTCAACAAAGAAGCTAATGCAATAAGGCATAACAGAATGTAGTTTACCCTTACAACTTTGTGTGACATTCTGGGAACTCCACAGAAGTCGGTTCAAAGTGGTTAAGGTGTTATCTTAAAGGATTTTTCATTCCCATTCCAATGGATCAAATTTCGTTGCAATCCAAATTTGTTTGGATCACGAACTTGACAGTTTTATCTGACTGTGCTGAGTCCTGTGAGAACGGAGATTCTGAGTTTATCCTTATCTTGTACTTAGAGAGTTGAGTTCATGAGGGACTTGTAATCTGAGATTGTTCCTATATAAAAGGATACTCAAGGGTGGGATTAGAGATCAAGAGAGAGAGGGAAAGAAAGAGATCATCTAAGGATCCTCTTGTATCTATGAGAGATCGAGAGACCGTGAGAGTTTCTATTGTAAACCAGTGAGTGGTTATTTAATAAAAGTTTTCTTCCCCTTATTTTTTCTTCTTCTTCATGGTGTTTCTTGGTATCGCATTCTACTGTGTTCTATTATTGTTGGGCATGGCCTAAGTTATAGAGACTAGGTTTCCATGCTAGGGAGGCTGATCGGTTCTCTTCTGCCGTATGAAGAACTGATCGAGCTGCACGTTGTTAGGATTTGCTCTGAGATCCCTTCGTACATGATAGTTGGTATCAGGATGATATCGAAAATGAAGAAGATGACCTCTACATCAGCATCCATAGTGGGAATGGAGGATTCATCATCCTCGACCTTGGATCCCAATCCTGCCTTAGGAGGAGGCACGACAATGGGTGGAGCGCATCCAGTTGATGATTTCTTGCAAGGGCTACGGATTGCATCTCTGATTATCTCCATAGACAATCGACTATGGAAGTGCGAGGCCCAAATTATTGAGGTTGAAGGGCGAGTGGAGGACCTCGAGGGTAAGGATGCAACCCTTCGAGGTGAGATCGTTGCTCCGCTGAATCAAATTTTCTTCAATATGAAGCGGCACTACAAGGAAGTGCTATAGCGCAACAAGGAGTTGGAGACCATGGTGAAGGCTCTCCAAATAAAGGTGGTGGACCTTTTAAAGGAAAAAACTACCATGGGTGTGTCCTCTTCTACCTCGACAATGGAGGTCACAAGTGAGGCTATGCATCCCCTGCACAAGCTTGATATTCCCAAGCCATAGGAGTTTTGTGGGCAACAGTCCGCAAAGGAGGTAGATAACTTCCTTTTCACCATGGAACAATACCTACAGATTACCGACATAAGGGGTGAAGCCATGAAGGTGAGCATGGTGGCCATGTTCTTGAGAGATGTGGTGATGCTTTGGTGGCAATGTCGGGCTGACGATGTTAAGCGAGGGGTTGTACAAATCACCACTTAGGCACAATTCCAAACTGAACTTCAAAAAAATTCTTCTCCAAGTTCACTAAGGATGATGCTCGAGCACGACTACGGTGACTCACGCAAAAAGGTGATGTGCGTGAGTATGTGCGAGAGTTTAGTAAATTATTGTTGGAGGAACCAGACCTCAGCCAGAAGGACTATCTCTTCACCTTCCTCGACAGGCTCAAACCATGGGCCAAGATGAAGTTGCAGCGAAGAGGAGTTAAAAGTTTGAACGAGGCAATAGCTCAAGTAGAGGCTCTCATCAAGTTCAAGACTCAACCTACAGCTCCCAAAGCACAGGCATCCGAATAGGGCAAAGGTAGGGGAGCAAAATTAGGTTACAAGGGAGGTGGAAAAGGCTCAAATCCAGGCTACTAAAGTGGAGGTGCTTCCCAAGCAAAGGGCAAAGGGGTGGTGCAAGGTACCAGCACTATCTCATGCTACATTTGCAATGGACCGCATAAGGTGAAGGATTGTCCATTGAGGGGCAAGATTGCATCTATGATGGTGGAGTAGCAAGAGACCGACCAAAGGATGGGTTCACTCAGTCTCAACACCCTGAAGGCCAAGGGGCCACGAGGCCTACTCTACGCACCTGTCAATATCAATGGTCACACCTTCCAGGCACTCATTGATACAAGTGCCACCGACTTCTTCGTAGACTAGCAATGACGAAGAAGCTCAACCTGAAGATTGAACGTGATGAGGACACGTTCAAGATGGTCAACTCCATAGAGGTGGCTACAAACGAAATAGCCAAGGATGTTGAGATCCAATTTGGTACATGGATCGGATGGGTGATAGCATTGGTCGCCCCTATCGACGACTACGAGGTGGTTATCAATATGTCTTTGCTAACCCAGCTACATGCCATGGTAAAGCTGGATTCAGATGTGGTGGTGGTTTTGAATTCGAGCGGACCTTGCATGGTTCAAGGAAAGTGAGTTAGAGGGACTCCGCAGCGAGTCCTATCGACAATGCAGCTTGCTAAGGGACTGAGAAGGAGACTTCCAATATACATTACATCCATTCAAGAGGAAGACCTACTGGAGGGAGAAGAGATCCCAGCACCCATCGAGGGTGTTCTCACTGAATTCGGGGATGTGATGCCCCCCGAATTACCCAAGTGATTACTGCCAAGAAGAGAAATCGATCACCAAATTGATTTGGTGTAGGGAGCACATCCACCAACTCAAACACCATATGCCCCACCTGAACTCCAAGAGTTGAGGAGATAGAATGGAGTTGGTGGACAGCGGGTTCATCAGACCTTCGAAAGTCCATATGGAGCATCGATACTTTTCAGAAGAAGCATGATGGTTTGTTGAGACTCTGCATCGACTATAAGGCCCTCAACAAACTCACAGTGAAGAACAAGTACCGCATTCCATGGATTGATGATTTATTCGATCAACTTGGTAAGGCACGGTGGTTTTCCAAGTTGGATCTTCGCAGCGGGTACTATCAAGTTCACATGGTGGAGGAGGACATCGAGAAGACTGCATGTGTGATAAGGTATGGAAGCTTCGAGTACCTCGTCATGTCTTTCGGCCTCACCAATGCTCCAACAACCTTCTGTGCTTTGATGCAACATGTACTCCATGACTTTATCGATAAATTCATGGTAGTATACTTAGATAATATTATTGTCTATAGTCGGACGTTGGACGAGTAGGTGGCGCACTTGAGGCAAGTCTTCTCCATCCTATGGCAACACCAGCTCTTTGAGAAGAAGAAGTGTGTGTTTGCACAATGGAGGGTGTCGTTCCTAGGGCACATCATTAGGGATGGAAAGCTCATGATGGATCCCTCCAAGATTTCAACCATAGCCGAGTGGGAGGTACCTACATGTGTTACACACTTATGCTCTTTTCTTGGTTTGGCAAATTTTTATAGGAGGTTTATCATGGTATTCGAAGTTATGTGCCCCATTGATAGATTTGTTGAAGAAGGGTCGACCATGGCTGTGGTCAGATCAATGTCAGGAGGTGTTCGATCATCTCAAGCAGGCGGTCAAAGAGGAGCTGGTCCTCATGCTACCAGACTTCTCAATTCCTTTCTAAATTCATACCAATGCATCAAATTTTGCCATTGGAGGGGTGATCATATAGGAAAAACACCCAGTGGCCTATGAGAGTCAGAAGTTGAACGACACCGAGCACAGGTATACGGTTCATGAGAAGGAGATGATAAAGATTGTGCATTGCCTTAGAACCTGATGCCATTACTTCCTCGGATCCAAATTTATGGTGCGCACGGACAACGTGGCCACAAGCTACTTTCAAACCCAGGCAAAGCTCACCCCAAAGCAAGCGAGATGGCAGTAATTTCTCGCTGAATTCGATTTCCACATCGAGTATAAGCCAGGCCGAACAAATTCGGTTCCTGATGCCTTAAGTAGAAAAGGCACCGTTGGCTGTGATTTCTTTCACTTCTAGACCAGCAAGTAACTTAATGGAGAGGGTCAAGTCCGAGATGGAGAAGGATCCATGGGTGAACTCATCAAGGATGGCAAGGCATGCCGTTTCTAGACCGAAGGTGGGCTGATTTTGACATGAGGATGACGTGTCTATGTGCCTTCAGGCGGAGGGCTGAGGCGTGAGGTGCTATGAGAGCATCAGGATTCTATGTGTGCAGGACATCAAGGGGTGTATTAGACCCAAGCTCTCATAGAACATAGCTACTATTGGCCAAATATGCGAGATGACATCAAGGGGTATGTTCGCACTTGTTTAGTATGCAAACAAAACAAGGTTGAACATCAGCAGCCCGTGGGGTTGTTGCAGCCATTGCCTACACTAGAGCGTCCATGGGAGAGCATCTCCATTGACTTCGCCATCGGGTTACCTCCAGTGGAAGGGTATAGCTCCATCATGGTAGTGGTGGATCGCTTCTCAAAGTATGGAGTCTTCATTCCAGCACCTACTACTTGCCATGCGGAGGACGTGGTGCGATTGTTCTTCATATATGTGGTGAAATATTAGGGGATACCATGGAGCATTATTTCTGATCGCGATGCCCGCTTCATGGGAAGATTCTGGATCGAGTTATTTCAGATACTCGGAATAGAGCTGAAGATGTCCACGGCTTTCCACCCTCAGACTGATGGCCAAACAGAATGAACAAATGCATTACTGGACATGTATTTGAGGCACTATGTGAATGCCAACCAGCGGGATTGGGTACAACTCTTGGACCAAGCCCAATTCAGTTATAACTTGCAGCGATCGGAGTCGATCGATAAATCACCATTTAAGGTGATAATAGGATAGGAACCAGACACTCCAGAAAGTATCACAGCAGACTACGTGGGACGTAGCCCAACCACCTACAAGTTCGTGAGGGATCTGAAGGTGGATACAGATTTGGTTCAGGTCTCCTTGTTGAAGGCGACTAAATGGATGAAGAAGTGGGCTGACATAAAGCGGCGTGCAGCTAAGTTTCAGATTGGTGATCAGGTATTGATGAAACTCTACCATCACATGAGATTGAAGTCGGACTACCACAAAGCACTCATGAGGAGGTATGAAGGCCCCTTCATCATCACCCATCAAATTGGAAAGACCGCGTACCGGTTGTCGCTGCCTTCTAAGCTGAAAGTGCATCCGGTGTTCCACGTGTCTCTGTTGAAGCCATTCAAAGAAGACACAACCGACCCTTCTTAGGCTCAAAGCGGGAGAGCTCCAGTGGCCGTAAGAGTTCATTACACCAAGAAGATTTCTGAAATCAAGGCAAACAGGAAGAAGGGCAGTCGGGTGCAGTACTTAGTTGGGAGTATGGTGATGAACTATGGCAGGTTGAAGACATCATCAACAAGTACCGCCTAGCCTCATCGGGGGGAACTTTGGCTTAGGTGGGGGAGGGTGTCACAGCTCCTCGAATCAGGGCAGGACTAGACATGGGTCAAGGTGCAAACCAGATCAGGTCACTGGATGGGTTTGAGGTCTGACTACAATCTCTTGAGATTTGGGCAACTTGGAGATCAAATTTGAGCCCTAGAATTACCTAGGAAAATGTGTACAAGATCTACAAGGAGTACTCAAGAGAATGGGGCCGGGGGCATATGTCTTGAGATATACATTGGTCAGCAAAGAAGAAAGTGCAATGAGGCGTAACAAAATGCAGTTTATCCATGCAACTTTGTGTGACATTCTGGGAACTCCACAAAAGTTAGTTCAAAGTGGGTATGGTGTTAACTTTAATGATTTTTCATTCTGAATCCAATGGATCAAGTTTCATTGCAATCCGAGTTCATTTGGATCACAAACTTGGTAGTTTTATCTGACTGCGCTGAGTCCTACGAGAATGGGAATGCTGATTTTATCCTTATCTTTTACTTAGAGAGTTGAGTTCGTGAGAAACTTGTAACCTGAGGTTGTTCCTATATTAAAGGACACTCAAGGGTGGGGTTAGAGATCAAGAGAGAGAGGATAAGAAAGAGATCATCTAAGGATCCTCTTGTATCTATGAGAGATCCAGAGACCGAGAGAGCTTCTATTGTAAACCAGCGAGTGGTTATTTAATAAAAGTTCTCTTCCCTTTATTTCTTCTTCTTCTTCATGGTGTTTCCTGGTGTCGCATTTTGCTGTGTTCTACTTTTGTTGGGCGTGGCCTAAGTCATAGAGACTAGGTTCCCATGCTAGTGAGGCTGATCGATTCTCTTCTGCCCTGTGAAGAGCTGACCGAGCCACATGTTGTTAGGATTTGCTCTGAGATCCCTTCGTATGTGACATAGAAGCCATTTCTTAGATTATCCTATAGATTTTGTAATTATTGTAAATATTATAAAAATATATAGAATTAGTCTTAGGATTAATCCCAATAAATGTATAGTTAGAATATCATCAGATCCAAATCAAGATCTATGGAAAAGTGAGCTTATTAGTAGACTACCTCCTTTATTCAGATATGATTAGCCCTAGCATAAGGAATGAAAGAATTGGTAGTATTAGACTTAGTTGTAAAATAGCTCAAAAATCTTGGATGATTGTTGGATCTGAACTAATTTATGATGCCCTTAGTAAGTAGAGAATACTTAGAACTTAGAAGAATAAAGTTAGATAGTCTCTACTATCAAGATAGACTTCAAACAAATGAAACTTATCCTATGTCTATAAAAAATCCAAAAAGAAGTGTTTTGTTAAAAGAACTAGAAAGATTCCTAAAATCAGGAAAGATATAGCTCTTTGGAAGATATATTCGTGGACTCACCCAAGAAAGGGTACTGAAGGTATCAAAAATATTATAGCAAATAATTACCATTTTGGGGAGAATGTTAGTATGATATCTAAGGAAGATATCATTTTGGAAGAATCCAGTGGCAATGAAGGATACTCTTATCATAATGATTTTTCCAATGATAACCCAATCCTAGTATCGTCCAGTAAAAAAACAATATTTAAAATCTAGGATTGATAATTTATTGAGGAAACAAATCCTAATAAAAAATAGGATAACCTTACCTCAGAAAGAGTTAAGGTTACCTGAAGTTCCTATTGAAAAAACAATGGAAGCCGAACCTTGTTCTATCCTAGAAGCCATTAAAAATTTAAAAGGAAAAGCTCTAATAACTGTTGAAAACACTTCTGAAGATTTCTTAGGATCCAATAATAAACATGAAGTTCAAAAATAGTTCTCTAAAATCTCAATTAAATTTAGAGCCTTGATCAACTCTGAAGCTTTTATAAACTGCATTCCTTGTTAGAAAACAACTCGAATAGCAAATAAAAAGAACCCTAGGGTAAGACATAAAATCTCTAATGTCCATATTTGTGTAGGAAACACCTACATCCAAATATCTCTCCCTTTAGTCAAAACCCTAAGTCTAAAAGTTCTAACTTCAATAAAACCTTTCACTATTACAGACAAAGGTATTATTACCAAGATTAATGGTGAAAAGGTAATATTAAACTTCTGTCCTGAAGAGTCTCTCCTCAACCAGCTAAGAAAAATAGTTGAAGTAAAATACTTAAATACATTATCCCTCATTACTAGAGACTCTAAGCTAAAAAAAATTAAAATTTATAAATAATCATAAGACCTTAGACGAGTTACTCCAATGGTTGAAACATCAAATCCCACGTAAAGATAAAATAGCAAAAGGATTAAAGCGTCTTGATGTTATTTCAAATGGTTTACAATTATTGAATTGTGAAACAATTCAAATCTGTCTACTTTATTCTCACTTTTCAATAATATATCTATATGACAAAAATCATTGGAAAACTCTACAATATTTCTTTAGAAAAATAATTAGAAGTGGACTTATAATACCTGAGACTAATATAAAACCACCTCAAGTAAGTATTCAGATCAAAAATAAAATTCTTCCTGTAGAACAAGTGCTAGAATTCACTAATAGCTCTTCTAGTAAAAATCAATGATATAATCTCTAGAGGTGTCTTGACTTTGCTACGAATCTTTACAAAGACCTTATCCAAACATCCAGAACTGCATCTAGACTTCAAAAAATATCTAGACAAGTAATGTTTCTACATTCTAAGTGATTATCTGACTTCGTTTCTTTTTGACAGGAAACTGATGACCAAAAGAAAAGGACTAAGGGTAAACAGTCCGTAGATGAAAAACAAAATGAGTGCCTAATTTTCCCTCCATTCTACCACCCAGTCCTCACTTTTGAAATAATCCATAAAACTTGGGAAGCACATCTCTTTGATAAAGAAATAGAGTATAGAAAAACCATGACAACTTTGGTAAAACACCTAGTAGAAAAGGAGCAGTCTTTGAAAACCATCAAAGAATATGCTCAACTTGTAGGTGAACAAATAAACCAACCTACTCCTGAAATCAAATCACTTTATAATCTTTGAGGATTAAAAGAGACGCCAACAATGGTCAAGCTAAAAAGGCTTAATTATTGAAAAATGGCCCAACAAGTCTTAACTCCTGAACTTCTCGAAGACATCCTTCAAAGAGTAACTCAGCCCAATGAAGAACAGACCCTTGAAGAATTAGAAACCTTCATTATTTATGACTAGTCGCACCCAAAGCTTTTTCTACCTCTATTCAACACATTTAACAAGCTAAAAGAAATCAGAGCCCTATATAAAGGACTTGTGAAAGTGATATCAGTAGACTGCTCCTTTGATATGTTTCCTGCTATTATGGCTTCTCTTCTACATGACCTAAGAAATAAACATGAGTTTCTTGACATCAAAGTATACAGTGGAATTTAAGAAAGAAAAATTGAAAGTATTGAATATCCACTTCAAATTTATCATATCACTAATCCAGACAAAAATGATCCGATTGAATTTGTGATGGTACCAGACAAAAACAATGACAGAGAAATATCATCAAGCAACTTCAACCTCTAACTACAAGCTAATATCATATTTAGAGGTTTATTAGTTAGCAAGAAAACTTCAACAATAAAAATGCTGGACAGATGGTAGAATTTGGGTAACTACTAATCTTCCAACTAGACTACCGGCTCAAGGAGACCCAGAAGACCTTCTTATCAGAGATTCATATCCAAAATGAAAAGATATTCTCAATCTCGAGAACTATCCTCAAAAGATAAGAGAAGAAACACTATTCCAAAAGGGAATTGAAGCATGCTTTAGATCTGGAAAATCAAATGGGAGATGAAGGAAGAAGAATTCAGATTCGCATCATAACCAACCCAAAAGATTTTAAAATTAATCATGTAGAAACTTGAAGAAAGCTTATCTTCAACACATAAAAAATATATATATATATATATTTTCTACTAACCCTCTACCAAATCCATGATAGAATATTTTCTTATAGGTACAACTTTGTCTCTAGACCAAGAAGCAAAGCTCGTGACGATGCCTACTTCTACATCAAGAAGATCATTATTGCCTAACAGATAGATGATCAGTCGACAAAAGCTGTCAATCAAAACTAACAAATCAGCCTACAAAAGATTCCAAAAAAATGACAACTAATAGCCTACAGTAACCTGAAGTGACACACAATGATCTACAGAAAGACTTCTGACAAGCATAGCTACTGAAAGATTCTGGACTTCAACCAGCTTCAAATTCGGAAGAAAAAAATGTGCAGACTCCAAACCTAGTGAAGTTCGCATAGCCCCTTCCTCATTTATAAATAGAGGAGAAGGGTTTCAACTGAAAGGAGGAGGCGGAGTGAGCGGTCGATAGCCTAAGCGACCAAGTGAGACAAGGCTCCACCTAGAGAGTTAGAGAAGCTCTTTTCTTCTCCCTTTTGCTACTTCCCAAAGCTAAGGCAGAGCTTCTCTTTCTTCCTTTCTTCTCTTTTCTTCTCTTCTCTTCACTTCTTCTCTCCGTCTCTTCTTTCCTTCTCATTTTCTCTTCATCTTCTCATCTCCTCTCCCATCCATCTCATATTCTTCACTCATTTTGCCTCTATCCCTCCTTACTTTTCTTACCCACTACGATATTCACCTCCATGAAAGCACCTTCCACCACCTAATCTCTACATAACCTCCACTCATCCTTATTCACCTATAAATACATATGAGAGCTCTCTCTCTCTCTCTCTCTCTCTCTCTTAAAAAAAAAGAATCTTCTGAAAACCCTTCTCCAGAGAGCTCCCTCTCTTTTCTTCCCTTCGTAAACCCTTTCCTTTGCTCCTTCCATTCCCTTTCTTTTCCTTCTCCTCTCCTATTGTTCATCTTCTTCCTCTGAGAGAAAACTCTTGCCAAAGTTTCTTATAAATATATAAGTATGTGTGCTTAGGGTGTGTTTAGTATGTAATTAGTTTGTATTAGCTTATATCAAGTGTGCCCGGTGTGATTAGTATGTAAGCAAGTGTGTTTAAGCTTGTATGGTGTGCTTTTAAGCTTTCTTCAGCACTAATGTAAGTACTTTATGTAAATAAAGTATGTTTTTTTTCATAATTTGTGTTCATTTTAGTGTTCATATTTACTATTCATCATTACGGTTCATAATTACTATTCATAGTTACTATTTAGCACTGTAGCTTAGTAGAAACCATAATGCAGTACTAAAGCAGATACAATAGTACTACTGTAGAAATCACTACCCAGTACTATAATGGGGGTATGGTAGTATGAGGGAAACCACTCGAGTATGACACTAGATTGTTCTATAAACAACAGTCAATCCTGAAGGATAAACCAACCCAGAGGCTGGTAGAGGTGCATTGTAAACAACCGTGCAGTTAGGGTAAACAACCCAAATACCTCCTCCCAATATATTTAGTATCTCGATTGCATTGTAACCAACCGTGAATCACCAGGGCTGAATAAGAACTACTGATCAGCTTTAAGTATGGTAGTAACTAGTATAGTAACTTGTTTAATTGCTTTTGTCTAGTTTATATTAACTTGTTGAGTTTATTACAATTGTATTAGTTTGTTTTATATCAGAGAAAAATACAAAAATATATTTATATTAATTATTTAGTTTATAATAGTTGTTTAGATGTTACTAACTTGTTGTTACTTTATATTAGCTTGTTACATGTTTATATTAGTTCTTAGTTTTTTTTTTATATGGAAAAACAAAAAATTATTTTGTTATTAGTCTGTTTGCATAGTATTGTCCGTCTAAGTTGTTATCAAAGTCTGTCTGCATACTTGTCTAAATGCTCTTGTTCTTTTATTTGCATGCTTGCATGTGAGTCTGTCTTATCTATCTTTGTTGCCTGTCGATCATATTAAGTAGTCTCGTATCAAGTAGTCATAGTTATTACCTGGTCCTTTTATCTTAGGCTATTATCTTCTCCTCTTATTAAGTGTCCAGTTTGCACTCCTGGGTTCTGGGCTGTATTGTATACGTACAAGGGCAGTATCGTATACCTTGGAGCTCGTCCTTTTGTGTGGCATAATTGGTATTGGCCTCGATTAGTTGGTAAGAGATGCTTGGTGTCTGCCTTATACCACCCATTCTAGTGGACTCTAGTTCGGTTGCCCATTACAAGTTGATATGGTGGATCTCCGTATCGCTCCGGATTCGAGAAGTATCCCTCTGGGGGCCCGAATCATCTGGTATCAGAGCCATTTTTTGCTGGGGGAAAGGGATTGGTGTGTGATTTCTATAGCAGTACATTATATCTACTCCAGTATTGCACAGTGGTTTCTACTACAGTACCGAGCTACAGTACTAAATAGTAACTATGAACGGTAATTATAAATAGTAACTATGAATAGTAAATATGAACAATAAAATGAACAGTAATTAAACACTAATTATAAAAGAAAACATACTTTATTTATATAGAGTACTTACATTAGTGCTGAAGAAAGCTTAAAAGCACACCATACAAGCTTAAACACACTTGCTTACATACTAATAGCATCAGGCATACTTGATATAAGCTAATACAAACCAATTACATACTAAACACACTCTAAGCACATGTATTTACATATTTACAAGAAGCTTTAGCAAAAGTTTTCTCTCAGAGGAAGAAAATGAACAGTAGGAAAGGAGAAGGAAAATAAAAGGAATGGAAGGAGCAAAGGAAAGGGTTTATGAAGGGAAGAAAAGAGAGGGAGCTCTCTGGAGAAGGGTCTTAAGAAGATTTGAAGAGAGAGAGAGCTCTCAGGTGTATTTATAGGTGAATAAGGATGAGTGGAGGTTATGTAGAGATTAGGCGGTGGAAGATGTTTTCATGGAGGTGGATGTCATGGTGTGTAAGAAAAGTAAGGAGGGATAGTGGCAAATGAGTGGAGAATATGAGATGAGATGGGAGAGGAGATGAGAAGATGAAGAGAAAATGAGAAGGAAAGAAGAGAAGTTGAGAAGAAGTGAAGAGAAGTTCGGAATCTTCCTGTAACATTCTTTTCCTATAGTAGATTTTTTGGCTGTGCTTGTCAGGAATCTTCCTGTAGATTATTGTACGTCACTTCAGGAGTACTGTAGGCCACTCCTTGTCAAATTCGAAATTCTTGTAAAATAGTTGACAGCTTTTGTCAGCCACTAATTATTTGTTTGCTTGGCAGTAATGATCTCTTTTGGCCAATTTTTGAAAGTAATACCTGCAAGAAAATATTCTACCATAGTTTTGGTAGAGGGTTAGTGGAAAACATTTTTCTTTTCTGTTTTCCTTTTCTTTTTGCTTTTCCTTTTCTTTTTCTTTTTTTTTACTAGAAATACATTCTTCTCCTTACTTCAGGATGGTAGGACATAAAGTCATCATTGTTGTAGGCTTCTCTTGGTTCTTTTTTTCTCGAAAGTCCAGTGGATGAAGCCATATGTTGTTGACAATCTTCTCCAAAATATTTTCCATACATTTGTCTGTAGGGTGATGAAGCTCTACCAAAAGCTTCTTTAGCTATTTCTCCGTTGCTGTTTGGGAGATCCATTAATAATTTTATAGGATGTAGATAATGAGATCCACTCAGAGCCTTTTCTAATGTCAGTCCTTGAAGTATCGATCCTTCATCAAAAAAATTCCATCTTTTAACATATGTTCTTTTGGTGAGGAAAAATGGGAATTGTACGACTTTTAGATCAAATTTTCATTTAAGAATCCAAGGATATCCAGTTTCTGCACAAAACTTCATAATATTGAAATCTTCAAGATCACGGTATCTTCTAATAATTTCAGACTTCATACTTTCAGAGAGCATCTCCAGATTTATCCCAAATTTCTTCCACTAGTTGCAATAGAACCAGACTAGCAGGTGTTCCTGAAATTTGAACTTTATAAAACCAAGAATGCTTATATTCTGAATTCTGAACATAGATGAGATTATTCCAAGCTTCTTGATAGTCCCAATAAGTCATTTCTATATCCCCTTAATTTCTTATCTTCACAATTTTGGTAGAGTTGGGGTTGAACTCTGAGTCCCAGTTGCCAAGAGTTAGGACCTTAATGATAAGGAGTTTTGAGAAGGCCACCTCACTATTTTTCTGATAATTATGATGGACATGTATGCTTTTTGTCTGAGTAAGGATTTCTTCATAATGGACTCGAGTTCTTTTGTTAAGTTTAGGAATGTGGAAATTTTCTTTTGGAAGATAATTTATTTGATCTCTAATATTGAGATTCAAATCATGGGCTTCAAGAGGGAAAAGGATTTCTTCGGCTTTGAATTCATAAGGACAAATTGAATCTGGGTATGAAGGGACATGGGAAGATGTTTGCCTTACCTGACTATTTGATCCAGAAGATTGACTTTCTTGAGATCGGATTCCTCCAAAATATGATTCCCCTGTTAAGAGATAATAGAGTTAGTTTCTTATAAAGAGAAATATCTTGAGGTTCTGAAATTGGTATCTTGCTGAAACAGTTAGATTCTTTATTAAGACCACAAAGATTGAGTTGACCTTTCCTTGGCAGTTTTAATATTTTCTTTTATTTGCATAAGTGTTTTCTAAAATTCTTCCAAGGCAAAAGATAGATTTACAAAATTCTTTTTTCTGATTATATGCTTGCCAAATTCTTTTGATTAGGGAATAGTATTCTAAAGAAAGTCTAGAATTGAAAAAGGAAGGACATTCTAGTTTATTATAGAAGATGATATCTTTATCAAAGATGTAAGAATGTGGAATTAGCTCTTGTTCAGACATTAGATCAACATCTAGAACCTTATTGAATAAGCTGATTGGTGACAAGATTTTATCATCATTCATATGATTGTCCGGACTCAAAAATTATAGTCATATAGAAGTTTTGCTAGAGAAGAGTTTTAGAAATGTCTTTATAAAGATTTGCAATATTATTAACATACCTCCAAATGACAGCTTGGATCCGATGCACCTCCTGATATCCTGCTCACATAGAATCATGATGCTCTTGCAGCACCTCGCACCTCAGCCCTCCGTCTGAAGGCACATAGACACACCATCCTAGTGTCAAAATCAGCCCACCTTCGGTCCAAAAATGGCGCGCCTTGCCATCCTTGATGAGTTTACCTATGGATGTGGCCCATGGATCCTTCTCCATCTCGGTCTTGACCCTCTCCATTAAGTCACTTGCTGGTCCGCAAGTGGAAGAAACTGCAGCCAACTGAGCCTTTCTACTTAAGGCGTCAATAACCAAATTGGTTCGGCCTGGCTTATACTAGATGTGGAAATCGAATTCAGTGAGAAATTACTGCCATCTCGCTTGCTTTGCGGTGAGCTTTGGCTAGGTTTGGAAGTAGCTTGTGGCCATGTAGTACGTGCACACCACAAACTTGGATCCGAGGAGGTAATGGTGCCAGGTTCTAAGGCAATGCACAACTATTGTCATCTCCTTCTCTTGAACCATATACCTATGCTTGGTGTCATTCAACTTTCAACTCTCGTAGAGCACTGGGTGTCTTTCCAGCATGAGCACCCCTCCAATTGTAGAATCTGATGCATTGGTATGAACTTTGAAAAAAACCGAGAAGTCCGATAGCACGAGGACCATTTCCTCTGTGACTTCCTGCTTGAGATGATCGAATGCCTCCTGACATTGATCCGACCACTGCCATGGTCGACCCTTCTTCAACAAATCCATCAATGGGGCACATAACTTCAAATATCCTATGATGAACGTCTTATAATAATTTGCCAAACCAAGAAAAGAGAGTAAGTGTGTAACACATGTAGGTACCTCCCACTCGGCTATGGCTGAAATCTTGAAGGGATCCATCATGATTTTTCCATCCCCAATGATGTGCCCGAGGAACGGCACCCTCCTGTCACGTACGAAGGGATCTCAGAGCAAATCCCAACAACGTGTGGCTTGGTCAGCTCTTCATAGGGCAAAAGAGAACCGATCAGCCTCCCTAGCATGGGAACCTAGTCTCTATAACTTAGGCCATGCCCAACAATAATAGAACACAGTAGAATGCGACACCAGGAAATACCATGAAGAAGAAGAAGAAATAAGGGGATGAGAACTTTTATTAAATAACCACTCGCTAGTTTATAATAGAAGCTCTCCTGGTCTCTCGATCTCTCACAGATACAAGAGGATCCTTAGATGATCTCTTTCTTTTCCTCTCTCTCTTTATCTCTAACCCCACCCTTGAGTGTCCTTTTATATAGGAACAACCCCAGGTTACAAGTCCCTCAAGAACTCAACTCTCTAAGTACGGATAAACTCAGAATCTCCATTCTCATAGGACTCTATGCAATCAAATAAAACTACCAACTTCGTGACCCAAACAAACTTGGATTGCAACAAAACTTGATCCGATGGATTTAGAATGAAAAAAACTTTAAGATAGTGCCTTACCCACTTTGAACCAACTTCTGTGGAGTTCCCAAAATGTCACACAAAGTTGCATAGGTAAACTGCATTCTGTTATACCTCATTGCACTAGCTTCCTTGCTGACCAATATACATCTCGAGACGTGCCCCTGGCCCCATTCTCTTGAGTACTCCTTGTAGATCTTGTACACGATTCCTCAGGTAATCTTGGGCTCAGATTTGGTCTCCAAGTTGCCCAAATCTCAAGAGAGTGTAGTCAGACCTCGAACCCATCCAGCGACCCAATCTGGTTTGCACCTTGACTCGTATCCGATCCAACCCCGATTCGAGGAGTCATGACACCCTCCCCTACCTAAGCTGAAGTTGCCCCCGATGAGGCTAGGCGGTACTTGTTGATGATGTTTTCAAACTACCATAGTTCATCACCTTACTTCCGACTCACTTCTGAGTCTACTAGTCCTCTCCATCGGACTAAGTACTGCACCCAACTGCCCTTATTCCTATCCACCTTGATTTAAGAAATCTTCTTGGTGTAATGAACTCTTACGACCACTGGATCTCTCCCGCTTTGAGCCCGAGAAGGGTCGGTTGTGTCTTCTTTGAATGACTTCAACAGAGACACATGGAACACCGGATGCACTTTCAACTTAGAAGGCAGCAACAATTGGTATGCAGTCTCTCCAATTTGATGGGTGATGATGAAGGGGCCTTCATACCTTTTCATTAGTGCTTTGTGATAGCCCGACTTCAATCTCATGTCTCGTAGAGTTTCACCAATACTTGATCACCAATCTAAAACTCAGCTGCACGCTACTTTATGTCAGCCCACTTCATCTATTTAGTCACCTTCAACAAGGAGACCTGAACCAAATTTGTATCCTCCTTCAAATCCCTCACAAACCTATAGGCGGTTGGGCTACATCCCACGTAGTCCGCTGCGATACTCCCTGGAGTGTCTGGTTACTCCCCTATTATCAGCTCAAATGGTGATTTACCGACAGTCGCTATAAGTTGTAACTAAATTGGGCTTGGTCCAAGAGTCGCACCCAATCCCACTAGTTGGCATTCACATAGTGCCTCAAATACATCTCCAGTAATGCATTTGTTTGTTCTGTTTGGCCATCAATCTGAGGGTGGAAAGCGGTGGACATCTTCAGCTCCGTTTTGAGTATCCGAAACAACTCGATCCAGAATCTTTCCATGAAGCTAGCATCGCGATCAAAAACAATGCTCCGCGATATCCCCCAATATTTCACCACATATATGAAGAACAACCGTGCCACGTCCTTCGCATGGCAAGTAGTAGGTGCTAGAATGAAGACTCCATACTTCTAAAAGTGATCCACCACTACCATGATGGAGCTATACCCTTCCACTGGAGATAACCCAATGATGAAGTCCATGGAGACGCTCTCCCATGTATGCTCTGGTGTAGGCAAGGCTCCAACAATCCCATGAGCTGCTGATGTTCAACCTTGTCTTAGTGGCATACTAAACAAGTGCAAACATACCCCTCGATGTCATCTCGCATATCTGGCTAATAGTAGCTATGTTCTATGAGAGCTTGGGTTCGATGCACCCCATGATGTCCTGCCCACATAGAATCACAATGCTCTCACAGCACCTCGTGCCTCAGCCCTCCACCTGAAGGCACATAGACATGCCATCCCCATGTCAAAATCAGCCTACCTTCGATCTAGAAACGGCACGCCTTGCCATCCTTGACGAGTTCACCCATGGATGTGGCCCAAGGATCCTTCTCCATCTTGGTCTTGACCCTCTCTATTAAGTCACTTGTTGGTCTGCAAGTGGAAGAAACCGCAGCCAACTGAGCCTTTCTACTTAAGGCATCAGGAACCGAATTGGTTCGGCTTGGCTTATACTCGATATGGAAATCAAATTCAGTGAGAAATTATTGCCATCTCGCTTGCTTTGGGGTGAGCTTTGGCTGGGTTAGGAAGTAGCTTATGGCCACGTTGTCCGTGCGCACCACAAAGTTGGATCTGAGGAGGTAATGGTGCAAGGTTCTAAGGCAATGCACAATCGCTGTCATCTCCTTCTCATGAACCATGTACCTGCACTCGGTGTCGTTCAACTTCCGACTCTTGTAGGCCACTGGGTGTCTTTCCTGCATGAGCACCCCTCCAATGGCAAAATCTGATGCGTCAGTATGAACTTCGAAAAGAATCGAGAAGTTCGGTAGCATGAGGACCGGCTCCTCTGTGACCACCTACTTGAGATGATCGAATGCCTCCTGACATTGATCCGACCACCGCCATGGTCGACCCTTCTTCAACAAATCCATCAATGGGGCGCATAACTTCGAATATCCCATGATGAACCTCCTATAATAATTTGCCAAACCAAGAAAAGAGTGTAAGTGTGTAACACATCTAGTTACCTCCCACTCGGCTATGGTTGAAATCTTGGAGGGATCCATCATGAGCTTTCCATCCTCAATTATGTGCCCGAGGAACGGCACCCTCCGTTGTGCAAACACGCACTTCTCCTTCTTCACAAAGAGCTGGTGTTGCCATAGGATGGAGAAGACTTGCCTCAAGTGCGCCACATGCTCATCCAACATCTGGCTGTAGATAATAATATCATCCAAGTATACTACCATAAATTTATTGATAAAGTCGTGGAGTACACGTTGTATCAAAGCACAAAAGGTTGCTGGAGCATTGTGAGGCCGAAAGGTATGAGAAGGTACTCGAAGCTCCCATACCTTGTCACACATGCAGCCTTCTCGATGTCCTCCTCTACCATGCGAACTTGATGGTACCCGCTGCGAAGATCCAACTTGGAAACCATCATGCCTTACCATGTTGATCGAACAAATCATCAATCCATGGAATCGGGTACTTGTTCTTCTCCGTGATTTGTTGAGGGCCTTGTAGTCGATGCAGAGTCTCAACGAACCATCATGCTTCTTTTGAAAAAGTATCGGTACTCCATATGGACTCTTCGAAGGTCGGATAAACCCGCTGTCCACCAACTCTGTTACCTATCTCCTCAGCTCCTGGAGTTCAGGTGGGGCCATCCTATATGGTGTTTAAGCTGGTGGATGTGCTCCCTACACCAAATCAATCTGGTGATCGATTTTTCTTCTTGGCGGCAATCGCTTGGGTAATTCGGGGGGCATCACATCCCCGAATTTAGTGAGAACACCCTCGATGGGTGCTTGGATCTCTTCTCGCTCCAGCAGGTCTTTCCCTTGAATGGGCGCAATGTATGTTGGAAGTCCCATTCTTAGCCCCTTAGCAAGCTGCATTGCCGATATTAACTCAACGAACTCGGATTGCAATGAAACTTGATCCGTTGGATTCAGAATGAAAAATCCTTTAAGATAATGCCTTACCCCCTTTGAACCAACTTCTATGGAGTTCCCAGAATATTGCACAAAGTCATATAGGTAAACTGCATTCTGTTATGCCTCATTGCACTAGCTTCTTTGCTGACCAACATATATCTCGAGATATGTGCCTCCAGCCCTATTCTCTTCAGTACTCCTTGTAGATCTTGTACACATTTTCTCAGATAATTCTTGGGCTCAGATTTGGTCTCTAAGTTGTCCAAATCTCAAGAGAATTAGACCTCGAACCTATCAGCGATCCGATCTGGTTTACACCTTGACCCGTGTCCGGTCCAGCACTGATTCAAAAAGCTGTGACAAGATTGGCCAAAGATACTGTCACAATTGAAACAGCCAAGGAAGGAGCAACAGATAGATTGGCCACCCCTCGGCATCATCAACATTATCTCTGGGGGACTTCGGCGAGGGGAGGCTAGTGGATCAGCAGAGCCAGGGAAGAGGCAGAAAATTGAGGAGCCTAATGCTTTCACCAACGAGGATGCCCAAGGAGTTCAATTCCTGCACAATGATGCGGTTGTAATCTCTTTAAACATTGCTGACTATGTGCACCGTATTTTGGTAGATAATGGAAGCTCTGCTGATGTTTTATTTTACGATGCTTTCTCAAAAATATCTTTATCTAATAATCACTTAGGACCTATGAACTCCCCATTGGTAGGCTTCACTAGCGATGCCGTGCCAGTTGAGGGCATAATAACTCTAACTGTGGCTGCAGGACAATGCCCAAAGCTGGTTAAAACACAGGTCGATTTTCTAGTCGTAAAAGCTCCGTCTGCTTACAATGCCATTCTTCGTCGATCTGGTTTGAATGCACTCCGAGCTATGGTCTCAACTTATTACTTAAAGGTGAAGTTCCCAACGAGATGCAAAATTGGGAGACTAAGCCTTAGCAAGTCACTATTACTCCATCGCCTTATAGAAAAACACCAAGCCCGACCTTTGTCCTGTTGATGGGCTAGATGTCTGCGACGACCTTATAGAGGAGTGGGGCGAGCCTATGGAAGACCTCGTTTCCATTCCATTGAATGATGAAAATGCGGAGCACACTATGCAGATTGGCTACAACTTGGGGGATGAGGTTCGAGAGCAACTCATCACCTTCCTTCAGAGGAATGCAGATGTCTCGCTCGGGGTCCAATGGATATGTTGGGAATCTATGTTGAGGTCATGGAACATCAGTTGGCTACTGATCCAAGGTGTCGGTCAGTAAAAGAGAAGATATGCAGCCATGCTTTGGAGAGGCAAAAAGTAATTGTAGAAGAAGTCGACAAGCTCCTCAAGGCTGGATTCATTCAGAAAGTTAACTATCCAAGCTGGGTCTCAAACGTGGTGCTCATCAAAAAGGCAAACGACAAGTGGAGGATGTGTATAGACTTCAAAACGTAGAACAAAGCTTATCCAAAAGATAGGTACCCCCTATCCAAAATTGATCTACTGATCGATGCAACCTCGGGCCACGAGCTCCTCACCTTCATGGATGCCTTTTCTGGCTATAACCAAATTCGGACGACGCTAGAAGATCAGAAGAAAACCGCTTTTATTACTAACCATGGTCTTTACTGTTACAAGGTTATACCAGTGCCTGGTCAACAAAATCTTCAAGGAGCAAATCAGTCCAAACATGGAGGTGTATGTAGATGACATGCTCGTCAAGAGCCAAGCCTCAACAAATTACATTATCGACCTCAAAGAAACCTTTAGCGCACTTAAGAAGTACAAGATGAAGCTGAACACGACCAAGTGTGCCTTCAGTGTGACAATCGAAAAAATTTTTGAGATTCATGGTGTCGAGGCACGGGATTGAGGTGAATCCAGAGATAATCCGAGCTATTCAAGAGATGACAACTCTAAAAACAATCAAAGAAGTTTAGCACTTGATTGAAAAAGTGGCATCCCTAAACTACTTCGTCTCAACATCGGTCGAGTGATGCATGTCCTTCTTTCAAATTCTCAAACAGCCAAAAAGCTTCTGCTAAATGGCGGAATGCCAACAAACATTTGAGGAGCTTAAAAACTACCTCGGCTCACCCCCACTACTGACAAAGCCTAAGCTCGGAAAGAATTGTTCTTATAGCTTGGGGTCTCCCCGGCAGCCCTGGCAGTAGTCCTGGTCAGGGAGAAAGCGAAAGTATAGCGGCCGATCTACTACATAAGCCGGATTGTAAGAAATGCAAAGACTAGGGGCACACCATAACTGTTCTTATAGATCAATCAATTAAAGTAGTCCTTCATCGAACGAATATCTCTAAAAGAATCACAAAATGGGCAATCGAGCTTACAAAGTTTGACATCAGCTACAAACCTTGGCCATCAATCAAAGCCTAGATATTAGCAAATTTTGTAGTAGAATGCACCATTCCAGATGAGGCCGAGCCTAAACAATACAAAACCAGCATTCCGTGGTTGCAGTCGAGCTCTTCCGAAGAGAGCGCTGATCTTTTTGAAGGCTTTTTGGGCCCTGTACATGGATGGTTCATCCAACGCTGTTGGAGCAGGCATCGGGTTGGTGTTGGTTAACCCCGAGGGAGACGTCGTCGAATATGCGCAATGCTTCGAATTCCCTACGACTAATAATGGGGCCTAATATGAAGCTTTGATTACTAGATTAAGAATAGTGAAAGAGTTGGAGGTGGATCAGCTCCAAGTTTTCAGTGATTCCCAGTTGATGGTCGGATAGGTTAGCGGTAACTATGAAGCCTGGGAGAAAAGCATGATAAAGTATCTTGAGAAAGTAAAAAACTTGGCTTTAGCCTTCAACAGTTTTAGCATCCAATAGATTTTGAGGATGGAAAATACGAGAGCCAATCTTCTCTTTAAATTGGCCATTTAGCCCCAATCGAACTACCCAAAGAAGTATTTTTTGAAATTCTAAAGTGCCCAAACTTGAAGGAGTCGCAGCCTGTTCTACAAGTTGAGCACGAGCCGAGTTGGATTGACCCACTAGTTGCCTACCTCAAGGATGTAGTTCTTTCTCATGATCTGAAAGAAGCTCAAAAACTCAGAAATCAAGCTTTCTGATATGTTCTATATGATGGCAAGCTGTATAAAAGATCATATTCTCTACTGCTCTTGAGATGTCTCCGACCTTCAGAGGTCGACTTTGCATTATGAAAAGTGAATGAGGAAATTTGTGGAAGTCATGTAGGGGCCAGGTCCCTATCACAAATACTACTTCGGCAGAGGTACTATTGGCCAACCTTGTACCACGACTATATAGAGTATGTCAAGAAATGTGACTGCCATCAGAGAAATGCAAACATACAAAAGACAGCCGGCCTTCGAGCTTACTCCACTAAGCGCACCTTGGCCATTCGCATAGTGAGGAATGGATATACTTGGCCCTTTTCTAATGGCATCCGGACAACGAAAGTTTCTCCTGGTTGCTATTGACTACACCAAATGGATCGAGGCCGACCCATTAGCAAAAATTACTAAGGCCAAGGTACAAGACTTCGTTTGAATGTCAATCATCTATCGGTTTGGTCTGTCCCGAACTCTCATAACAGATAACGAGCGATAATTTGCCAGAACGAGGTTCGTTGAGTTCTATGAAGATCTAAACATCTTCTATCACTTCACATCAGTGACCCATCTATAGGCAAATGATGAAGCAGAGGTGACCAATAGAATTTTACTGCAGGACATCAAAGCAAGGCTTGAAAGAGCAAGGGGGACTTGGGCGAATGAACTCTACCATGTTCTCTGGACGTATCGAACTACTCAAAGGCTATCGATTGGGAAAACATCGTTCGCCCTAATCTTTGAAATAGAGGCAATCACTCCAATCGAGCTTAAACTTCCATCAGTACAGGTCATGGCCTTCAATGAGCAGCATAACTTATAGGATCTCAGAGTCAACCTCGATCTACTAGAAGAAAAAAAAGAAGAATCCCAAGTTCGGATGGCAGCCTACAGATGAAGAGTAGCCAGAAACTATATATAACTCCATAGTAAAAATAAAGCATTCAGAGCGGGGGACTTGATGCTGCGATAGGCATCCATTTTGCAGCCTCAAGATCAAGGAATGCTCACCCTGAATTGGAAAGGTCCATATAAAGTAGAGGAGGTCGTCTGGCCCAAAACTTATCGCTTGAAGGAGCTCGAAGGATCGACACTTCCGCGGCCTTGGAATTCAAAAAACTTAAGAATATACTACCAGTAACTTTTCTTTAATAAAACTTTTCTATTTTAAACATCATTACTCTTCGGTGCTAAAATTGTGTAATGACTATCTCTCTAAAATAACCTAAAGTGGTCCGTTAGGAATGGGAGGAGAACCTCATCCTAACATGAGCAAGGTCGAAGGCCTCATTGAACTAAGATGAGATGAGGGAGAGGCCCTACCAATGGTTTTAATATGCCCCTACAGTCCGTTAGGAATAGGAGGAGAACCTCATCCTAACATGAGCAAGGTCAAAGGCCTTGTTGAACTAAGACGAGATGAAGAAAATATGAGAAAAACCTCATCTTAACATGAGTAAGATCGAAGGCCTCGTTGAACTAAAATGAAATGAGGGGAGAGACCCTACCAACGATCCTAATATGCCCCTACAACCTGTTAGGAACAAGAAGAGAACCTCGTTCTAATGTGAGCAAGATCGAAGACCTCATTGAACTAAGATGAGATGAGAGAAGAGGCCCTACCAACGACCCTAATATGCCCCTACAGCCCATTAGGAATAGAAGGAATACCTTGTCCTAACATGAGCAAAGCCAAAGGCCTCATTGAACTAAGACAAGATTATGGAAGAGGCCCTACCAATGGCCTTAATGTGCTCCTAAAGCCCGTTAGGAATAGGAGGAGAACCTTGTCCTAACATGAGCAAGGTCGAAGGCCTCGTTGAACTAAGATGAGATGAGAGGAAAGGCCCTACCAACAGCCCTAATATGCCCCTACAGCCCATTAAGAATAGGAGGAGAACCCCATCCTAACATGAGCAAGGTCGAAGGTTTCATTGAACTAAGATGAGATGAGGAGAGAGGCCCTGCTAACAGCCCTAATGTGCCCCTACAACCTGTTAGGAACAGAAGAAAAATCTCATCCTAACGTGAGCAAAGTTGAGGGCCTCATTAAATCAAGATGAGATGAGTAGTGAGATCCCGCCGATAGATCTGACGAACCTCTACGATCGTGCAAAAGGTGGAAGGCTAAGGCCTCGCTAATCTAAGGCATGAAAAAGGTCAAGGCCCTCCTAACGACAGTTGCATGCATTGCGCTATGGCCATGCCAAATGCCAAAGGTAAAATCCTGTTCTGATCTATGGAGCAGACCTCTAGCCCAACGTCCACGACAAGCACCTCAATAGAAACAAAAGAAAAACAAGGTGCCTAGAATCACATCTACAAGAGATGACAGCAAAAAAAAGCAAGAAGAAGAAGATGAAAAAGAAAGAAGAAAAAAAAGAGGCACCATGTCGTCATGAAGTTGTGTTCATTACAAATAAAATTGATTACACGGTGGGTGCACTAAAGTAAAACGAAGGTCGGTAAGGACCAACCGTGCGAAAGAACAAAGGTATTATAGATGAAATGAAATGAAGATCGGTGAAACTGATTACATAAAGAAAAAAGAAAGAAGGTGAAGTCCTAAGATGGTCCGAGCTCTTCAGACTTCGAGCTATCGACTCCAGCCATCACCAGGGCTTCCTTTAGTCTAAAGAACTCCTCCTTAAGTTCCTTCTTCTTATATAGGCCGTCGATGTACATTCTATTAGAATACTCAAACCTAGCCTCGAGCTCTCACCGCTGCTTCCTCAAAACTTCAGATTTAGCTTCAGCATTCTTGATGGCTTGATGCTCGTAGGTCAATTGGAGCTTCAACTATTGAACTTTAGTCTTTTCCACCCCAACAGCCTTCGAGAGTTCACCAATAGTCCTCCTTAGAAAGACGAGCTTCTCAGATTTGCTGCTTGATCCAACCTGCTGAATGCTATAAAACTTTCATTGAAAATAGGTCGCCTCGTTCCTAATAGCCTTTAGCTCATCTTCAAGCTTGGACATCTTTCCTACCCAGGTCATCCAGTAGCTGTTGTGCCAGTCTTCAGCTTCTTGCAACTGCTTATGCAGCTAGGAGAACTTTTTCAACCAATCCTAGTTATGCTGGGCTTTATCGGTGGACCACGATGAACTCCCTTCTAAGAGATGGATCTTTTCTTTTGCCTTCTTAAGATCAACTTCAAGAGAGCCGATCTTCGCCGTCAGCGCCCAAGACTTGTCACTCACGTTCTTCTGGAGTTCAGCAAGCTCCTTCACAAAATTTCCTTTCTGGATGCTGAAGCTCGCGGAATCTTTCATGTGTAAGCTTCGGAGGTGAGTGACCTCTTTAGTGGCCTCCGAAGCATTCTTTTGAGAGGCCTGAAGGTCGGCCTCAAGCTTCTTCAACCTTTTTCTTAATTGGTGAACTTTCTTCTTCAAATCCTTTATCAAAGGCTTGAATGAAACTCCCTGAGGTAAGGGATCGACATCAACTGGAGAAAGGGGGTCGTGGCCCTGGTTGTTGGAGGCGTTCTGAATCACATGCAATGTAGAGTGTAAAGAAAAAGAGAGATTTACTTTCATTACTTCAAATATTTTTGGTACATCAAAAAAAAAAATAAGGGGTACATAGATGTCAAAAGTTTAGACCTCAGGTGGCTCACCCACTGGAAAGGTCAGGACATTCTCGGCCACCTCTGGCTCTCGGGCAGGCTCGGACGCTGCACTTGTAGATTCTAGAATTTCTGGAGCAGCTTTGAAGGCATGAGCGGTAGGGACAAAACCTCGACATCAATACATGAAGGGCTAGCTCTATTCTCTGGCTCCTTTAGAAGAAGGTCCAGATCGATTTTGGGAAAGTTCTCGACAACCCGCCCCAAGCAGACCTAGTACCCTTCCAAGAAGGCTTCCTAGGTGAAGGCTATTTTGATATCCTCCATATCCTCGGAAGACTTGAAGTCTTGTGCGGCCCTCTCCATGGCGGCGTTAACCTCCTACTGTGCCTTCCTTTTCTCCTCCTTCTCCAGCGCTAGCTCAGCCCTCAGCTTTGCCATTTCTCTGTGCTCCTCTCTCAACTCCTTCTAAAGGCGTTCAACTTCAGATGAGTGGGTCTTCGAGGCAACCTTTAGAACGTTGGCCTTGGCTCGAGCCTTCTCGGCTTCTGCACAGGCTTCCTCTAGGGTTCTAAAAGCTTCGGCCTGATTTTGGTTGGCCACCTCGAAGTGGGCAAAAAGGTAGTGTCCCAACTCCAAAACAAAGAGCGAGTCAGAATCCTAAAAGATCCCAACTTTAAAGCTTGAAGAGCATGAAGCCTGAATCAGAAGAAGCCACATACCTCCAGGAAGGTGGTGAAGGACTCACCGAACCTCTCGGCATCGTCCTTCTGGTGCATCCTCTCTACAATGTGGGGAAGGGCGCTCCCCTCCATCAGTGACTAGACAATCTCTCGATCATCTAGGGAACCTATTCTTGGCTAAGATCCTCTCCTTCGGAGCTCTTAGCCTTCCATCCGACCTTCTTGCCAATGGCCCTATTCTTCTTCCTCTCCACAACTCCCTCTTGCCGAATAGGAGCAGGGGGGTGGCTTCATCAGATAGGGCTGGGCTTGGTGCAATAACGGTGGGCTCAAGGGCTGGCACAGACCAAATTGGCATGGCCTGGCTCGACTATCCAATCCTAGCCTTCTTTTGTGGTTCATCGAAAGAACCACCCTTCCTCTTAAGGGTCTGGATTTTCTTCGTCAAGCGGTTCCATTTCTTTGGAGTCATTTCTGCAAAGAAGATAAAGTTAGAAGGTCAGAAGAAAGAATACCACCCAGCTAACTGAATATGAAGAACTACTTGTTAGGTTAAGAGGACTGAGATTGAAATTGAATAAGGTCTGCTCGTCTAGAAGTCTAGGGATTGGTGGGGCATCAAAGGACTTCAGCTTATCGATCGAACTTCGATCCTCACTTTCTAGCCTAGGAGCTCGACAGATCGATTTTCTTACCTCACCCCACGAAGGAAGCCCTAGCCCTAAGGAGGGATGGGAACAAAGAAAAATTTCTCCTTCCAGCCATGAACGGAGGAAGGAGCATATTTAAGTAGTCACTTCTTGTCAAACTATAGAGATACATACCACCAATTCTTAGTAGTGGGATGATGTTTAAAGATAAAGAAATTGCGGAATAAGAAAATAGTAGGTTGGATGCCTGCCATGATGCACAAAGAGAGAAATCCTATGATGAATCTAAAGAAGTTTGGCGCCATAGCAACAAGAAAAATATTGAGAAACCTGAATAGGTTAGCTATGAAAGGAGGCAAGGGTAACCTAAGCCCGGCCCAAAAGGTTTCGACATACAGACAGATTCGGTCGGGAGGGGGTAAGCAAGCTCGATCATCGGGTCCAGAAAGTTTGAGCTTATACTCAAAAGAAATTTCAAACTAAATCCTATCTAGGAAAAGGTCACCGGGCCAAAGTCTACAAGAAATGGTTGCGGGCACAAAAGGATGGGCCAACACCAAGTGTTCAACCTCCTCAGGAGGCGAGTTCACCAAGGTTAGAGGGGTCGGGCTCCCAGAACAAGTTAACCAAGATCCCTCGCTAGATATTTGGATCAAGGTAAAATCAAGGAATCGCCCCAAAAATCAGAAAAAATAAGGTGTTTAAACTTCGACAAAAACAGAAAGAGTAAGAAAGCAAAGAGTGCAGAAATAATCCAAAAAAGTATCGAAAAGCTGACCTAAATCGGCTGGGAAGAATAAAAAGATGATGAATAAAATGAAAATCAAATGGGGATGTGCCTGGAACCAAGGAAAATGGAGGAAGAAGCTTGAACTCTCATATGGGATGGAGAAGGGAACCGGAGGAAGGAGATGAGGATTTTAGAAGTAGGGACTCGAAGGAGGAAGGCAGGTTTAAGTAGCCACTAGAGTCCCCAAAGCAGTTATGATTGCAGATTTCCTCCAAATAATCTCTGATCGATGCGTGTCCCACTCATCATGACAAAGGAGTGGTGACAAGCGGAGTCTTTCTGGCTTCATGCCTAGGGTAGAATTTCGGTGGGAGATTCAAAGGGTCGTCTTTTCAAACTCATTCAGACTTGGAAAGCTTCGGTGCCAGCATGGTAAATACTAAAATGTTTCATCCTGACAAGCGCGGAAACCCAAGATCGGACTTCGGCAGTCGCCTTTTTCCTCCCTTCCTTCAAATTTCAAACTTGAGAGTAGGGAGACTATTGTTGGGGATAATCCTGCTCCCATCGAAATCCAGTCTGGTACTTAATCTGATATAACTAGTAATCACAAAAGAGCTTCGATCGTGAATTCTTTCCTTCAGGCCTCTCGAACAGTCGAACTTCTTTCGAACCTCTCCAGTAGCCGAACTTCTTTCGGACCTCTCCAACAGTTGAGCCTCTTTCGGACCTCTCTAGTCGAGCCCCTTTTCGGCCTCTCCAGCAGTCGAACTCCTTTCAGACTTTGCCTTTAGCCGGATCTCTCCATCGGACAAATTTTTCTTCAGATCTTTCCTCCGTTGGATCTACATGCGGATCCATGTTCGGACATCTCCGGCAAACTTCTTTTAAAGATTCCTCCAATCGCAAGACTCCCGAACCCCTCTCGGCCGAACTTTCGATAGTCGCCCAAAAAGATTGGTAAGTCACGACAACGGACACCACTCTCGACTGGCAAGTCACGACAATAGACACCATCCTCCATAACAAACTTTGCATGGCTTGAGCGGCCCACTACCAGATGATTATGGCTGTTGCTATCAGTTTGTTACAGACTCTGATCTATAAAAGGGATCCTTCAAATATATTTTCTCCAAACTCTCTTCTCCTTCTTGATACTCTGCAACTTTCTCTATTGAGTACTCCATTTCTGTTGACCGAAAGAGTTGACTTGATCATTGGAGGGTCTTGCCGGAGCCACCCTCCTAGGCTCTGGATGAGACTTGTTTTGCAGGTCACCAACGGCGACCTCGTCTTCTCTAACTCCAGCACTTCTATGATGATGATCAGATTTTGCACCAATAATAACCAATTCCTGCTTTATTAAAAATAGCCTTTTGATTACTTAAAATTACTTGAAGCTTTTGAGATCCAATAGTAAATTTTTCAAGCATGGACTTCAAGTTCTCAATCTCTTTTCTCAATTTTTCATTTTCTTCCATAAGAAATTTTTTTTCTTCTAAAAGACTTTCGTTTTCTTTTAGGGAGAATTTCAAAATCTCATATTTTTTTTTAGTTCAATATTTTTTTTAACTAAAGAGCTCTTAGATTTTGAAAGAATTTCTTTTTCTTTAACTAAGAATTTTTCAGATTCAACTGTATTCTCCTTTTTCTTAGTTAGAGTTTTAATTTGTTCCAAGAAATCTTCCTTTTCTTTGGCCATATTTTTTATGTCTTTCATAAGATCTTCTTTTTCACATATGACTTTATGTTTCTCTTCAGCCAAAGTAAGATTGGATTTCTTAAGCTCTTTATTTTACGGCCTTAGTTTTTTGTATTCATCCATTAAATCATCAAAGACTTCAAATAACTCCTCAAAAGTAAAATCGAAAGAGTTATTAATGTTTACCTCATCGTCATTGGCCATGAGGCAAGAATTTATAATTCTTATTGCTTATGATCGATCATAAGAGAAAAATATGCAAAAAAAAGGCAAAAAATAAAAGAAGAAATAAATCGAGCCTAAACTAATTTTGGTCCATATTAAGTATTAGCTCTTAATGGATTCCAAAACACAAATTCATTGAGTTTCCCTTGTAGGTTTGTAGTTTCCTACTAAGGTTAGGAGATTATATCCTTTTATCATCACACTTAAGAAACAGTCATCCTTGAGATCTAGTGTCAACAAAAATCAAGAGAATAATAGGGCTCTCGATTTAATCTTCCACTAGTAGATTTGTCCGTTAAACAAGAACCTCAGTCATTACTTTGTTATTAGCTTGTTATTCATCAATATGAAATGGCTTCCGGCTGAAGTTTAAGTTTTCTATCAAATGCGATCTTTGGTAACTAACTTGGGTGTGTTTGGTGCCACTAAAAAGGATATCTGCAATTTCTAAAGGAAAAAAAAAGTGTCTAGTAACATTATTGAAAAGTAATTATACAAAGATGAAAAAAATGCTTATAGAAGATGCTAAAAACCTCAACTTCTAATTTTTCCTTTTGCAAGAAGCATATTTCAAATAGTATAACTATGCCATCTAACTTTTTCTCAAGGAATGAAACATGAAAACTGGATGTATGTGGCCTAGAAGAAGGGATTGACTTGATAGCCATTATGTATCACGCTCAACCACTTGATAAGCTCATTAGACATCATGACAAATTCATCAAGTCACAAAAAAACTGATAGATATTTGCTGATAAAATGTTATATGCAACAACTATTAAATTATGGTTGGCCTCAAGATAATGTATTGTTGCAGCCAATCCACATGTGCCTGTGAATGAACATCGCAAACCTGCAAAAGAAAATCTGCATTGACCAGAGTTGGCTCTGGTAGGGACCCTCCGATACTTAAGTTAGTGAGGTGGACAAGTCGAACAGGAATTAGAGAGCAAAATGGCAAAGTTTGCATTGAGAGGGGATGTCTCTCTGAATTGATCAGTTTACCTCCCTTTTATAGACGTCGGAGTAATAACTGTTTGGTACATGGGTTTCTCTTTTTTTGGTGTAGTATGATCATGGGTGGGTAGTTAAAACTACACACTAATTGTCGCTGCCCATTTTTCTCGGGGGTGGTTTTGTAGGGCCAATCAAGAGCCAGAGGAGCTATTTAGAGAGCTTCTATCGATTAGCTGACTAGCTAGGTACCGATCAGTTGATAGTCAGTCAGAAGGAATGATTTGGTTATCGTTCGTTAAACCAAACATCCATCGGATGGCAATTTGCTAGCACTTCCGTTGTTGTACTAGTGGATAGTCATTGAACCGTTATGCATTGACTTTTCGGCAGCCCTTTCCCATTATCGATCGTCAGTCGGTGGATGACCATCGATGACAGATAATCGATCGATCACAGGCTGGTGAGTCGGTAGATGATGATCTTTCGGCAAGTTCTCTTTGTGCTGATAATCAATCGGGTGTAATTTACTATCGATCGTCAAGTCGGTCGGTCGGTGATTTGTCAATCCCGAAAGACCACCGACAGTTGCTAGTCAGTCGGTTAGGAGTTGGAGAGTCGGATGGTAGATTGACATCCCCTAATAGTTGTCCCCCACTACCAAGTTTGGTGTAATGATTATTTTATTTTGCACTGAACGTAGGGAGTCGACACGTGGTATTACTTCAAATTTTGTTCTGCCGCCGGCCATTAATGATTTCCATGACTTTCGGCAAAGTCGCCTTATGATGGGATCACAATAGTTGCCATCATGGATGTACAATTGCAGAGCCCGAGGGATTTGATGTTTGGTTAATCTTCAGCCGACACGTGTCGTCATCCGGTGCAGTCTTCGTGGATCACGACTGTCGGTGGATCCGACTCCCCCATCCCAAAAGGTTTTTCTTCTGTCGCTTTCAATAGTAGTAGCTTTTGGAAAGTTTGCTCATTCTCCCATCTTTCAGCTTTCAGGTTCGAAGCTCAAACCTTCTTTCCGACACTCTCTTATCTCTTTTTATTCTATTTTGTCGAGTTGCATACATGTTGACCCCATGATTGATTTTGATGATTGCCAAACCTTAAGTATATAATCATGTATTTCAAGAATGTGTTGGACTTTTCAGGTGCTTAAAATGAAGAAATTATCCATAAAAGAAATCCCCTCATAAGAAGAAAAGTCAAAGAAAAGAATAATTTTAAATGCTCAAATAAAGATCAAACAATAAGTTTTTAAAAGCCTCAATGGTGGAGAAGACTATAAAAATCAAGATGGAAGAAGCCCTCAAAAGTTGAAGATAAAAATTCATTCATGCAAAAAAAATATGTAGAATTATTGAAGACTGAAAACTTAGATGACCCAGTGAAAAGCTAAGCTGGCTCAGTATTTAGTCAGCTCAGTGAAAAACTTAGACGGCCCAGTCTCAGAAAATAGAAAAACAAAAAGTTGATTTTTGAAATAAACTGATACTGAGCCGACCCAGTTAGACTAAGCCGACCTAGTGAAAAACTGAGCCGACCTAGTGATTATAATAGCTAGTTTTTCAGAATTTTAACTTTTTATCCACAATGACTCCCAATGGCTATTTTCTCTTCTCCAATGGCTAGATCACTTCCAGAAGCCTATGTTAGTGATTTGTAATGGTGGAAAACCTCTAAAGTATATAAGGAAACACTTGGAGCATTAAAAAAAAGTTTTTGAAGAGTATATTGAGCATTCTTTGAGAAAGCTAAGGAGTGAGCTGAAAAAAGAAGAAAAGGAATTATTTTCAAAGTGATCCTTTATCCTTCTACTACAAATCATCCTCAAGTAAGTAAATTAGACCAATGGAATTCTGTCCGCTAGAATAAGAAAAAAAGTGCTTCCGAATTGATCTCATCCTTATAATGATAATTTTTCTTTGTTCGGTAATAACTTAATCTTTTAATAAAATATTCGTTATCAATATATATATAGGCAATAGTTCATGAATAATGATAAGAATTCCGTATGTATGAATACGGATATAGGAAAGAAAGAATAAATAAAAAAAAATGATAAAAAAAATTAAGTAAAAATTCATTGGTTGATTGTATCATTAACCATTTCTTTTTTTTTGGTGCGAGGAACTTACCATGAATCCACTGATTTCTGCCGCTTCCGTTATTGCTGCTGGATTGGCCGTAGGGCTTGCTTCTATTGGACCTGGAGTTGGTCAAGGTACTGCTGCAGGCCAAGCTGTAATCAAACTTATTTAAATGTTCCTGTTATTCTATATTTCCTTGAAAAAGGTGCTCAACCTACGGGAACTGTTTGTGATATTTTAAGGAAGGCAGAATTATTTCAAGAAAGAACTTCGATTCGAGTTAATTAAAGGAAAAAAATAAACAACCCGGAATATGAACCGTAAAAGAAAATACCTATTAAACCGATCACAAGAATACCGGTTACAGTACCTATCAGCCAAAGAGGAATCCTTCCAGTAGTATCGGCCATTTCCCCCACTTTCCTCCACATTTCATCAAGTGGTCATGCTAGAGACAAGAGCAAGAGTGAAAAAAATCTAAGAGCCTCACAATCTCTCAATCATTCAAGGAGAAGAAATCAAGCTTACAAGCAAAGCAACTTAAATCTTCTTCTCTTATGCTTCAAAGAGTTTGTTTTATTTTGTATTCTTCTTTTTGTTTCAAGTTTCTTGGGATGAGAAACTTAGGTTGGTCCAAGTCTTGAGTTGGACGTTGTATTGGTTTGATTGGTGAGCCAAGGGTTAAAAAACCAATTGGGGTTAATTGTTAGTCCAGAGAAAAACAATCACTTATGAAGTTTTGGTTAGTGTCCAGGAAAAACCAACTGGATTGATTGTGAGCCTGAAAAATAATCTTGTGAGGTTTTGATTGGTGATCCAAAAAAATCAACTGGATTTGATTGTGAGCCCAGAAAACAATCGGACTATAATTCTTGCTGAGAATTATAGTTAAATTTCCAAGGGGTATACTTAGGGAGTGGACGTAGATGTTGAGTTTGGCACCGAACCACTATAAAATTTATGTTTGTGATTGTATGCTTTTGCTCTATTGCTTTTATTTCTGTTTAGTATTTTAGTTTGCATACACTATCTCAAATCTGTTGTTGTTGCTTATATCATATACATCTCAACCACACCACTTAATTTAAAATCAAGCACACATCATAAGCTTAAAATTTAAAATATCCAATTCACCCCTCCTTTTGGGTAGCCATCCTTGGGCAACAATACATTGCTAGCCATAGTACTTCATCACGGGGTTCGGTGGCTGAAGTATCCACATTGACAATGTCGGTTGTGGAGCACCTTCGGGATTAGTATTCGATCTCGAAGGATTTTTGGCTGTTGGCTCCCGACCCCGATGGTCGGGTGGTCTCACCTCCATCGGATTTCATCGCCTTCTACCTAGAGAACCTTAAGTCGGGCCTAGGTTTCCTATTCCGGAGTTCCTTCGGAACATTTTTAACTATTATTGGATGTGTCCAGCCCAGTTAGCATCAAATTCCATTCAACTTTTAATCACTTTTGCTTTATTATGTCAGTTAATTCAGACAGTCCCTCGACTTTCTCTATTCAGACCTTTTTTGCTCTTCGATCCCATCCGAAAGCCGACGGATGGTGGTACTTTGCCCCGAGGAGGGGGCTTTCTTTTATCACTAGTCTTCTATCCAATTCTTTTTTATTTCACCCCTGACTTCTTGAGAATTTCCTTCGATATGGGAAGAGCCGAATATCCTTTCGAATGAGAATCGTCGAATGTATCCAGCCGATTGGGAGGACTTTCTTAAGCTGAAGGATGTGGAAGTTCCCCCTCAGAGAGATGTGATCACTGAAGCGGCCTTGCACGATGCCGAACTCGGTTCGGCCACTCATAGGTATACGTAGTGTTGGTAGTTTCAGATTTTCCTTCCTTTAATTGGTTTTCGATACTAACTTGTATAGCTATTTGGCTTTGTAGAGATGCATCTTCCTGTGGGGCTTTCTGAGGATGAAGTTCATCAATTTGCCACTTGGAAGAGGGTGGCATCTGGCACCAGCTCATCACGTGCGTCGAAGAAAAGTTGGGCAACCAGTCCTTCGATTGCTCTAGGTTCCACCAACGTTCCACTAGTGGCATCCTCCGGTGCCATTAGCGCTCCTATCGTCGCCCTGCATGCTCCAATGGTGACCTCTGCTGAAGCCCCTTCGACCATTATGCGGTCGGAGGATGATGTTGCTCCCATATTAGGAGCTCAACTGGCCTTTGTCGAGCCTGCTTGCCGATTGACTCCAGTTCATCGGGGATGTTCATTATCTCCATCCACACCCGAGTGGATGTTGGCACCTCCCGAATAATCATATGCTAGGGGAAGAGGGAAGGCACCCATTTCCTCTGCACCAATTGGGAGCAACACTTCCAGCCATGGATACACGGACTCCAAAAGGGTCGACATTTGGGTCTCGGATCGTGGGTCGGCTTTCACCGATCCTCAATTGGTGAGAAACTTGGTCCACACCATTGTTCTACCGATCGATCGGGAGTTGAGAAGGAATCAGCCCTTGCCCGAATTATTCAAGACATTCTACCTGACTTTTTATCGGGGTGAGTCTTCTCTTCTTCTTTTTTTTTGACTAACTTGGTTTACTTTCTTTTGAACAGTGGGCTCATAACATGGTCGAACTTGAGTCGGCCTACCATGATATGGCTAATTTTCAGTGCACATGTTCTGACTCTATGTCGGTTGCTAATGCTGAATGAGATTCGACGATCCAATGGTTGGAGGGACAGAAGAAGGATGCAACTGCCCGAGAAGAGAGTCTGTCCGATGAAGTCTCCTACCTGAAGGCTGAGCTTGGGTCGGTAAAAGCTGACCTTGAATCAGCTCATGCGGAAGTGAAGGCCCAGAAGAGCCGCACCAGAAAGAAAAAATGCATGGCAGAGAAGCTAAAGAAGGATCATGACAATTGGGCCAAGGAGGCAGAGAACTGCCATTCGAAATTACAGTTTGCTATCGGGGAAGCATCTTCAGCCAAGGCAGAAGTCCAGGTTCTGCGGTAGGATCTTGGTCGGATGAAAGAGCTAGGCATCGAGGAATTCAAGGCTGTGTCCAACTTGAAGACACTAATCCTCCAAGAAAGCGAGGCTTCCTACTGGATCAGGTTCGGCGATGGTTGGGATGCTGTCCAACAGCTCTTTCCTGACCTTGATCTTAGCAGCATCGTCATCCCCGGTGTTGAAGAAGAGGAAGAGGGAGGCGAGGGCAAACTTCCTATGGGCCTGATAGATATTCCCACTACTGCTTTTGTTCCAGCTGAGTCGACATTTCCTATAGCTCTCGCAACTTCGACAGAAGGTGGGTCTGTTCCTTCTATGCCGTCGGACACAGCTCATCAGTCGACCGTCAAAGTTCGCTCGGAGGTCCAAGAAGGCAGCCAATGGAAGTCGTTGTGCCGATGGATGCTGAAGCCTAAGTTATTCCTGATCAACCTTCAGTGCAACTGGCTGACGTATGACTTTGTATTTTTTTTGTTTGTTTTGTTTTTGTAGTCTAAATTTTGTAAGGAGTGAAAGTCCATTTTGTAATCCTCCTTTCATAGTAATGAAAAACTTTGCTTGCCTTTGTTTTCATTATGCCAACTAAATTGAGTCATCTTCTTGATTTAATTTTGATGAACGAAGTTCATCTGCAGTCGTTTTAGTTGATCGGTCATTTTTCTAACTAACATAAAATTGGGCTTCTTAACAAGTCAACATTTAGTCACTTTCTGCGACATTGGTGACTCGGTAGAAAGCCAAACATGGATTGGTTTTTAACCGCTTATGGATCGGTCTTTACCAACTCACAATTAATCAGGTCATTAAAGCATTTATGATCGGATTTTCATCGACCATGGATCAATTTCTAACCGACTTTCGATCAGCTTTTTATCATCCAACACTTCGTCGACTTTCAGAAGTGTATGGGGGTTTGGGGCAAGCCAACCTTTGGTTAGTTTTTAGCTGACTTTTAGTTGGCTTTTTGCCAATCCAATATTTGATCATGATGATCGGGTGTAAGCCGACCATCCTTCAGTTCGGGCATGGCCAAATCGGTATAGGCCACATTCTTTACTAGTCGGGGCAAACCAACTAGTTCGCAACAAGCAGATTGACGCTTCCCTCTTTTTTTTTTCAAAGAAGTTATGCGTTGGCGTTAGAGAAATGCCGACTGGAAGTCGTCGTTGAATAAAATGTCGATTGTCGATCACCACCTGTTGTTCAGCAATTGATTTCTGCCAATTGTAAAGTGCTGACAGTCGGTCGGTTGTGGCATGTCGATAGTCACTCGATTGTGATATGCCGACAATCAATCAGCTGTAATGTGCCGACAGTCGATCAGCTTGCTGATCTTTGTTCAAGGAAAGGACACTTCAGCCCCCTTTGAAGAAAACTTCTTATTTTCATTCGTCAAAAGTACATGGAGCTAATTTCATTGGTAGTACACTTTGAGGTTGTCAGCATTCCACGTTTGTGGAATTTCAACTCCATTGAGTGTTTCAAGTCAATATGTTCTAGGTCGAAGGGTCTCTGCTATTCGATAGGATCCTTCCCAATTTGGAGAGAGCTTCCCTTGGTCCAATGGCTTGGATATTTCAATCTTCCATAGGATAGTCTCCCAGGTGAATTTTCTTCGGCTTGACCCTTCTATTGTAGTACTTGGCGACTCGCTGTCGGTAAACCACCATTCTAAGTTGAGTTTGTTGCCAGACTTTGGATAGTAGATCTAAGCCTGCTCTTCGGCGAACTAAATTACTTTTTTTCGTAAATCTTTCAACCTGCATTGAGGGTAGTCCGACCTCGATAGGTATTACCGCCTCTATCCCATAAGCAAGGTTAAAAGGGGATTCGTCCATCGAAACTCAAGAGGGAGTTCAGTAGGCCCATAGCACCGAAGGTAGTTCTTCTACCTAGTGACCTTTGGCCTCGTTGAGCCGGGTTTTCAAGCCATGAAGGATCGTTCGATTCGTGACTTCTGCTTCTCTATTAGACTGTGGATGACCAACTAATGTTAACTTATGCGCAATATGATATATCGTGCAGAAATCCTCGAAGTTTTGGTTGTCGAACTATCGGCCATTATTGGTTATAATGGTATGCGAAAGCTCGAATCTGTAGATGATGGAATTTTGAATGAAGTCCTCCATCTTGGTTTCCATAATCTATGCCAAAGGTTTGGCCTCCATCCATTTTGTGAAGTAGTCGACAGTGATGACCAAAAATTTCCTTTATTTGGGTGCCAGGGGAAAAGGACCAAGTATGTCAATTCTCCACTGCAAATAACCATAGAGCTTTGATCGATGTTAGTTGCATCGCTGGTTGACGTTGGACGTTGGCGTGCCTTTGGCATGGCTCATATCTTTGGACAAACTTGATTGCATCCTTCTGCATCGTCGGCCAATAATATCCTTGCCAAAGGATCTTATAGGCAAGGACATGCCCACCAAGTAGTTCTTGTAGATTCCTTCGTAGACTTTCCAAAATACATAATCAATGTCGGTTGATCCTAGGCACTTTGATGCGGGAGCATCCGAGACTACTGATCAATCCTTAAGTCCTGAGCAGATTCCTTTGGCAAAACAAACACTATCGGTACTTATTCATGCCAAGACTAACTTCGGTTACAACTTGCTTCGATGGGTTAAGGAATGATGATACCAATATCCTTGGCCGTTGGTGGTGAATCAAACAGTTCTTTATCCTTGGCCGGTGGAATTTCCTTTAAGCCTTGGTGGTGAACTGCAACTATCTCGGTCCTTTATCCTTGGCTGGTGGCTTGTGCCTTTAGGCTTAGGTGATAAACCTTCCATATCCTCGAGTTACACACATCCCCACAAACACAGTGCCTCATCCACTTCCTCCCAGAATCGCTCACTCCACAGAGCTTATTTGTGGAAACTCAAAACACAAAAGTTGTAGATCTATGAGTCCTTGATCTGTGACTTTTGGAATCGGGTCAATCTGATCTGTATTGAGGAAGTTACGCCCATTTTCCCAAAATCGTGCAATCCTGAAATTTTCTGTTCGGAGTCACTCGCCCACGCACGCATCAAGTTGGTATCAGAGCTCAAGGTTGAACTTATCTTGAGTGATTCCTTTGTAATGTTATCTTCTACTTATCATGGGTGACGAACAAGTTCCACGAGGCTTGACTTTGGAGCAAGCGCATGACCTAAGGCGAGATCGTGCTATAGAGAATCTCCAAAGGCAAATGGAGCGAGTTCTCAATCTCCTAGAGAACCCGGCAAGACAAGAGCAACCAGCAAGGCGTCCCGATGTTCAGCGACACCATGACAATTCAGATTCGCATCACAATTCTAATGATGATTCTAATTCCACTGGAGGCAACTCTAGTGCTTCTGAGCACCGAGTTCGGAGAAGAAGAAGAAGACACCATGAGAATGACCGTGAGATTAAAGCAGATGCACCTGAGTTCGAAGGTAGTCTCAATCCTGACAACTTTGTTGATTGGCTCCATGCCATTGAACGAGTTTTTGACTTCAAGTCCTACTCGGATGAGAAGAGGTGCAAGGTCGCTGTTCTGAAACTTACTAAATATGCTTCTCTATGGTGGGAGAATTTAAAGCATCAGCGAGCTAGAGAAGGGAAAAGCCGAATCAAGTCTTGGGATAAACTCAAGAAACTTATGAAGAAGAGGTTCTTGCCCGATACCTATAAGCAAGATCTGTTTCTCAAGTTGAATTCCCTAAGACAACAAGGGATGAGTATTGAAGAATATATTCGTGAGTTCGAACAACTCATGATGAGGTGTGAAGTTCCAGAAGTTCCCGAGCAAACCATCGCTCGATTCCTTGGTGGCATGAATCAGGAAATTGCTGATTTGGTTGAACTTCAGCCTTATTGGTCCTTCGAAGATGTTTGCAAGCTAGCAATGAAGGTTGAGAAACAACTAAAGAGTAGCAAGAGGTTTTCTTCCAGAACCTCCTCGAAGGGGACATCCTACTTTAGGGGTGCTTCCTCAAGCAAATATGAAGGTGTTTCGTCGAAAGCTAAGGGTAAAGAGAAGTTGGTGGAACCCGTCAAAGAAACCAGCAAGAAAGTTGATGGTGACACAAGGAAGTGTTTTAAGTGCCATGGCTATGGGCATTTGCAAGCTAATTGTCCAAATCGGAGAGTTATGACTCTTCAAGAAATTGAGAAGATCGATTTGGAACTTCAAGAGGCCAGCGATGAACATGACCAGAATGATTCTGAAGCTAAAGAATTCGAGAATATCGTTGAAAAAGCTGATGATGGCGAGTTGTTGGTGATACGGAGAGCATTACATGCTGAGATATCTCCCGAAGAAAATGAGCAAAGGGAGAACATCTTCCACACCCGTTGCACTATTAACGGGAAGGTGTGTACGATGATTATCGATGGAGGAAGCTGCACCAATGTCGCCTCGACAACCATGATTGAAAAACTGAAGCTACCAACATCGAAACATCCTCAACCTTACAAGCTTCAGTGGCTTAGCAAAGGAAGTGATGTGAAGGTAACCAAACGAGCCCTTATATCATTTTCCATTGGGAAGAATTATCGAGATGAAGTTCTGTGCGATGTTATTCCCATGGATGCTTGTCACTTGTTGTTAGGTAGACCTTGGCAATATGATAGAAAGGCTGTACATGATGGGCATAAAAACACATACTCTTTTCACAAGGAACGAAAATGCATTACTCTTGAATCTTTGAAACCGAGCATGCTACATCGAAATCAACCTGGGGAGGGAAACACTAGTAAGGAAAATCTTTTCTTGAGTAAAACACAGGTTGAGAGAGCCATTACCAAACAGAAAAATGTATTTGCTTTGCTTATGGTTGAGAAAAAGAGTGAGAAAGAGAGACCTATACATCCGAAAATGCATTCCTTGTTAAGAGACTTTGCAGATGTGTTCCCCGAAGAATTGCCATCTGGATTACCTCCAATAAGAGGTATTGAGCACCAAATTGACTTGCTGCCCGGTGCCCCTCTACCGAACAAAGCAGCATATAGATGCAACCCGGAGGAAACAAAGGAGTTGCAAAGACAAGTCAATGAACTTATCGACAAGGGATATGTTCGAGAAAGTATGAGCCCATGTTCTGTTCCGGCTCTACTCGTACCAAAGAAGGATGGAACATTCAGAATGTGTGTCGATAGCCGAGCCATCAACAACATCACTATTAAGTATAGGTATCCTATACCTAGACTTGATGATATGCTTGATGAATTATATGGTTCTACTGTGTTTTCGAAGATAGATTTGCGAAGTGGCTATCACCAGATCCGAATGCGGGAAGGAGATGAGTGGAAAACAGCTTTCAAGACTAAGGGAGGTTTATATGAATGGTTGGTTATGCCATTCGGACTTTCTAATGCTCCAAGTACTTTCATGAGGCTTATGAACGAGGTTCTTCGTTCCTTTATTGGTCGATTTGTTGTTGTATACTTTGACGATATCCTTGTTTATAGTCGAAGCGAAGAGGAGCATATTTCTCATCTGAAACAGGTCTTTAAAGCCTTGAGAGAACAGAAGCTTTATGCCAAAACGGAGAAGTGTGAGTTCTTCTCTTCCAGCATTATATTCCTTGGATATGTGGTTTCGAAAGATGGAATTTCCGTTGATCAATTGAAGGTGGATGCAATGAAAACCTGGCCGGTTCCGAAATCCATTACCGATGTAAGGAGTTTTCATGGCCTTGCTTCTTTCTATCATCATTTTGTGAAGAACTTCAGTACAATCATGGCCCCTATCACTGAATGCATGAAGAAGGGTTCTTTTGAATGGACAGGAGCTGCTCATGATGCTTTTGAACTCATCAAACAGAAGCTATGTGAGTCCCCTCGTTCTTGCCCTTCCTAATTTTGATAAAGTATTTGAAGTTGAATGTGATGCAAGTGGAGTTGGCATTGGAGCTGTTCTTGTTCAAGAACAAAGACCATTGGCATATTTCAGTGAAAAGTTAACTGATTCGAAGAAGAACTACTCAACTTATGATAAGGAGTTCTACGCCATTGTGAGAGCTCTTGATCATTGGAGTCATTATTTGAAGGCCTAAACAGTTTGTACTTCATTCTGATCATGAGGCTTTGAAGTTTATTAGTGGCCAACGCAAGCTCAACTCAAGGCATGCCAAATGGGTAGAATTTCTTCAATCCTTTTCTTTCGTTTCGAAGTATAAACCTGGCCATACTAATGTTGTTGTGGATGCTTTATCAAGAAGATACTGTATGCTTGCTGTTCTTGATTCTAGAATTCTTGATTTTCAATCCATGAAAGAACTATATTCTGAAGACCCGGAGTTCTCTACTATTATCGATAGTTGCAAACATGGAATTCAAGGTACATATTCTCTCCAAAATGGCTTCCTTTTCAAGGGAAATCGATTATGTGTGCCGAAGAGTTCATTTAGAGAATTGTTGATCCGAGAAGCACATGGTGGAGGAGGTTTGGCTGGTCACTTCGGCGTGAACAAAACTCTTGAAATCCTTCAAGAGCACTTTTATTGGCCAAAGATGAGTGGAGAGGTACATGCTATCATCTTGAGGTGTGCAACTTGTCAAAGAGCAAAGTGTCATTTCCATCAAGGGCTGTATACTCCCCTCCCAGTACCATTACAGCCTTGGGAAGATGTGAGCATAGATTTTATTGTGGCTCTTCCAAGAACTCAGAGGGGAAAAGATGCCATTATGGTGGTCGTTGATCGGTTTTCTAAAATGGCTCATTTTATTCCATGTCACAAGACGGATGATGCATCTCATGTGGCTGATCTTTATTTCAAGGAGATCATTCGCCTTCATGGAGTACCAAAGACCATTGTATCTGATCGTGATTCTAAGTTTTTAAGTTATTTCTGGAAGACCTTATGGAGAATGCTTGGAACCAGACTTCTATTCAGCACCACTTGTCATCCTCAAACCGATGGCCAAACGGAAGTAACCAATCGCACTCTCACTACGTTACTTCGAGGAATGGTTAGTAAATCTCTAAAAGATTGGGATTTGAAGCTTGCACATGCTGAGTTCGCTTATAATCGATCACCGAGTTATACTACTGGTCGATCACCCTTCGAAGTTGTGTATGGAATCAATCCGCTCACACCGATTGATTTAATTCCTATTCCATCCAATTCACAAGTGAACTTTGATGGCAAAGAGAGAGCTGAATCAATGAAAAAACTCCATGAGCAGATTCGAAGCAAGATCGAGAAGGCTAACGAGTCTTATAGGAAGAAAGCTAATAAACATCGGAGGAAGGCTCATTTCCAACCAGGTGATCTTGTGTGGTTACACTTAAGGAAGGAAAGATTTCCTTCTCAGCGGAAGAATAAGCTTACGCCTAGAGCTGACGGTCCATTTGAAGTTCTCGAGAGAATTGGCGAAAATGCTTACAAGATTGATCTTCCTGGAGAATATGGAGTTTCGGCAACTTTTAATGTAGGTGATCTTTCTCCTTACTTGGAGGATGATGACTTGTCAGATTTGAGGACAAATCTCAAACAACCCGGGGGGAATGATGCGGGAGCATCCGAGACTACTGATCAATCCTTAAGTCCTGAGCAGATTCCTTCGGCAAAACAAACACTATCTGATTTAATGCTCTTTGGAAGTAGATATTTGCTAGTTATTATTGGTGGACGAATTTTGAAGGCTGAAGAGATAAGACTCCTAGTCCCCATGTCATTTATTGCATTCCCTAGTTCCTAGACCTTTAATGCTATTTCAGTTTTGTTTAGTCTTTAATGTTTGGGTAGTTCCCATGTTGTTTTCAATTCTGAGTCTAATATCTATATAATGAGACATATTCTCATTTTGTAATCAGACTGGTTGAATGAATGAAAATTCCTCTTTGTGAGTTGAATTATTATCTCGATTCTTTATCCAACGTCGTTGGTGGTGAATCAAACAGTTCTTTATCCTTGGCCGGTGGAATTTCCTTTAAGCCTTGGTGGTGAACTACAACTATCTCGGTCCTTTATCCTTGGCTGGTGGCTTGTGCCTTTAGGCTTAGGTGATAAACCTTCCATATCCTCGAGTTACACACATCCCCACAAACACAATGCCTCATCCACTTCCTTCCAGAATCGCTCACTCCACAGAGCTTATTTGTGGAAACTCAAAACATGAAAGTTGTAGATCTACGAGTCCTTGATCTGTGACTTTTGGAATCAGGTCAATCTGACCTGCATTGAGGAAGTTACGCCCATTTTTCCAAAATCGCGCAATCCTAAAATTTTCTATTCGGAGTCACTCGCCCACGCACGCATCACACTTTAACGGTGGAAGGGAGAAGGACCGTTTGTAGAGTCATCTGTTCAACATTACATATTTTGAGGCCATCCACCTTAAATGCTTTGCTCTTGATGGATCATCGAGCAAGGTTTCTTCAATCAGGTACTTGACGATATGATCCATCCAGCTTGGCTCATCGTCGATTTGCAATACTTCTTCCACTCTTTCGATACTCGGCATATCGAGATATTCGATATACGTTCAATCGAGTTCGTTGGGGGTTGTAATGGCAAGTTGGGAGAGTGCGTCAGCCTGAGCATTTTTTGTTCTAGGGATGTGCGAGATGTTGAAGTATTTGAAGGCGAAAGTTTGGTTCTTCACTTTCTCCAAATATTTTTGCATATTCAAATCACGAGCTTTGTAATCACCTTTGACTTGTCCCGCAATTGTTAAGAGTCGGTGAACATTTTCAACTCTTCAACGCCAAGCTCCTTGGCGATTTTCAAGCCTGTAAGGAGGGCCTCATACTCGACTTGATTATTCGAAGCTTTAAAGTTGAAACGAAGAGCATATTCAGTAATTATTTCATTGGTATTCGACAAGATGAATCCAGCTCCATTTCTAAGGGTGTTCGATGCTCCATCGACATGTAAACACCCAAGCTGAACTATGATCAATTTTGAGGGTGTCTTTTATCAACTTGCAAGTTATTTCTTGATCGGACTTGGTGTACGACATGGTACACTCGACAATGAGATCGGCCAGAACTTGAGCCTTCATCGATGGGTGTGGGCGATAGTGGATGTTGAACTTGCTGAGCTTTATTGCCCATTTCGCCATTCTGCCTGAAGTATCCGCCAGCCGATGGAGGATTGACTTTAGGGGTTGGTTGGTTAGAACATGTACTATATGGGCTTGAAAGTAGGGTCGAAGCTGTTGCATCGAAATGATCAAGGCATAGATCATTTTCTCAGCTTTTGAATATCGGGTTTCGGCATTATGAAGTACCTTGCTTGTGTAGTAGATGGAGTATTGTACCCGACTTTCTTCTTTCTTGACCAAAATTGAACTAACAGCTTCATCAGATGTGGCCAGGTATAAATATAGAGGTTCTCCTTCCATCAGCTTTACAAGCAGCAGAGGAGTCATCAAGTACTTCTTCAACTCTTCGAAGGATCGTCGGCATTCATCGGTCTATAAGAAGTCCTTAGTCTATTGAAGAGTCTTGAAAGATGGGAGACATCTTTCGATAGATTTGAAAATGAACCGATTGAGTGTGGCGGCTCTCCCGTTGAGCTGTTGCACCTCCTTCTTTGAAGTTGGATGCTTCATGTTGACGATTGCTTTTATCTTTTTAGGATTTATCTTGATTTCTTGATATGACACAAGAAAGTCAAGGAACTTTCTAATCGTCACTCCGAAGGCACATATGATCGGATTTAGCTTCATTCGGTGTCGTTGGAGTGTGTCGAAGGCCTCCTCTAGGTCTCGAACATGATCCTGGCCTTGAGTACTTTTTATGAGCATATCGTCGACATACACTTTCATGTTTCGTTCAAGGCTTAAAGATCATGTTCACTAACCATTGGTAGGTCGCTCCCATATTTTTGAGTTCGAACGGCATGACTTTGTAGCAGTAAATTCCTTGTCGGTGACGAAGGTGGTATATTCTTCATCTTTGGGTACTATTCGAATCTAATTATAATCCACAAAAGCATCCATGAAGCTTAGAAGTCAATGCCCCGATGTTGCATCGATCAGCTGATCAATCTTTGGAAGAGGAAAGCTATCCTTCGGGCATGCTTCATTCAAGTTGGTGTAATCAATGTAGATGCACCATTTTTCATTAGTCTTTTTCACCATGATGACATTCGCAAGCCAATCTGGATAATGGGCCTCTCTATTGAAGTTTGCCGTGAGGAGTTTGTCCACCTCCTCATTGATGATCTTTTGTCGTTCGAGAGTGAATGGTCGCTTCTTTTGCCTCACTGGCTTGATGTTCGGGTTGACGTTCAGTCGGTGGGTGATTATTTCTGGAGGTATGCCTGGCATGTTGATCGCCGACCAAGCGAATACATCAGTGTTGGCTCTCAACATCCGAATCAGCTATTCGTGCTCCATCATCTGAAGTTGTAACCCAATTTGAATGACCTTGGTCTGGTCATTTTCCTTTAACGGGGTCGAGACCAGTCGTTCGGCTGGTTCGCCTCGTTCCTCCTTTTCCCACTGGTCAAGTCTTTCTAGTGGCAAGGGGTCTTCTATTTTATTCGAGTTTGTTGTGATAGCGAGACAACATTGGACGATTTGCTAGTTGCCTCGCATCTCTCCGACTTCAGCTTTAGTCAAAAATCGGACCAATAGATGATATGTTGATACTATAGTCCTGAGGGCATTGAGTCCCGATCTTCTGAGTATGGCATTATACACTGACGAGACTTTAACAACCAAAAAAGTCAAGATGATAGTGCTTTGCCCGAGTTCTATTCCCGCAGTCAATGGAAGGTCGATTTCTCCTTCAACAATGATAGCATCTCCTATAAATCCAATCAAGGGAATGGAGATTCTTCGGAGTCATTCGATCGACAATTGCATTCAAAAGAAGGCAGAGTAAAATAAAATATTTGTAGAGCTTCCATTATCAACAAGAATTCTCTTTACATCATAGTTTGCTATCATCATCGAGACGACGACAGCATCATCGGTGGGGGGTTTGAATTCCTCTTACATCATCATCTGAAAAAGAAATAAATTTATCGGATCGTTGCTTTTTGGCCGATCCTTCTTCGGATGCTGCCCCCCCCACCCCGGCTCTTGGTCGCCCTGAAATCATGCTGATCACCCCAGCCATTGGTTGATTTTGGTGAATCTCCTCCGATGGTGTGGTGATTGATTGGCGTGTGGTTCGGTTGGGAGATTGAGCTGGAACTTGGCAAGAAATCTCCGTCAGATGAGTGCCTCGATCTCATCCTTCAATTGGAAGCATTTTTTGATGTCATGGCCATAGTTGCGATGGAATCGATAGTACTTTTTTTTGTCCTTACTTGGATGCTTCATCGGCGGGGATCGGTGCAGATATTCCTCTCCTTCAATCTCCATCAAGATCTATGCTCGTGGAGTAAAGAGGAGAGTATAGTTGCTATGCAAACTCTTCAAATAAGTCGACATTGGGCTTTGTCAGGAGGACATCACTTTTTTGCTTGGAGTGGATCGGTTGGAACCGGCTGAAGCATCGTTCTTGGTTGGTTTCTTCTTCTGACCCTTTTTTTTTTGTTGGTGTCGGTCAAAAGTGCCTTCTTTTGCACGAATGTATTTATCCACATGCTCCAGTAGTTTGGCATAAGTCTAAGGGATTCTTATCCAATGAGTAAGTGAACCGAGAATCTCGCAAATCCTGCCTCATGATCGAAATGGCCACTTCTTCGTTGAGGACCTCAAGCATAGCAACATTAAAATGCACCATGAAGGCTCGGAGAGTCTCTCCCTCATTCTGCTTGATCGAGAAGAGACTATCTAAAGTTCGTGGCTTCTTTCGGCTGGTGTTGAAGTGGGTCTCGAACGAATCTTTGAGCTACTTGAAGGAGTCGATGCTTTCTAGCTTGAGCTCGGAGTACCAGACTTGAGTAGCTTTTCGAAGGATAACTGGAAAGCCAATGCACATGAGGGTGTCGTTCGCCCTCTAGATTATCATAAGAGCCTTGTAGCTCTGGAGATGATCAATAGGATTGGTGGAGCCATCATACGACTCCACTTGTGGCATCTTAAATCGCAACAGGATCGACACGTTCAAGATACACGAGAAGAAAGGAGGAGTCGTGCGGATGTGGAGTTCGTCGGAGAATCATCCCTTTGCATCCTCTTGGATTTGGGTTGATCAATGATTGATTTCTTTGAACTTTCTATCATAGTCGTTCAATCATCACTGGTGGAACATACCCGAGATCGATCCTCCTAAAGAACTGGAGGAGGAAGTCGTAGGGTCGTGCGGTCTTTTTCCCTCATGTTGGCTCTGATGAGAGGATGGGGAGATGGACCGTCGTGACCGTCGAGTAGTTTCTTGCGAGCGGCAAGGAGACAGAGACTTCATTCGATGCGAGCATCGAGACGGTTGCTTCGACGAAGGGGATACTGAGCACCTTGGTGCACAATGGCTGTGGCTTGATGATGCCGCCCGCATCACTGGATCTTCCACCGACATGGGCGACTACTGCTGAAGGTCACGCATAGTCTCTGTCAGAATTCGAACCTGCTGCGTTAACATAGCCAATTGTTGGGCTTGCACATCCAACATAACCGTTGGATGTGAGGAAGTGAGTTCTGCCATTACTAGCAGTGGAGGGGGGAGTGCTTCTCGTCGGGATGACTGGTCGATGGAGCTGGTCAAATTTCGAGCACAAGTTTTTACAATTTATAAGATAGATTATCAATTTGCTAATCTTTTCCCCTTCCTGGCATGCCAATTTGTTGCGGTCGATCCACCTACGCCTATAAACGAACATCGTAAACCTGCGAAAGAAAGTCCGCATTGACCAGAGTTGGCTTCGATGGGGATCCTTCGATGCTTAAGTTCGTGAGGTGGATAGGTCGAACAGAAAGTAGAGAGCAAAATAGTAGAGTTTGCACTGAGAGTATTTGGATGTCTCTCTTGAATTGATCAATTTACCTCCCTTTTATAGACATCGGAGTAATAACTATTTGGTACGTGGGTCCCCTCTTTTTTCAGTATAGTGTGATCATGGGTGGAATTTAAAACTACCCACTAATCATCACTACTCGTGTTTCCTGGGAGTCGTTTTGTAGGGTCGATCGAGAGTCGAAGGAGCTATTTAGAGAGCTTCTGTCGGTGAGCCAACTACCTAGGTATCGATCAATCGACAATCGATCGAAAGGAATGATCCGACTATCATCCATTAAACCGAACGTCCATCGGATGGCAACGTACTGGCACTTTCGCTGCTGTACTAGTTGACAGTCGGTGCACCATTACGCGTTGATCCTTTGACGGCCCTTTACCATTGTCGATCGTCAGTCGACGAATGACCATCGGTGACTGATGGTCGATCGGTCGCAGGCTGGTGAATCGGTAAATGATCATCTTTCGGCAAGTTCTCTTTGTGCTGATAATCGATCAGGCGTAATTTACCATCGATCATCGATCGTCGAGTCAGTCGGTCGGTGATTTGTCGATCCCGATTGACCACCGGCAGTCACTAGTTGATCGATTAGAAGTTTGAGAGTTAGGCGGTAGATTGACATCCCCCAACATGTATACATAATAGAATGAAGAACAATACCTTTCTTTTTAATAAATTAATATATATTGCATGCACAAGAAAACATAGATGAATATTTGTTGAAAAAAATTAGGATAATAAAAAAATATATTATAGAATATTCTTCGAAGCACTACATAAATTTGACAAACTTGCATGCGTAGAGAATTTCTTAGAGCAGTATATTATCTCTTTTCACTTTTCTATTTTCTCTCCTTTTCTCTTTTGTCGTATAATGAGTGGAAAAATGATATATATAAAACTCTACTTGATCTAGATTGGTCATTTCATAAAGTTATGGAGAGATAAGGATGACTACTTCATAGGTTGAGTTTGAGGACTCTAGAGAGACAAGAAGAGATAGGATAAGAATAAGATCATGAGATTAAGATAAATTTTGAGGTCATTTTGGGTTTTTTATCTACCTTGTCCTATCTCACTTGATGTGGTGTCACAACATAGCTAAAACGAACCAAATTCTCTATATCTAAAGAATACTCATGATAATTCTAGGTCTCACAACATAGCCTTCACATGCTTATTTGACAATATATATAAGTTAAATTCTCAATTCAATGGTGTTGATCAACCTAGAACCTAGTCAAACCCTAGTTTCACCCCTTCTTCGCCCTTTATCTTTCATCATAATGACCATTCAATCCATAGAAGTCTAAGTATCCCACAACTTTTCTACATTTTACTTCACCATTTTCCATCATTTTCTGCATTTTTTTACCAATATTTTAGATCTTTTTTTACCAGCTTTGACTTTAATCAAACTTAGCCAGACCTTGTCTATAAATGGCTGGCATCTACCCTGACACACCCACTAACATTATGTAGAATTTCATCAATTTGAAGTCCCCTAGCTTACTTGGTCATCCATCTAAATAGGCAAGTTGAACATAAAAGTCTAGTTTAGTTACTCAAGTTCACTTGTGTGACCGTGTTTCCTTGAATTTATTTTTAAATTAGGCTTCATCAGGATCTTTGAGGGGTGGTAAGGGAAATTCCCTATGACGTTACTCTCCAGGCCTAGACTACACTTAAGGCAGTCTCAGGGTGGCCTATTTCGTCAGCTATGACCTTGGACTTTACCTCAATCCTTTGGCCTATTCCTTAGCCTTTTCTCTTAAGATTCAAATCCCCTCTTGGTAATCCACATGGACATTTAAGGTGATTTAAACATAAGGAGCTACTGCTAATGAAATATTAGAAAACCATTGCTTATCATTGGATGAGAGTATGACCAGGATATAAACGCCAATTTGGAATTGTCTCGGATACATGCAAGGCTTCCAACCTACATTTTAGAAGCACCTACCCAATCCAAGTAGCGTATGAGGTCTTTGCAATTTATCAACACTAACACTGATTCAAAGAAGGTTGTCTAACTATGGTTTTGGGATCACAACAACAAAGGCTAAGCTTCTTTGGTATCAATCTTGGCATGCTTCCTCCAAGGCTTGATGGCACTATATGAAATCAAGGTACATCAAAAAATCAAGTTGGAGCTAAAATTTAGGATTGTAGGTGCTGGATGGGTGTGAGGGTGACTACCAACAAGTGATAATTTGACATGAGAACTACCAATGTGAATAAGGTGTAACAGCAAAGAAGCTAGTGCAATGAGGGGTAACAGAATACAGTTTACCCATGCAACTTTGTGGGATATTCTGGAAACTCTGTAGAAGTTGGTTCAAAATGGATCGGCAATATCTTAAAGTATTTTTTGTTCCGAATCCAACGGATCAAGTTTCATTGCAATCCAAGTTCGTTTGAGTAACGAACTTGGCAGTTTTATCTAACTACATAAAATCCTGTGGGAACGGGGATTCTGAGTTTATCCTAATCTTGTACTTAGAGAGTTGAGTTCGTGAGGGAGTTGTTACTTGGGGTTGTTCCTATATAAAAAGATACTCAAGGATGGGATTGGAGATTAGAGAGAGAAAGAAAGAGATTATCTAAGGATCCTCTTGTATCTATAAGAGATCGAGAGACCGGGAGAGCTTTTATTGTAAACCAGCAAGTGCTTATTTAATAAAAGTTCTCTTCCCCTTATTTCTTCTTCTTCTTCATGGTGTTTCCTAGTATCGTATTCCATTGTGTTCTATTATTGTTGGGCATGGCCTAAGTCATAGAAACTAGGTTTCCACACTAGGGAGGCTGATCGGTTCTCTTCTACCCTATGAAGAGTTGACCGAGCCACACGTTGTTGGGATTTGCTCTGAGTGAGATCGCTGCTCAGCCGAATCAAATTTCTTTGATATGGAGCGGTGCTACGAGGAAGTACTGCAATACAACAAAGAGTTGGAGACCATGGTGAAGGCTCTCCAAATACAGGTGGTTGACCTTTCAAAGGAAAAAACCACCATGGGCGTGCCCTTTTCTACCTCGACAATGGAGGTCATAGGTGAGGCTACGCATCCCCTACACAAGCTTGATGTTCCCAAGCCATAGGAGTTCTGCGGGCAGCAGTTCGCAAAGGAGGTAGTAACTTCCTTTTTGCCATGGAATAATACCTACAGGTTACTGGCGTAAGGGATGAAGCCATGAAGGTGAGCACAACGGCCATGTTCTTGAGGGATGTGGCGATGCTTTGGTGGCAACATCAAACCGACGATGTGAAGCGAGGGGCTGTTCCAATCACCACTTGGGCACAGTTCCAAACTGAACTTCAAAAGCAATTCTTCCCCGAGTTCGCTAAGGATGATGCTCGAGCATGACTATGGCGACTCACGCAAAAGGGTGATGTGCATGAGTATGTGCAAGAGTTCAGCAAATTATTGTTGGAGGTACCATACCTCAGCCAGGAGGACTCTCTCTTCACCTTCCTTGATGGGCTCAAACCATAGGCCAAGATGGAGTTGCAGCGAAATTGAGTCAAGAGTTTGAACGAGGTGATAGCTCAAGCGAAGGCTCTCATCGAGTTCAAGACTCAACCCACAGCTCCCAAAGCCCAGGCATCCAAATAGGGCAAAGGTGGGGGAGTAAAATCAGGTCACAAGGGTGGTGGAAAAGGCTCAAATCCAGGCTCCTCATGTGGAGGAGCTTCCCAAGCGAAGGGCAAAAAGGTGGTGCAAGGTACCAGCACTATCTCATGCTACATTTGCAATGGACTACATAAGGTGAAGGATTGTCCATTAAGGGGCAAGATCGCATCTATGACGATGGAGGAGCAACAAAGGACCGACCAAAGGATGGGTTCACTTGGTCTCAATGCCCTGAAGGCCAAGAGGCCACAAGGCCTACTCTACGCACTTGTCAATATCAATGGTCACACCTTCCAGGAACTCATTGATATGGGTGCCACTGACTTCTTCGTGGACTAAGCAACGAAGAAGAAGCTCAACTTGAAGATTGAACATGATGAGCACACATTCAAGGCGGTCAACTCCGTAGAGGTAGCTACAAGCGGAACAATCAAGGATGTTGAGATCCAATTCGGAACATGGACCAGACGGATGATAGTGGTGGTCACCCCTATCGACGACTATGAGGTGGTCATCGGTATGTCTTCGCTAACCTAGCTACATGCCATGGTAAAGGCAGATTCAGATGTGGTGGTGGTTCTGAATTCGAGTGGATCTTGTGTGGTTCAAGGAAAGGAAGTTAGAGGGACTCCGCAGCGAGTCCTATCGACAATGCAGGTTGCTAAGGGGCTGAGAAGGGGACTTCAAACATACATTGCATCCATTCAAGAGGAAGACCGACTGGAGGGAGAAGAGATTCCAGCATCCATCGAGGGTGTTCTCACTAAATTTGGGGATGTGATACCTCCCGAATTACCCAAGCAATTGCCACCAAGAAGAAAAATCGATCATCGGATAGATTTGGTGCAAGGAGCACATCCACTAGCTCAAACACCATATAGGATGGCCACACCTGAACTCCAGGAGCTGAGAAGATAGCTAACATAGTTGACGGATAGCAGGTGACCTTCGAAGAGTCCATATGGTGCACCAATACTTTTTTAGAAGAAGCATGATGGTTCGTTGAGACTCTATATCGACTACAGGACCCTCAACAAACTCACGATAAAGAACAAGTACCACATTCCATGGATTGATGATTTGTTCGATCAACTTGGTAAGGCACGGTGGTTTTCCAAGTTGGATCTTCACAGTGGGTACTATCAAGTTCGCATGCCAGAGGAGGACATCGAGAAGACTGCATGTGTGACAAGGTATGGGAGATTCGAGTACCTTGTCATGCCTTTTGGCCTCACCAATGCTCCAATAACCTTCTGTGCTTTGATATAACATGTACTCCACAACTTTATTGATAAATTCATGATAGTATACTTAGATGATATTATTGTCTATAGCCGGACGTTAGATGAGCATGTGGTGCACTTGAGGCAAGTCTTCTCCATCCTACGGCAACACTAGCTCTTTGTGAAGAAGGAGAAGTGCGTGTTTGTGCAACGAAGGGTGCCGTTCCTCGGGCACATCAATGGGGATGGAAAGCTCATGATGGATCCCTCGAAGATTTCAACCATAGCCGAGTGGGAGGTACCTATATGTATTACACACTTACGCTCTTTTCTTGAATTGGCAGATTATTATCGGAGGTTCATCACTGGATATTCGAAGTTATGCACCCCATTGACGGATTTGTTGAAGAAGGGTTGACCATGACGGTGGTTGAATCAATGTCAAGAGGCGTTCGATCATCTCCAGCAAGCGGTCACAGAGGAGCCGATCCTCATGCTATCGAACTTCTCGGTTTCTTTTAAAGTTCATACCGACACATCAGATTTTGCCATTGGAGGGGTGCTCATGCAGGAAAGACACCTAGTGGCCTACAAGAGTCGAAAGTTGAACGACACCGAGCGTAGGTATATGGTTCATGAGAAGGAGATGATAATAGTTGTGCATTGCCTTAGAACCTGATACTATTTCCAACTCGGATACAAGTTTGTTGTGCGCATGGACAACATGGCCACAAGCTACTTACAAACCCAGCCAAATCTCACCCCAAAGCCAGGCCGAACCAATTCAGTTTCTGATGCCTTAAGTAGAAAGGGGTTTCTTCCTCTTTCGAACTAACAAGTGACTTAATGGAGAGGGTCAAGACCAAGATGGAGAAGGATCCATGGGCCACATCCATGGGTGAACTCATCAAGGATGGGAAGGCACACCGTTTCTGGATCGAAGGTGGGCTGATTTTGACACGGGATGGTGCATCTATGTGCCTTCAAGCGGAGGGCTGAGGTGCAAGGTGCTGTGAGAGCGTCATGATTCTTTGTGGGCAGGACATCAGGGGGAGCATCGGACCCAAGCCCTCATAGAACATAGCTACTATTAGCCAAATATGAGAGATGACATCAAGGAGTATGTTTGCAATTATCTAGTATGCCAACAAGACAAGGTTGAACATTTGCGGCCTGTGGGATTGTTGGAGCCATTGCCTACACCAAAGCGTCCATGGGAGAGCGTCTCCATGGACTTCATCATTGGGTTACCTCCAATGGAAGGGTATAGCTCCATTATGGTAGTGGTGGATCGCTTCTCGAAGTATGGAGTCTTCATTCCAGCACCTACTACTTGCCATGCAGAGGACGTGGCACGATTGTTCTTCACATATGTGGTGAAATATTGGGAAATACCATGGAGCATTATTTTTGATCGCGATGCTCGCTTCACGGAAAGATTCTGGACCGAGTTATTTTGGATACTCGGAACGGAGCTAAAGATGTCCACAACTTTCCACCCTCAGACTGATGGCCAAATAGAACAAACAAATGCATTACTGGAGATGTATTTGAGGCACTATGTGAATGCCAACCAGCGGAATTGGGTTTGACTCTTGGACCAAGCCCAAATTCAGTTACAACTTGTAGCGATCGGAGTCGATCGGTAAATCACCATTTGAGCTTATAACAGGGCAGCAACCAAACAGTCCAGGGAGTATAACAGCGGACTACGTGGATTGTAGCCCAACCACCTATAGGTTCGTGAGGGATCTAAAGGAGGATATAAATTTGGTTCAGGTCTCCTTGTTGAAGGCAACCAAACAGATGAAGAAGTGGGCTAACATAAAGCGGCGTGCAGCTGAGTTTCAGATTGGTGATTAGGTATTGGTGAAACTCTACCATCACATGAGATTGAAGTCGGACAACCATAAAGCACTCATGAGGAGGTATGAAGGCCCCTTCATCATCACCCATCGAATTGGAGAGACAGCATACCAGTTGTCGCTGCCTTCCAAGCTAAAAGTGCATCCGGTGTTCCACGTGTCTCTATTGAAGCCATTCAAAGAGGACACAACCGACCCTTCCTGGGCTCAAAGCAGGAGAGCTCCAGTGGCCCTATGAGTTCATTACACCAAGAAGATTTCGAAAATCAAGGCAGATAAGAAGAAGGGCAGTCGAATGCAATACTTAGTCCAATGGGGAGGACTAGCAGACTCAAAAGCGAGTTGGGAGTATGGTGATGAACTATGGTAGTTTGAAGACGTCATCAACAAGTACTGCCTAGCCTTGTCGGAGGCGACTTTGGCTTATGTGGGGGAGAGTGTCATGGCTCCTCGAATCGGGGCTGGATCGGATACGGGTCAAGGTGCAAACTAGATCGTGTCGCTGGATGGGTTCAAGGTCTGGCTAAACTCTCTTGAGTTTGGACAACTTGAAGACCAAATCCGAGCTCTAGAATTACCTAGAAAAATGTGTACAAAATCTATAAGGAGTACTCAAGAGAATGGGGCCGGGGGCACATGTCTCGAGATGTATGTTGGTCAGTAAAGAAGCTAGTGCAATGAGGCATAACAGAATACAGTTTACCCATGCGATATTTTGGGAACTCCATAGAAGTTGGTTCAAAGTGGTAAGGCATTATCTTAAAGTATTTTTCGTTCCGAATCCAATGGATCAAGTTTCGTTGCAATCCGAGTTCCTTTGAGTCATGAACTTGGCAGTTTTATTTGACTGCATAGAGCCCTACGGGAATAGGAATTTTGAGTTTATCCTTATCTTGTACTTAGAGAGTTGAGTTCATGAGGGACTTGTAACTTGGGGTTGTTCCTATATAAAAGGACACTCAAGGATGGGGTTGGAGATCAGAGAGGAAAAGAAAGAGATCATCTAAGGATCCTCCTGTATCTGTGAGAGATCGAGAGACCGAGAGAGCTTCTATTGTAAACCAGCAAGTGGTTATTTAATAAAAGTTCTCTTTCCCTTATTTCTTCTTTTTTTTCTATGGTATTTCTTGGTGTCGCATTCCACTATGTTCTATTATTGTTGAGCATGGCCTAAGTCATAGAGACTAGATTCCTATGCTAGGGAGGCTGATCAGTTCTCTTCTGCCCTATGAAGAGCTGATCGAGCTGCACGTTGTTGAGATTTGCTCTGAGATCCCTTCGTACGTGACACATAGGCCATATCCATGGGTGAACTCATCAAGGATGGCAAGGCACGCCGTTTCTGGACTGAAGGTGGTTTGATTTTGATATGGGGATGGCATGCCTATGTGCCTTTAGGCGGAGGGCTGAGGTGTGAGGTGCTGCGAGAGCATCATGATTCTATATGGATAGGACATCAGAAGGTGCATCGGACCCCAGCTCTCATAGAATATAGCTACTATTGGCTAAATATGCGAGATGACATCGAGGGATATGTTCGCACTTATCTAGTATGCCAACAAGACAAGGTTGAACTCCAGCGGCCTGTGGGGTTGTTGGAGCCATTGCCTACACCAGCACGGTAGAGTGTCTCCATGGACTTCATCATCGGGTTACCTCCAGTGGAAGGGTATAGCTCCATCATGGTAGTGGTGGATCGCTTCTCGAAGTATGGAGTCTTCATTCCAACACCTACTACTTGCATGCGGAGGACGTGGTGCAGTTATTCTTCATATATGTAGTGAAATATTGGGATATACCATGAAGCATTATTTCTGATCGCGATGCTCGCTTCACGAGAAGATTTTGAATTGAGTTATTTTGGATACTCGAAATGAAGCTGAAGATGTCCACGACTTTCCACCCTCAGGCTAATGGCCAAACAGAATGAACAAATGCATTACTAGAGATGTATTTGAGGGACTATGTGAATGCCAACCAGTGGGATTGGGTGCAACTCTTGGACCAAGTCCAATTCAGTTACAACTTGCAGCGATTGAAGTCGATCGGTAAATCACTATTTGAGGTGATAACAGGGCAGCAACCAGACACTCTAGGAAGTATCACAGCAGACTACGTGGGACGTAGCCCAACCACCTATAGGTTCATGAGGGATCTGAAGGAGGATATAGATTTGGTTCAGGTCTCCTTATTGAAGGTGACCAATGGATGAAGAAGTGGGCTGACATAAAGCGGCGTGCAGCTGACTTCCAGATTGGTGATCAGGTATTCATCACATGAGATTGAAGTCGGGCTACCACAAAGCACTCGTGAGGAGGTATGAAGGTCCCTTCATTAACACCCATCAAATTGTAGAGACTGCATACCGGTTGTCACTGCATTCTAAGTTGAAAGTGCATCCGATGTTCCATGTGTCTCTATTGAAGCCATTCAAAGAGGATACAACCAACCCTTCTTGGGCTCAAAGCGGGAGAGCCCAGTGGCCGTATGAGTTTATTACACCAAGATTTCTGAAATCAAGGCGGACATAAAGAAGGGCAGCCAAGTGCAGTACTTAGTCTGATGGAGAGGACTAGCAGATTCAGAAGCGAGTTGGGAGTATGGTGACGAACTATGGTAGTTTAAAGATATCATCAACAAGTACTGCCTAGCCTCATCGAGGGCGACTTTGGCTTAGGTGGGGGAGGGTGTCATGGCTCCTCAAATCAGGGCTGGACCGAACACAGGTCAAGGTGCAAATCAGATCGGGTCGCTAGATGGGTTCGAGGTCTGACTATACTCTCTTTAGATTTGGGCAACTTAGAGACCAAATCTGAGTCCTAGAATTATCTAGGAAAATGTGTACAAGATCTACAAGGAGTACTCAAGAGAATGGGGTTAGGGGCACATGTCTCGAGATATATGTTGGTCAGTGAAGAAGCTAGTGCAATGAGACGTAACAGAATATAGTTTACCCATGCGACTTTGTGCGATATTTTGGGAACTCCAAAGAAGTTGATTTAAAGTGGGTAAGGCATTATCTTAAAGGATTTTTCATTCCGAATCCAACGGATCAAGTTTCGTTGCAATCCGAGTTCGTTTGAGTCATGAACTTGGCAGTTTTATTTGACTGCACAGAGTCCCGTAGGAATGGAGATTTTGAGTTTATCCTTATCTTGTACTTAGAGAGTTGAGTTCATGAGGGACTTGTAACCTAGGGTTATTCCTATATAAAAGGATACTCAAGGATGGGATTAGAGATTAGAGAGAGAGAGAGAGGAAGAGAAAGAGATCATCTAATGATTCTCTTATATCTGTGAGAGACCGAGAGAGATCTTCTATTGTAAACCAGCGAGTGGTTATTTAATAAAAGTTCTCTTCCCCTTATTTTTTCTTCTTCTTCATAGTGTTTTCTGGTGTTGCATTCCGCTATATTCTTATTATTGTTGGGCGTGGCCTAAGTCATAGAGACTAGGTTTCCATGCTAGGGAGGCTGATTGGTTCTCTTCTGCCCTGTGAAGAGCTGACCGAGCCACACGTTGTTGGGATTCACTCTAAGATTCCTTCGTATGTGACACTGGTGAGCCATTCATTACTTGGCCAGTTTTGCTAGGGTTTCCTCCGGCTCTTCGCTTCTGGAGCTTGCAAAGATGAAAGAAGAGCTTGAAAAGTTTAAATATTATTTCGAGCAGGAAAAGGCTGTTAATGCCAATTTGGTCAAGGAGATAGACTGCTTTGAAAAGGCACTTTCCAAGGCTTAGGAAAGATTGATCATCGAGATGACAAATTGGCAGGGCTCACTGGAGGATCGAAGTTCTCGAGAAGTAGAGATTTGAGGCCGAATAGGATTGTCATCAAGCTCATGACGACATTAGATGCCTCAAGAGGACACTTGAGGGGAGGAGAAACTTTGTCAGAAGTTTGTCTTTCTCGAGGGTCCGACAGGCGACCGGTTAAAAGATCAAATCTTCCAGCAAGGGTCATCATGAGGGGGAGACATCTCGGAGGCCTGAAGTTTCCTCATGCAGAAAAAGGCCGACAGCCCAAGAACCTTCGGCATCACAGGCTAAACTTCAAGCAGTGAGAGAGAGGCTCTACTTGCTAGAAAAAATTGGTCATGACCTCGTGTCCAAGGCTTGCAAGCTAGGATATTCGATGGGTTTTGATCACTTTGGCACTTCTTCCGATTGGTAGCATTGAATTTTTGCAGACAGACCAGTCAGATGAGAACTTGAAGTTTATCATACATTTTTGCCTTGGAAGATTTACAAGTACATCCGATATTATCACAGGGAAAAATAAGGTTGACTCGGCTGTACAGATGGAAGAAGCGGAGGTGGAAGAAGGTCCTTCCAGAATGAACCGTTGATAACAAGATTTTCCTCTTTTTCTTCTTCTTTTTTTTTGTAAGCCGATTATGGCATTAAAACTTATGAATGAAATTTTCTTTTTGCTGAAGTAATGTGCTTCTTCCTTTTGCATAATACTCCAAGCCGTTTGATCTGGTTCCTAATCTAAACCATATTTTTATCGTTTTTAATGTATCTGTTGGACAATTTGAAGGAATCTAAAAAGAATGAAATTGAAACCGTCATTCACATGCCGATCACTGCGGCATATCTTCGCACATCTCTTCGTAAGGGGAGTAGGACATGATTATCACGGTTCATATCGATTTATCGAATCAACAGCAGAAGCTGCATTTAATCTGTGATTGCCACGCATCTAAGTTGTATCAATCTCCATCTTTCGCATTCAATGTTCAGAGAAGATGAATCATTCGAATTTCTATCAATCCGATCCATATATAGGACCTAGACGAAACAGAAAGTTAGACTTTGCCATTCTCTCTTTGTCGCAGGTCTTTCGTCTATCGCTCTTTTCCACTCTTTAATTTCTGTCCGTCTTCTCCCTTCTGCAAAAGATGGCTCGCTTCGAGGATCTCAAATTTGCTCCACTAGCCTTTCGATCGGAGTTGATGGAGAGGGATTTGATTCTAATCCATAGCCAATTCCACATTCCTTTAGAGTTCCAGCTTGAGGTTCCAAAGGCAGAGGAACGCATTTGCAGCCCTCCCTCTGGTCAGATTAGTATATACAAGGAATGCTTCCAGGCCGGACTGAGGTTTCCTCTTCATCCCTTCTTCGTTGTTCTTTTTCATTTTTTAGAGATGTCATTTTGCTCGGTGGTGCCAAATTCATGGCGGCATATTTGTGGCTTCATCACGGCATGCATTTTAGCCAGGGTCAAGCCTACCATTACCCTCTTTAGTTATCATTTTATAGTTAAGAGGCACCTTGGTGCTCGTGGTTGGTGGTACGTGACTCCTAGGACTAGAAAGGACGTCCCTCCACTGATCCGAGGCACTCTTTCCATCGTTCATGGTTGGAAAAGGTGATTCTTGTTCGTTTCTCACACCTTGGGTGAAGATTGGGGTTTTGTCGATTGGGAAAGCCTCAAGAAGCTTTGTTGAAAGAACCATCATTCGACCAATGCTTGAAGTAGGATTTGGAAACTCTGCATAGCTTTAAGATTTCAGAGTTGAAAGAGCTTTTATCCGAGCAGATCCTATTCAACATAGACATTAGTCAAGTTAAACCCCTTAGGTACGTACTCACCTTCTGCACATATGTTCATTAAGCTTCAGAATCCAAGGCTAATTAACTAATGCTTTGGATCGCAGAGAGGGGTCCAAGCCCGCCAAAGGCACCAGGTCTGAAGAATCTTTGAAAGAGGAAAGTAGATGTGACCAATGGTAGGTCTAATTGTCCTCGGGTTGAAATTCTTTCGGTGACACTGGCTTATGAAATCAAAGAATTCGATCCTTACAACATCAAAGATTTTCAGATTGTGCAGGCCCAATGATATTCAGACCCCCGACTCTTGAAGGGAGCCATGAGACCTCTGTTGAAATGTTGGTTCAGTGAGGTCATTTTGAATTTGCCAGCTCCAGACATCTCCGATCTCTTTCCAGAGGAGGAGTCGGCTAAGGGAGCAGGAGCTGCTAGGATTATGGTGGATGGAGTACCACTTACTAAGGCCACTATGGCTCCTAAAACTACGTCGGCTGGCACTTCCAAGGCTGTGCCGGGCGAAGAGCAAGCTATCAAGGCTGTAGGGACTTTCGGGAGTGCGCCCACCAGAGTAGAGGTTCAAGCTTCTGCTCTGGATGATTACAATATGGCGTGTAAAGCTTTTTCTAGTTTTCTTTACCTTGTCGATGTGTCCAAACTATTGGCTGAGCCTTTGAAGATGAAGGGATGAAAAGCCCTGAACTGCTTTATTCAGGTAAGCCAGAAGCATATACCATTACGTTTTGTCCTGATTTCTTTATTTTGAGACTCATTGACCATGAAATATTTGGAATATTTCGATAGCTTGCCCATTATCTGAATGGGTTTATAGAAAATGTTGTCGATCTTTTGACTAAAGTGTTGAGATTTGAAGTGGAAGCTGCACTGCTCAAGGTGGCCAAAGATAAACTGTCAAAGGCAGTTAGGGAGGCTTCCGATGGAGCTTATGCTATCGAGAAGAAAGTTCATAATACTGAGGCAGCATTGAAAAGGTCTGCTGAAGAGAAAGCTCGGCTATTAGGCATTAAATAAGGCCTTAGTGGCTGAAGTTGAGGAGCACAAAGCCAAAGCCAAGGCATCCAAAGCGGAGGCTCGGATCGTGGTGAGAACGGTAGAAGAAAAGATGGCCATGTTATAGTGTGATATGGAAGCACGATCCAGAGCTGCCATTTTAAGGGCCATTAACGATTTTCGGGAGTCGGAAGAGTTCAAGGATGAACAGGCTTTATTTGCGCTCGATGCCTACGATGACAAAAAATGCATCGTTCGGGATGAGGTGGCTTCCAAGTATCCAAAACTTGATCTGGATTTTCTAAACATGGTCCCGGGAGCCTCCACTATCGACCCGAAGAATACCCCGTGAACATTTTGTAAAGCTTCATATGTTAGAAACCACTATATCAAAAAATTTTATGAATGAAAGATTTTCTTTGTTCCCCATTGTTTTTACCTTTTGATTCAGTCTTCCTGTTTTGCTCCGATCTGTGGTGTTGTGGCTTCAGCCTGAAAGGCATCGGATTATTTGTTTTTGATTCAAGGGTTCGCAAACCAATCTTTTCACTATTCGTGCTCTTATTTGATGGGATATTCTCATTTTTCCATGCGGTATTGAATGCACATGATTCCAGAAGCATCATAACCACAAACCTTACGCAAAATCAGGTGTACAATTTTTGAGTGACGGAAACATCCAATCATGGACTTCCACATGGTAGGATTCAATGCTTGACAACTATGGCGAATTTTTCTATTTATAGTGGACTTCCGCTCACATACTTTTCATCCGTGGTGTTCAAAGCCATTCTACAAGATGTCAGCAAAGTGGCACAATCCGTGATGAAGCTCTGCTCCTTCATCGTGGTAACTATCATCCCCTCGAAGAAGTTGATTGGTGCTGGTTGGCTTCAGCTGATTCAAAGATGCCGGTGATGGATGTTTCGTTAGTGGGATCCCTCTAGTCTCGATCTTGAGACCTTTATCATCTTACTCCTCCTGTTGGAGGTGGTCTCTTTCTCGATATTGAGAGCTTTATCACTATTTTCTTGCCCCATGAGGGTAGGGTTACATGACTCTCTCAGCGATGTTTGAGATTGTGCCACCTTCACAGAAGGAAGAGGAAGGAGTCGAGCCACCATCAGGGGCATAGGTCAAGATTGCATTTTATGCCTCGAAAGCTCCCTCAGTTGTGGTTTTGTCCAAGACTACAATCTTGAGGCATCAATGGGTTATCTATCATGCATCTACATTGATAGAGCGTTGCCAGGTCCAAGGCTGAGCAAAATTGGATTCCAAAAATGCTACTTCATCCTCAGTGGGATCATCTCTATCGACTGCATTCTGGTTGGCTCCGACTCTCTTTAATTCCAGCATCGACTTTGGCTGATGCTACGTGTAGATGTAGTTGCTCACCAAGTGTTGCAGTGCGTGCTTATATTGACGAAGTATATTCTGATTCGAGGTTGTGAAGAGTTGGATCCCAAGCAAATATGTTGTGGTGTCTTCCAAGTCGATGGCTCGGGATTGCAGGAAGATGAGCACCTATCCTTGGCAAACTCACGGTCGCGCTATTTCTTCGAGATTATCCATTGGAGAAAAGAAGATGACTTCCATTTTGTAATACTTTAGTTCTTCTTTCTTCTTGTTATTCCTCATAAAAGCAATATTTATGTTATTGCTCTTGTAAGAATTTTGCTTTTATGAATAAAGATAATTCTTTATTTTTGTTTCATTGTATTTTGCCATGGTTTTCGAAAAGATTAGTCCTAATCTGAAGATCTTTACTAAGAGGTGTTTTGATCTAAGGAACCTTGTGTTGCTACCCCGATTATTCGATCGAGGGATTCTGATTTAACAAACTTGTCTTAACTTTTGTCCCGATCAAAGGGACTTTTAGTTAAAGCAGTTCTGATCTGAGGAACTCACTGCAATTCATCCCGATCAAAGGGATCTTCGGTTGAAGTGGTTCCAATCCGAGGAACTCACTGCAATTCATCTCGATCAAAGGAATCTTTGGTTGACTTTTTCCGAATCTTTTTTATCACACAAACATTCACTGATGAATTGAAAAAGTGAATCTATAAGTTCATTTATTTATTTAAGCTATTGATAGTATATACGAAGATCAGTCGAGTTCCATGGCCTAGGAAGTGGAGTCTTATTGAGTTATTTCAGCCGATAAGTTTCCAAACATACCACCTCATCGACTTGATAGGGGCCCTCCCAATTAGATGAAAGCTTTTTTTGTTTGGTGAGCTTTGAGATTTTTGCTCTACAGAGGATAAGATTGCCCGCTCATAATTCTTTAGCTTTAACCCGGGCATTGTAATATCTGGCCATCCTCTATCGATAAGCAGTCATCCTCACTACTGCATGCTCCCTACTTTCCTCGATCAGGTCAAGATTGGCTATGAGCTGTATGGGATTGGTGTCTTCATTATATCCTCAACTCTAAGAGAAGAAAATCCAAATTCCACGAGTATGACTGCTTCCATCCCGAATGCCAAGTTAAAAGGCATCTCACCAGTTAGGACACTTTGGATCGTTCGATAGGCCTAGAGGATATAATAGAGTTCTTCTGTGCACAACCCCACAGTCTGATCAAATCTTGCTTTCAATAGGGGTGATAATTTTATCCAAGCAACCGGATATCCGATCCGATCCGATCCAAATGGGGTGGGTTTTACCCGATCCGATTGGAACCTGGAGCGGGTATGGATTCTAAAAAAGATATCTGAAGTGAGTTCGGATTGAATACGGATAATGGTATATCCCAATCCAAACTCGACCCGATAAAATTGTAATACATATTTCCTATTCAAAATTATGATGATTTTATATTATTTATATGCATCCAACCTGAGTTGACCCGATAATCCCTCTTATATACCCAACCCAACCTGCATCTCTAGTTGACCCGACCTGATTCGATCCGATCCGAAGTGGGTATGGAGTGGGTATGGGTATAGAATTTTTACTTGTGGGATGGGTATGGGTATGGGTTGATCCGACCCATTGCCAGCCCTAGCTTTCGGACCTTGCAATAGAGTTCTGTTAGTGACCTCTACTTCTCCATTTGCTTGCAGGTGGCCTACTGAGGTAAAGCGCTGCTCAATCCCATGATCCTCGTAGAATTCATGAAGTCGGATGCCACTGAATTGCCTACCATTGTCGGAGATCAATACCTTGGGTAGACCATATCGATAGATAATAAATTTTCAAATGAAGTTCCGAACCTTCGACTCTATGATTTGGGCCAAGGGCTCGGCCTCAACCCACTTCATAAAGTAATCAATGGCTATCAGAAAAAATTTGCATTGATCTGAAGCTTGAGGAAACGGGCCTAGGATATCCAGTCTCCACTGGGCGAATGGCCATGGAGCTTCAATTGGAGTCAAAAGTGCTGCCAATCGATGCTGAATTTGATAGTGATGCTGGCATTGCTCGCATCTTCTGATGAAGTCCTATGCATCCTATTGCATCATTGGCCAGTAATATCCTTGTCGGAGGATCTTGTAGGATGAGGACCGACCCCTCAAGTAGTTTCCATAGATTCCCTCATGGACTTCCTGTAAGGCATAGTCAATATCTGATGGATGTAGGCATCTTAGGAGAGGCAAAGAGAAAGTCCGTTTATATAAGTCATGTCGAGCAATATATATCTGGCAGCCTGATTTCTGATCTTCCGACCTTCTTTCCAATTAGGTAGCAACTCCCCCTATCTTCAAGTATTTTAGAATGGGATCCATCCAACTGGGTTCTTCATCAATTTGCTGGACAGTGGTAGGCTCCTCTAAGCTTGAAGCTTTTAATAAAACTTCGAAGTAGGTCTCTTTATTCAGATTGACGGGCTACAAGGATGCCAGCTTAGACAAGACATTGGCTCTATCATTTTGTGTCCTGAGGATCTGTTGAATATTAAAATATTAGAAGAACGGTTTTAGAAGGAAGTAAATATATAGCAATTAATAAACTATGTTCCCAAAGAAAATCAGGAAGGTCTGTAAAGCTCATCATGGATCGGACCATATCTAATAAGGTCTGATTTCTTCATTCTAAAATTTTGTTGAATTGAGGTATTCCAAGTGGAGTCCATTGAGAGACTATGTCATTCTATTTGAGATAGTCTAGAAAATTCTGACTAAGGTATTCACCTCAATCTGATCGAAGAACCTTAATAGATTTTTTAGTTTGCTTTTCTACTTCATGTCTGAATTCTTTAAACTTTTCAAAGGCTTCAGACTTGTGTCTCATAAGATACACATATATGAAGGTTATGAAGTAGACAAAATTGCCTCTAGCCGGCACATCAAATGGACCGCACACATCAGTATGTACTAGGATAAATAAATTCGTGGCCCTTTTTCCATGTCCCATAAAAGGAAGTTTAGTCATTTTGTTATGAAGACATAATTCACAAATTGGATATGACTCGAAAGTCAATGGACTCAATAGCCCAATTTTCTCTAATTTGTTAATCCTATCTTCTACTATATGACCTAGTCTAAGGTGTCATAGACACCTATCATTTGGACTATCCCTGGGTCGTTTTGATTTTATGGCATTCACATTTTGCTCGATATTAAAAATAGATACATCAATATGTAACTGGTAAAGACCGTTAATAAGGAAACCACTTATAATTTTATTTTTTTCATAAATAATATTATAATGGTCCTTAAGAAAACTAATTACATAGCCTTCTTGTGCTAAAAATAAAATAGAAATCAAATTTCTGCTTGCTGCAGGCACATAATAACAATCCCTAAGTACTAAATCTAAACCAGATGGTAGTCGAAGAGGATAAGTTCCTATGGCCACAATAGCAACCCTTGCTCTATTTCCAACACGTAGGATCATCTCACCATCCCTCAGCCTTCTGCTATCCTCAAGATCCTGCATGGAAGTGCACAAATGAGCACTAGAACCAGAGTCAAGCACCCAACTGGATGTAGAAGAAATCGTAATGTTAGATTCAATAACGAGCATACCTCCAGAAGGACCTGCCTCCTTTTTATTCTTCAGGGTGGCCAGGTATGAAGGGTAGTTCCACTTCCAGTGGCCGTCAGTGTTATAATAAATTTTTTTTTTTTTTGTCAGTCGCCTTCTTCTTCAGCTCTACCTTCTTTTTCTTTTCTCCTTCCACCTTCTGCCTTTTCATAGACTTCTTCTTCTTTCCAAAAGACTTTCTCTTAGAAGAAGTCTGTTCCATAGCAAATACTAAGCCTTTAGAACCTTTCATTGAAAGCTCAGTAGTAACCAGCATGTTCATAAGCTCGACTAGAGTATTTGAAGTTTATGCATATGGTAGTTCATGATGAACAGCCCATATGCATCAGTCAAGGATTGAAGAATTATATCATTCTGTAGATCTAGGTCCAACTTCACTCTAAGCTTCTCAAGCTCTTCCAAGTCCTTGATCATCATCAAACAATGATCTTGGACTGACTGTCCATCATTCATTTTAGCCTTGAATAATCGTTTAGTGACCTGATATTTGGCTATGCGACTCTATTCGCCAAACATCTCTTACAGGTGAGCCAACATTTGGTAGACAGTCTTGATATCCTCATATTAGCACTGAAGCTCATCAGACATCGAGCCCAACATATAGTATCTAGTCTTGTTATCTTCGTCCATCCACTTATCAAGAGATGCTCTCTGTTCAGCGGATGGACAAGCTGATAAGATGGGGGGATCCTAATCTAATACATGAGTTAACTTCTCAGAATCTAAAATAATTTTAAAATTTTGATGTCAATCCTTGTAATTGGATCCAGTCAGTCTATGGGTGTCCAGGATACATGCTAGTGGGTTGGATGCAGACATTTTATTTTACCTATAGAGAGTCAAAGTTTCTAGTTATATATTGTAATTAAGACTTGACCAATTTATTTAGAAATTTAATTTTTAAACAAATTAGATCCCACTATTTTCTCGAATCCTTACACTCCCTCTGTAGAGATGCAAAAATCTTCATGATTATAGATTTCTAATGGGTGGTGCAGTCCCACCAACTGACTCATCACCTCACCTAACAGTTATTGGTGATGGATTAGCCAATGAGTGGATAACTCTTGTCCAATGATTTTCTAATCATGGTGCACCCAAACTTGGTCTTTAATTCATGAATCTCATCATGTCCAAAATATTGATCCACTTCTTAGTTAAGTTAGACCCACCATTTGCATAGATTGGATTTCTATTTGGATCTCTCACTGTATCTGAAATGTTGAGCCTAATTTATCCTTCAGTCCATAGCATCCAATGCCTAATAGACATGGTTGCATCTTTTCGGTGCAACTGAACCACTGTGACTAGTCGAGAACAATCAACCTTGAGAAGGGCCCGCATATCTACAATGGTGGAAGATCTTAGACTTAATCTTTTCTTAGGGAGATTTGATTTAGGTCTCTTTAAACTTGACTTACAATAGCCATAACAATTATGACTAACCTAATGGCATGGGTTAGCTCGGATAGTTAACCACCTTAGATCAGGACTAGATCAACAAATATGATCAGATAAGTGAGACCAATGGAAAGGACATGCCATTAACTCGACAAGAATGCATTCGAGTCAAGTAGCTCCCAATTGAAAATCAGTCGGTCGTATCTGCCAGACTTATCTTAAATACCAAATTGTTGAGTCAGAATCAATCAGGTTAGCCTACAATCTAGGCTCTAACCACTGAGCCTAATTAGGTCTTAGCTTGATTGATCACTTATGTGATTCGATCTTGATCCAGACTTAATCCTATTAGGCTGGTCAATTTAAGCACTCTTGATCCCATCTAACCAACTCTTGATTCGATTTAATCAATCGCTAGACCTAATTGAGCTACCCGAATCTAATTTTATGAATATATCTTAAATTTAAAAATTCTTAATTTTTAGATTTAACATATTTCATAATCTTAATTCTTAATTAAGTTTAGGGTTCACAAACAAAATATGTAAATAAAATTTTAGGATTTCAGGATCTAGGATTTTACAGAAAATAAGATTTAGGTTTCTGATTAAGGACGAACGCGCAGCACCCCTACACATCATAAGAACACTCCATCGAATGGGAGGAGAGGGCATTTAAATCCTACTTTATTCTTATGACCAGACAGCCAAGGGGAATGCCTTAATCAGAAATATGAAAACTATAAAACTAGTTAGATCTACATCATATATCTCATATATAAAAATTGATCTAACTATAAACATGTTTTGCATACATCTTCATGCATCATATCATGCATGTTTTCAGATCTAAATTATCTCATAATCATCTAAAAAATTAAATTTAAATTGATCATATCAAATTAAAATCTATTCTAGATAATTATGTAGAACTATTTTACAACTAGTCTAAACATGCATTCATCATATCTCATATGAACAAAAATTAAATAACTTTATTTTTTAGTTTTTAGATTTTATTATAATATTTATAACATCAAAAATAGTAAATAAATAGATCAAAAAATTATAACTTAATCAAATTAAATTATGATCATTTTAGACTATACATAGAATAATTCTATTCTACAACTAGTCATGCATCTTGTACAACTTAGATCTAAATTATTTAATTTTTTTTAATTTTTTTGATTTCAAATCTAATCACATCTCATGTGACATCTAAAATTATCTAATTATCAAATCAAAATTAAAATAAAATCAGATCTAATGGAAAATGCAACCTGGCTCTGATACCAATTAAAGAAAAAACCTAGTTTTTCGGATCAGGTTCGTTCAGATCTGATTGGATAAAGAAAGATATTTCAAAAATTTTTCTCTTAGATCCAGATCAGATATGAGACTTTCTAGATCTGATATTATTGATCTAATAAAAAAATAAAATAAAATAAAAAATAAATTAAATCTAATTTAATTTATCTTATTGAGGGTAATCTGATTATCCTGTGATGATCCTGATGTCTGTCTGAGGTTCTGGATCTAGCCATGCAAGTGCCTGGCCTCTACCGGTATCCACTGAGGTAGGATCTAAAGATCTTCTTCTTCTTTATCACCTCTCGAAAAATTAGATCTAAATTTAATTTTGAAGATCTTCAAAACTTCTTTCGAAAATATGAGTTGTCTCTTGTAGCAGTGCTGCCTTCTTTCTTTTCCTATCGCCTTTCTCTTGCTTGGATCACACCAAACTGAAGTCCAAAAATTCTTGGGCATGGGTAGGAGAAAGAAGACCTGAAGATGGCATGGTGGAGGGAGAGGGACAGCCTTGTGGTGTGGGCAATGGATCAAGCTTCTTAGACCTTGGCGCAGACAGGATTTTTATAGACCCTGTTGCGCCATGTAATGCCACATCATCCCGATAATCACGGTCTTTTGTGCAATCAGATCTAAATCTGATTGATGGGATGACATTATTTGATCCAATCAGATGAGAGCCCCTCTGAATCATCCTTAGATGGTGCCAAGACTGATCAAAAATAAGTCTTTGGTGCCACCTAGGTAGAAACCCTGAAGCAACTGGAGTCCCATCTATATGGGACTCCAGATGCTCTATCCATGGGCGCACGCCTCCCTAGGCATGCGCCCCTTATCCATCTACTTTTTAGTAGATGGACTAGTCCAAAAATTCTCTCCTATGATGGCTTGACACATGGGCAGATGTCTAAGTGTCAAAGGTCAATGTTTGACCAAATATCCAAAATAGAATTTAGCAGGTGATGGAAAATGATAGGTGTTATCTCAAATTCATCTCATAAATTAAGACGACTCTTTTCTAACCTGAACAAGCTCCAGTCAAACCAAGTAAAAGTACCTGAGTGAGCCAAGATATATTTGGCTCAGTTGAGACAAACTTTAATGATAATTAGGCTCAATCGTGTGCTAGCATGATTTTCTTGAACCTAATTGAATATAATTCAAATCAATTGAATCGAATTAGTCCAATTGATGATAACCAGATCGAAACCCTTATTAGTGTGACCCAATTAGGTTCAGTTTCATATGGTAATAAGTTATTTCACGATCTCTATCATCGACATCATCGAAACACCTTTCGATGGATCAGAATTTTTCTGATTCAGATAACTAGTATGATTGATCATCTAAATCATTCTAATTGCTCTCAAAATCTACCAGTGACATCTAGCAGCATATGGTGGCAATCCATTAGAACTAAAAATAAACCTCTCAGTGTAGTTTACCTATGTGATTAAGTTCTTCTATCTTGAGCCCCGATTAGATTGGGGTTAAGGTAATCTCGTCAAACCCTAATATCCGTCATATGATTAATCATTCGATTCAAGTTCAATGTGAAAACCTTAATAGAAACTCTTTCTATTATTTCACTCCCACCATAGCCATGAGCTTATGGACTTAATTCTCATTATCATCATAGGGCTTCTCCTCATCTACCAAGGTAGATAGATCTCCTATCGGTGCAATCCAATTTCTATAATGAACATGCTATAGCCAACATACACCTCAGGATTTTGAATGGCTAGGAGACCGAGTTATGGTGTAGTCAAACTATAACACCCTCAAGGTGAACTGCCGATGCACCTCAGGTTAAAGAACCAGACACACAACTGCAGCTTCGAACTAGTCATTGACGAGAAGGTAGACTTTCTAATGACTGCTCGAGGTGGTCATGCTCAGTGCCCTCGTTCTCTAACGAGTACCTATACTCTCGCTCTGGTGTCTCTACATCGTAGACTCAAGACTCATCTACTATAAAAAAGTGATTGTACACCAACCTTCTGGATCAATCACCATCCTCATGATGATCCTACAGTCAAGAGCATTTTATGAGTTAATAATAAAAATTTATGTCTTAAATTTTCAATTCTTGAAAATAAGAACCCGTCATTGCCATTAACTCAAGGGATGTATCACAGACACTAAATACACATTATGATAGAAAATAATCCATTTTATTATTTATAGTTAAAATTATAATTTTGCCCTTAGAAGTGTCAGCCAATTCTGGCTTCTAGGGCACATATATCTAACATTAATTTCATCAAAAATTGACGGTCAGAGCTTCTTAACCCCCTTTATAAAGGAAGCATGCAGCAAGTAAACCCTAACAAATAAAAAAAAAATGTGAATAAACTAATGGGCTAGACTATCAAGTCCTTATTACATAAAGCCCAAACCAAAAGAAATAGTTTAAATGAAAGCCCTTATTATAGAAAAGTCCAAATTAAAATACTAATAAGAATGCAATCAGGCCCATGCAAGTAACACTTCTATGTAAATAAGTAGGGTAGTCAATTTGGGCTCTAACTCCATTTCTTTGCTCTTTAGACTTTCCAAATGGGTTGAACCCTCTTTAAGAAGCAATGCAAGGGCTTCTTGAAGCTTTTTGGCTTCTGAACGAGTTATTGGTCCTCCATTAGCATTTACTTGTTCTTGGGCAGCCTCGAAATCACCATGGATCACATCATCTTTCCTAGGTTGAATAGGATTTGCCCACAAATCTAGCCCCTCGCTGTCCTCCAAATAAGATGATAAATCCTTCACATTGAAGGTGGCTGAAACATTATACTCCCCCAGCAGATCTATCTTATAAGCATTGTCATTCACCTTCTCTAATACTTTAAATGGACCATCTGTCCTAGGCATCAACTTGGACTTTCTTTTGCTTAGGAATCTCTCCTTTTGAAGATGAACCCACACAAGGTCACCGGGAACAAAATGAATTGGCTTCCTTTATTTCCTACTTTTTGATAGGCTGCATTCTTCTTCTCTATCTACTATTTCACACTCTCATGCAAAGTTCTAATCATTTCAGTCTTCCTTTTTCCATCTAGACATACTCTCTTGCTGGTTGGAAGTGGTGCTAAATCAAAAGGTGTAATGAGATTAAATCCATAACGACCTCAAAAGGAGAGTATTTAGTCACACTATACATACTTCTATTATATGCAAACTCAACAAAAGCCAAGCAATCATCCTAATTCTTCAAATTTTTATTAACAACAATTCTAAGTAAGGATGAAAGTTTGCAGTTTACCACTTCAGTTTGTCCATTGGTTTGAGGATAGCAAGCTGTGCTAAAGAGCAGTCTCGTACCAAGCTTCTTTCACAAAGTCTTCCAAAAGTAACTCAAGAATTTAGCATCTCGATCAGATACACTACTCCTTGGTATCCCAAGTAATCTTACAATTTCTCGAAAGAACAAATCTGCTACATGAGAAGCATCATCAGTTTTGTTGCATGGTACAAAGTGTGACATCTTTGAAAATCTATTCACAACCACCATAACAGAATCCTTTCCTTTATGAGTCTTAGGCAATCCAAGCACAACATCCATCCTTACATCAATCCATGGCTGATCCGAAACTGGTAATGGCATATACAACCCGTAGGTAGCCTCCTTGCTCTTTGCCTTCTTACAAGTCACACACCTTTCTATTATTCGATGCACATCCCTAATCATTCTCGGCCAGTTGAAGTGTTCTTTAACAATCTCCAAAGTCTTCTTCTCACCAAAATGACCAGCTAATCCCCCCCCATGAGCTTCCCTCATCAGAAATTCTCTAATAGATCCAGTTGGAATACATAGCCTGCCTATTTTGAACAAGTATCCCTTATGTCTGTAGAAACCATTAACAGTCCTTTACTCACAAGCCATATATATAGAAGCAAAGTTCAAATCATCCAGACTTTTAATCAATTCAAAATCCATCAACTTCACATTTAATAATGAGATCAGAGCATACCATCAAGATAATGCATCAGCCACTACATTTATATTTTTCTTTTTGTACTTAATGACATAGAAAAAAGCCTCTAAAAACTCCACCAATTTAACATGTCTTCGATTCAGCTTGTTTTGTCCCTTCAGATGCTTCAAAGACTCATGATCTGTGTGAATGATGAACTCATTGGATAACAAATAGTGCTGCCAAGTCTCTAGAGCTAATCAAGGAATAGAACTCTTTATCATAAATAGAGTAATTCAGACTTGCTCCACTCAGCTTCTCACTAAAATAGGTAATAGGATGCCTGTTTTGCATAAAAATAGTCCCAATTCCCACTCCTGAAGCATCACATTCTATCTCAAAGGTCTTGAAAAAATTAGAAAAAGCTAAAATAGGAGCTGAACACAATTTCTTCTTAATCAGCCAAAAACTCTTTTGGGCAGTCTCATTCCATCTAAACTCACCACCCTTCTTGATACACTTGATTAAAGGAGCAAGAATAGTACTAAAATTCTTTACAAATCTTCTATAAAAGGATGCTAACTCATGAAAACTCCTTATTTCAGAAACACTAGTAGGAATAGGCCATTCCTTGATTGCCCTTACCTTTTCCTCATCAACCTCAACCCCATGTTGTGAAACCACGTAACCGAGAAAAATGACTCGATCTTGGTAGAATTGATACTTCTTGAGGTTGCCAAATAATCTCTTTTGTTGTAGTACTTCAAAGACCTCCCTAAGATGCTCCACATCCTCATCAAGACTCCTGTTGTAAATTAGAATGTCATTAAAGTAAACCACAACAAATCTAGCAATAAACTTACGTAAAACATGATTCATCAGTCTCATGAAGGTGCTTGATGTATTTGACAGGCCAAATGGCATAACCATCTACTCGGACAATCCATGCTTTGTTTTGAAAGCTGTCTTCCACTCATCCCCCTCCATTCGAATCTGATGGTACCCACTCTTTAGATCTACCTTCGAAAATACTTTAGAGCCATGCAGTTCATCAAGCATATCATCCAATCTTGGGATAGGGTAGCGATACTTTATTATTATTTTATTTATAGCCCGACTATCCACACACATCCTCATAGTCCCATTTTTCTTTGGTACTAATAATGCTGGTACTAAACAAGGGCTCATTGACTCCCTCACATATCCCTTTTCTAACAACTCATTTACTTGTCATTGCAACTCCTTGCCCTCTTTTAGATTACGTCTATAGGCTGGTCTATTTGGTAAGGCAGCTACCGACATGAGATCAATTTGGTGTTCAATCCCTCTAATTGGTGGCAGCCCTTCTGGTAACTCTTCGAAAAACACATCAGCAAATTCTTCTAGAAGCTCCTTAATTTGAGGAGGGAAAGAGATTAATCTATTTGGTATTGCTTTCTTCACTATCAACAATAGAATGGGACTGAAATTGGATAGAGCTTCCTCCACTTCTCCTTTGGTTGCAAACAAGTTCTCCTTTTCCTTCTCAATGGTCAATTGATCTTTTAGCACTTGTTGAGGACTAAGGGATGCTAAAACAATCTTTTTCCATCTTTAGAAAAGGAATAAGTATTTCTGAATCCATCATGCACAGCTTTCCTGTTGTATTGCCATGGTCTTCCCAAAAACAAGTGGCCTACATTCACTGGAACCACATCACACATCACCTCATCTTTATATGACTTTCCAATTGTGAACGGTACTAAAACCTACTTTGTAACCTGTACTGCTCCATGATCATTCAACCATTGCAGCTTATATGGTCGGGGATGTTTTGTTGTTGCTAGATTCAACTTTTCCACCAATGTAGTAGAAGCAACATTAGTATAACTTCCTCCAGCTATAATGATGCTACACATCCTGTTATCAATGGTGCACCTTGTATGGAATATGTTCTCTTGCTAGTCATCATCCTCCTTTGCTTGTGAATTTAAGGCTCATCGAATTACAAGTAATTCTCCCTCATCAGCATATTCCACATTATCTTCTTCCATATACTTGCCTTCTCCCTCTTCTATTGTAGCCTCATCTTCACTTTCAATCTCCCCTTGCAACTCCCGAATGGTCACCACTCTCTTATTTGGATATTCTGCAGCAATGTGCCCATGACCAAGACATTTAAAGCACTTAATATATCGGCTCCTCCTTAGTGGCTTTGAATCTCCCATTTTTTCCTTTCCTTTAGCTGAATCCATTTGCTGCTCGTTAGAGTCTCCTGATTTCTTTCGTTGTTCACTCCATTTTGAAACAACCCATGGGGATGTGGAGGTTGCATTTGCTGCCTTGTTACTAATAAGTTGTGATATACTTTGCTTATTTATACCATGTTTACATTATCTGTCCACCTTAACAGCAAGCTTAATCACATCTTCCAAAAATACATAAGGCTGTAATTCAACCGCATCAGCAATTTCTTTATTCAGCCCCCCCTAAGAACCTCGCAATAGTTTGCTCATAAGACTCTTGTAGCTCACACCTCATCATCAACACTTCGAATTCCTTCACATAGTTCTCAACACACATCCCCCTTTGCCTAAGACTCTGCATCCTGATATCTAATTCTTGCTTATAATATTCAGAAACAAAACATTTTTACATGAATCTTTTCATAAGTCACCAACTCCTGACCTCCTCTTTTCTATCTCTCATGCGCTGTGCTTTTAAGTTTTCCCACCATAAATTAGCATAATCTATAAATTCAAGGGCAGCAAGTTTGCTTTTTTTAATTTCAATATAATCTTGACATTCGAATACCTTTTCCACCCGTTGCACCCATTCCAAATACTCTTCAGGTGAGCTAGTTCCTTTGAATGGAGGAACTTCATCTTTATATTGTTTCCAAGATCCCATCGCTGCCTACTTAGTCTTCACCCATGACATAGTCCACTCCGGGATCATCTCCATCTTCCAGATCTTCTTGATCAGCCTCTCTGCGCATCTGATGAAAATGTTGTGAGGGTGGTTGCATAGCCATTCTTTTAACTGCTTATAACGATTGATTTGCTCCATCATATCCTCTTGTCTTTGTTGGATCACCATGATTTGAGCTTGTTCCAGAGAGAGTCCTCTTGAAACATTGGGAGGGTTATCACCTATCATTTTTTCGGATCTGAAATCTTGACCAGTGCAGGCCTCAGACTGTTGAGGAGAGCAATGGTCGAGGGTTGAATCGTGCCCAGATTGTGGGCTAGAAGATCGTCGATGGGTCTACCTCCTCTTTGGGCTTTGTCGAGGTGCCCGAGGAGGCTAGACATGCTGCTGTGGTTGAGAGAGTGGCAGTTGAAACGACGCCGTGGTTGGAGGTGCGGTCGGAACTGCCGAAGGGAGTATAGGCTGCACCATAGAAGGCAGTGCAGGGGCAGCCTGGTTTGGCTACAGCATCATTGAAGGAGGCGCGAATGTAGTTTTGACCGTTTGAATGGCAACCATCAAAGTCTGAACCTACTGGAGGAGCAAAATTGAACCGATCCATGATAATAGGAATCGATTAAACCGATGGAGAGGCTTCCACCATTGGGAGCTAAGCATGATCCTCAGCCAAAGATCTGCTTATTGAGAAGTAGCAGCAACGGCGACGTCATTGAGACATGACGATGCCTTCTTGGGTGGCATTTTCAAGAGATGGGTCCTTCATCTATCTATTGTTGCTGAAAATGATTCACCTCGGGGCAAAACGGTTGGCTTCTCATAAGAATGCTGGAGTGACCTGCAAAATAAAATGTAGGACGGAGGATGCGACTCTAGCAAGAACCCTCCAACGTTCAAGTCAGCATAGAACAGTAAAGCAACGAAAAATTTTCTGAGAGAAATTTCTTGCTTACCTAAATCCTCGAGATTTATGATATTTATAGAAAAAATGCTTTACGTACATTACGCTTTCCTGCTAATAATATCGTGGCAGGATTAGAGCCACTTCTCCAGAATGAAAAGATCATCATTGATGGAATTTGGATGCCTTATTTGCTCCCGTAGGTTTATACGAAGTGAAAAATAGCTCGTTCGTGGCTAGATCACTATTGGATTGCTATCAATCCATGAAATATAGATTGTCAAGGATGCTGGAAAACTATTTATCCAAAATGATTTGAGAGTTCTAAACGTTATCCAAGCTGTTGCCAAATAGAACGACTCAGATCTCCAACCAAAACCCAACCTCTAGCTTGAAGGGCATTATGATAACTTCCTTAACCTCAAAGTACACGAACGTTTGTGGACTAAGCTGAAGTGTTTCGAATACTGGTCAGATAATTCTAGGCATTTTCATTACCACCATGCACCACAAAAATATAACATCATATACAGCATGCCTAATACAACTTCCTTTATGGAAAAGGATCATTCGCTGGTACAAGCTCCCCTCTATATCCAATACATGCATCAATTAGAGACATATCACCAATAGCGTTTGTCCTAAATTATATAGCATACTTGCATTTATGTTCTTGCAATATTTGCATGAGGCTTCTCCTTGTATAAATTACACACTCAATTACCTCTTGTAAGCTCAGATTTGCCTCTATTAGGTAAAAGGCCACTCTTATGGATCTCCACGTGCCCTAAGTGTAACCCAAAAACTATTCTAGAGGTTCATCAACCCTTAAAAGGCTTGTTTTTGGTACCCTAAGAGGCTATTTAGAACGCTACAACTCAACCTGTCTGTAAGTATGGCCCACCTCCAATTTTTGGAGAACCACAAAGCTCTATCACCACCACAGATCGAGCCACGGGCTATTACAGTTGCTTCCCTGTTGTTCATCCCACAACCAAAATAACCACGAGAATCTGCAGGGTTAAGAAAAATTCTTTCAACACCACAAAACCGGTACACAACACTCAAAAAAATATATATATATATTTTTTGCTTCCAACCCCATGCGCCAATCACTGCACGCATTGCGCCATGCCGCACCATGGTGTCGAAAGTATTGCCCGGTCAAGTAATGCCCTTTAACTTCTACCTTCCCCAATCCGTGCCCCTTTGGCCACTTCAACCAGTACTACTGCCTCCTCTCCAGCCTCCACCACCTCATCCTCTCACCTCTCCACCCTCCCTCCACCTCTTCCCTCACCCCTCTTAATTCTTCTGGCCACCAGAGGCCACCTACTTCACTGTTCGTCCCTCTCCTCTCCTTAATCACCTCCATCTGCTCTCCTTCCGCCTCCCCTCCTCGACCCCCTGCCACCCTCCCTACCCCTCCTCCCTCCCATTTTTCTCAGCCCCAATTTTCCGCTCCTTGCCCCAAAATCCCAGCCTGTCATATACATTTCCACATCTACTGCTCACCTCCATCCACCCGCCTAGAGGTTCCTGCAACATAAACTGTAGGCAACTTCTCTGTCGACATCAGAGTCAGCTGCCTAAGATTCAAAAGCAGCTCTCTACATATTACAGCCACAGATTCGTGAGACTTCACAGGAATTGGCAATGGAAAAACACAATGAACGAACCAACCATGTTGCAGTAAAACAGGATACAAGTCAATCTCATGAACTACCGCAATCAAAAGAAAAACAAAATCTCTAAATTTAAATACAGGAATTCACCAAAAAGAGCCAATTCGGAAGTGGTAGTTTATTAAATTTGCGGTCACTCGTGAGATGCTCTTTTAGACTTTGGTAAGGATTTGCAAAAGCATGAAAAGCCCTCCATAATGTCACGAGGGAGAGGGAGCGTAAAGGGAGGAAGAACATCTTGTGGCCCTCCAATGCTCCCATTATCTCCAGAGAAAGGGAAGGCCAGTGCAGGTTGCTGCTTATTGAGGCCTTCAATGATGCATGAGAACGCTCCAAAAGTGAGGCAACTCTGAAGCAGAGCTTGTGGTGCACCTGGGCACAAAAAAAAAAGGATTTTGGACTAGTAATAGAATTGCACAAATATGGAGTCATATATGATAAGTGGAAGCAAATACATTAAATCACCAAGTTGATATTGACAGTAAAGCTGTAAGAATACCAAACATATAACACAGAACTTTATACAGTTTTTGTCACAAAAAAAAAAAAAGGTCTTTATCCTGTTGTCAGTCCTCCCACCATACAACAGATCAAATAGCTTTGTAACAATTTGTCTTATTTAGGAGATGTCTTCTTTGGGGAGAAAATCTTCATCCTTTTTTTGCAGAAAGGAGAAAATCTTCATTCTTAAACTGCGAATGTTGTGATCATCCGATCATCAATACTTGCATGTCATTCACTTCATCCAGTCGTACAACACAAAATGAATAGAGCCAGTGCAAAAGCCTAGAAGCTAAATTAACATGATTTGCATCATGCAGCACAATTCTTCTAATAATTCTTATACTCATCCTTAAACATGTTCTGCAGCTACATATGACAGCAACACCATAAACACTGAAATTATTTCTATAACCACTATCTAGCTACGTATTACCCTACTGTTTTCTAAAGAAGCTTGCTTAGTAAGTTTGAAAGAAAGATGATGAAAGGTTAAATTAACTTATTTACAAGGAATCCCCGGGTTTAAGTTAGAATTGATAAAAACAATTAGCCATGAGCAGAGCTTTACAAGGCCACAAAGGCTGCAAAGAACAAATTCCCTCTTTTATATTATCTCCTTGATGAGTTGCAGTCTTCGCAATTATGACCTCCAGTTAATAGAAATACAAGTGTACCTTCAGATATTCCATGCTTGCATCATTGAATTTGATATTATCTGTTATAATGCATTTCAAATAGGAGAGTTACTTTATATTAGGAATTGAAACTAGTTCTTTGTTTTGTAATCATCATCTCACCTCCACACGATCTTAAATACATGTGTAACATATCATGTCTAGGTTTGCACTATCTGTGAAAATCATACAACCTCCTTCAGATGTCTACTGGATTACAAGAACAGCAGTCACATTATTATTATTAACCCATGCAACAACAGGCTCCTTTTCAATAAAGTACTGATGTATCCCGAATATCATGACTTACTCAGATCAACAAGCTCTACACAATCTACAATGAAAACGAAGACCTATTTTCAAGGAATCAATTATCAGTCAAGTACAAGTACTTTGCATCTGTTCTCATTGTGACCCATTTTGTTTTCTGTTGATAAGGAAGGCCAAGCCTGAGTAGTTAGAACTCTATTCTCATGAAAATACTAGAATCAAGAACTACAAGGGACCACTGATCAGTATGAAAATTATCATGCCACAAAGTTGTCAAACCAGATACAAGTCCAAATTTGGACAATCAGGCAGCCAGAGAGTTGCCTTCTTGCATGAACTGAAGTTAACTCCTTGAGAATATTGGCCACATCTGTGAATGGTAAGACAAAAATATTCTCTTTAGCACCTAGTCAATCACTGCTGGTAAATCTGTGATGAGAACATCACCCAGCAGCACTCTTATTGATGCATTTCATTTTTATTTTATTTTTATATATTATCTGGTTGTATATGCGTATATGGAAATTAGGTGCACTTTTTCTTTTATTTTCAGCTCATGTACGCATTTTAAAACATGAGCTGGACCAAACCCCCTTGTTCTTCCCTTTGGGTCTTCCCTTCTCCTTCCTCTCTTCTTCTTCTCCTTCTTCTCTTCTTCTAAACTTCTTCTTCTTCCTCTACTTCGTCTTCCCCTTCTTTGCTAAACCCTTCCTCCCCAAGCTACAAAGATCGAACCTTCCCTCCTGCTCCAGCATCCTTAAAAACCTCCCACTACCGCAGCTTGCCTATGCTCCCAACCAACTTTCCTCTGCCACCACCACCATGCCACACCATCTCTTTCCTTCTTCCCCTGTGACACCGCCGCACCTCATCTCGAACACCCGTGTCCGCATCGCCCCTCCTGCACCGCCCACTCCAGAGTCGAGCCACAGTCCACCGTCACCTCTGCTACACCACCTCTCCCTTCTAGTTCTCTCTCAAAACCCCTCCCCTGCAACACCGCTGTTCCCTAATCTCAATGCCCAAGTGTGCTTCACCCAAACCCACTACTCCGACCACAAACCCCCCTATCCTCGCCATTTTCACCAACCATCTTCCTCCCTCCCATCACTGGAACGGCCTCACCAGTGGAATCCCCACCCACTATCGGCCTCCACCGCCTGACGGATCCTTTTCCCGCAATTGACGACTCCGGTGCCTTCCACTAGTTACCGGCATTCTCCATCGCCACCACCAACCCCTTTTCCGACCGACCAATCATGGCAAACCCAGTCCCAGCAACAGCCTAAGCCCTCCCATATCCTACAGCCAAGCTGATTCCTTTCGACCCCACCCCCCCCCTCTCTTTGCACGATCGTGAAAGCAGCATGGATTTTAAAGCAAATCCAGAATCCCGTGCCAACTTTTACACTTTGGGGTTATTTTAGATTTTCAATATGTTTGGGTGTTCCTTGCAATATTTTTGCTTATCTTTCTTGTTTTGTATGATTCGGGTCCAAAAACTTTTGGTCCCTCTAGCCGCAATTTAGTAGCTGGTCTTCTCAACCACTTCCGGTCTGATCACCCTCATCCAGGAATCAAGACATCCGGTGCGATGTGAGAACACTTCAAGGAATAATTTAGGATTTATTAATCAATGCTGATATATTTCATTTCATGCTCGTTACCTATCTTTTATTCTTTTAAATTCGAATTTAATTGAGTTGATTAGCCTTAACCTAGTGGTCGTTTCTTAACGACCAACGGGCCTATTTTCAAACTTCTTGATTGTGCATGTTGGCTAAATTGCTTCTTAGATCAGACTTTAATCATAAATTGACCTCTTAGTCAACTTCTTACTTGCTTTAATTTCCATTATTTCTTTATACTTTAATTACTTAATTAATTTTGATCATTGACCTCCTTAGTCATTAGATAGATCTAGGATAGTTAGCCTGGTCCTGCATCAACTTTTGGTATCAAAGCCTATGTTTTTTCATTTTTGGTTAGGGTTAATTGCATTTTTTTCATTTGCTTAGTTGGCATCTTACTTTTCTTTTTCACAAAAAAAAATCATTATAGTTTTGCATGACCGCTGGAACAGGAACCAAATATCAAATAGAGTTTTCTCATTCAATAAATAAAATGGAACCCAATTTAGAAGCTGCTTTATAGAAAATCTTAGGACATTTAGAAATCATCAATAATAAATTGGATTCTGTAGATGCCAGGATTGGAACTTAAGAAGAGAAACAATTAAATAACACGATAGGAACTCCTCTCCCAGAGTTACAAACCCTAGAACCAACATGATTATCCGGGTTTGGAGGGAAGTCGCAATCAAACGCACCGACCCTATCGAGACCCCATTGATCAAGATGATCGTATCATGAAAAGTGTCAAAGTCGAAGCCTCGAGCTTTGTGGATCGTCTGGACCCCAAAGAGTATCTTGACTGAGAAGCTGATATGGATCATTACTTCAATTAGTATGAAATATCTGAAGGTCGAAAAATCAGATTCACTCAAATAAAGCTGTTAGGTCAAGCCAAGTTATATTGGCACAATATTCAAAGAATGGCTATGCATAGAAGACAAGAACCTATTGGGACATGGGATGAGATGAAAGACAAGCTTCGTGAGAAATACCTTCCTACGTCCTATCAACAGCATCTCCTAGACCAATGGCAACGATTGACCCAAGGTTATATTGAAAATTTTGAAGAATATCTTATGCATCGCAATGTGAACGAGAATCCATCTGTCATCCTATCTAGATTTAAAGCTAGCCTGAGAGAAGATATCCAAAGAGAACTATTTATACAAGAGGTCTACAATCTAGAGCAGGCCTATCAATTAGCCCAGGACTATGAGAGATTCTAGAGGTTGCCAATCACTCGTCGACCTGAGCCTCCTAGACCAAGTATTTTAGGCCCGAGACCTAATATGAATCAGACTCCTGTTAGTCGTCCCTCATCTGCAGCACTACCAACCAAGAAGGATAAAAAAGGAAAAGAAGTCATCGAAGAGACTTCTCGAGGGATTAGCTCTACGATTCAATGTTTCAAGTGCAATGGACTAGGCCATGTTGCTGGTCAATGCCCATCCAAAGCACTACATATAGGAGAATCTAAAATAAAAATCCTAAGAATGACCCTAAGGAAGAAGCTTATATCATAGATCCAGAATTGGCTGATACTTTTGAAAAGTATGACACCACCCAAATTGAGAGTGCACCTGAGGAATGATTAAGAGTGGTTAGATGTGTGCTGACCCAACCTAAAGAGAGTGAAGATTGGCATAGGACTGCTATTTTTCAAACCTTTATCGGACAAGATAATAAAGTATGCAGGGTAATCATTGATAGTGGTTGCTGCATCAACGCCATCTCCACTAATACTATATCATGCCTAGGTTTAACACCTGTAGATCATCCTAATCCGTACAATATAGCCTAGGTAGATGCTTCGTATATCCCCATTATGCATAGGTGTCTAGTCTCGATCAAGTTCCAATCATATCAAGATAAAATCCGGTGCGATGTGTTGCCAATGGAAGTTGGTAGCATCATCCTTGGCAGACCATGGCTCTTTGACTAGGATGCCACACTTCATGGTCGATCCAATGCTTGTACATTTATGAGTCAGGATAAAAAGATCGTTGTATATCCTTCACCCTCTAGAGCTGCCAAGAAAATTAAAAATAATAACCAAAATGGCAAAAAACAAAAGAAAAGCCTACACATAATCAGTGCTAAAGAGTTTGAAAAAGAATTAAATGATGGCTCTTTAGTCTGTATTCCGGCGGTTAAGGAAACTAGTGGAGACATAGTTCCATTACGCCAATATTCCCAGGAGCTGCTTATCCTCTTTTAGACCAATTCAAAGATGTCTTCTCGGAAGACCTCCCGAACCATTTGCCCCCTGTTGGTGCGAAATTTGATTGACGCCAAAATCGATGCTGGAGTCGGAGAGGACAAGGTCGTCGCTAGTGACCTGCAAAACAAGTTTTGCCCAGAGTCGGAGGTAGTAGCTCCGGCAAGACCCTCCGACGATCAAATCAGCTCTATCGGCCAACAGAAATGCAGTGCTCGGGAAAGAAAGTGGTAGTGTCGAGAAAAAAGAGCTTAGGAAAGAAAGCATATCTGAAGGATCTCTTGAATAGACGAAGCCCGTAACAAACTGATAGTGACAGCCGCAACCATCTGGTAGTGGGCCATTCGGAGCCACGTGAAGTTTATTATGGAGAGTAGTGTCTGTTGTCGCAACGTGCCAGCCTGTTGGGACCTGATAGCTGAAGTTCGGATAGGATAGCTGCAGGCAATGAAAAGTTCCTAGTTATTATTATTCCAGAGGAGCTCGGAAGTTATCGAGGTTGACCATGCGTAGGCTGCTGCTTGCTATATCAGGACGTGCATCGAGGTCCTTTCGGGCTGCTGGAAGGGGATCCAGACGGAATCCTGTTGGGAGTATCCAAGAGAAGCTTGATCGAGCGAAGCCCTTTCAAGCAATTGAAGAGAGAAATCCAGCTGAAGGAGAAGTCCGAAAGGAGTTCGATTGGTGGAAAGGTCCGGCTGGAGAAGTCCAGAAAGAGTTCGACTAGTGGAGAAGTCCGAAAGAGGAGTCCAAAAGGAGTTCGATCGTAGAAGTCTGGCTGGAAGAGAAGTCCAGAAGAAGTTCGATTGGTGGAAAGGTCTAGCTGGAGAAGTCCGGAAGAAATTCAACTGTAGGAGAGGTCCGAAAGGAGCTCGACTAGCGGAGAGATCCGTTTGGAGTCTAGGAGTTCGACCATAGGAGAAGTCCAGCTGGAGGAGAAGTCCGGAAGGAGTTCGACTGGCAAAGAGGTCCGGTTGGAGAAGTCAGGAAGGAGTTCGACTGTAAGAAAAGTCCGGAAAGAGTTCGACCGGCTCCCAAGCTGGCCAGGCTAAACTATCCAGAGGCGCTCTCACTGTTCAAGTTCATCTGGGGGGATCCAACGATAGGAGGGTGGCCAAGATCGCTCCAAGACTAGACATTTAGCCGAACTTCGATAGGAGCGGGTCTATCCCGGACATGGCGAACTTGTCGATCAAATCCTGGATGATATCCGGGTTGCCGAAGGGATCCGCCCCCAAGTCGTCGTCACCGCTATTACTTGAGCCGCCCGGACGAGCCTTTCGGACAACCTTCGCGACAACGGCCTTTTTCCTCTTCTTGTCATCTCCATCACCTCCTTCCCTCTCAATGGGGGGCTCCAACATTGGCCCTCCTGCAGGGAGGCTCGAGGATGCGGGAGGCTAAGAGCCCGCACCTCCGATGTTGGCCTCGGTGATTCAGGACCTCGACGCCCGGAATGACTTCAAGAGCGGCCGCGGGGACATTCGAAACCTCGAAACTCGAGCCACCAACCCTCGCCCTTTTCAAGCTTCCACCTGGGACCGCCCCCTTCCTCTTCTGGACATAAAGGCCCTTGGTGAGCCTCTCAACAGCATCAGTATTCATCTCTGCAACAAAGAAAAAAACTATAGTCAGTCAAGGTACATATGAAACTTCATGAGAGTTCATATGTATATTTGTGTACATGCATATAAACGCATTTAATACCTGCAGGATTAAGAGGACTCAAGCCAAGATTGAATAAGATCTACTCCTTCAGAAGATCGGGAAGGAGAGGAGCTCGGTATGCCTTGAGCTTGTTAGAAGACTCGAGGTTGGCTCCATCTAAACTAGGGGCTCGGCAGATTGATTCCCTAAAGAAGCCCTAGAAAAAAAGGTCAAGCGTTAAGGTCGGACATCGGACGAAGAAGTACTTCCAGTTATGAATGGAAGGAGCATCTTTCAGTAACCCCTTCTTACCGAACTGGAGAAAAAAGTACCACCAGTTCTTTGCGGAAGGATGACGTTTGAAGGTATAAAAATTTCGAAAGAGTGAGACAATTGGTCGGACTTCGATTAGATGACAAAGAGAAAGAAAGCCAATTACAAACCGAAAGGAGTTTGGTACGACGGAAGCAAAAGAAATGTTCGAAAAGCGAAAGAGCGGACAACGAATAGAGAAAGTGGAAGCCAAAGCCTGACGCGCAAGGCTTCTAGATACAAACAAAATCGACCGACTGGAGGCGAACTAGTGCAATCGCCTGCCCCGGGGAGTTCAAGATCGTACCCTGGTGGGATGCTGTACTGCATCCTAATCATGGAGGTCGTTCGAAGTGAGAACAAAAGAAATGGTATCCGAGACGAAAGACTTATGGGACATATTCCTAAGATTAACCTCGGCTAGAGGAGCGGGTTCTAAGAAGGTCGGCCCGGACGAGCTCCACGAACCGACTGATTAGGAAATTTCAAAAGACATACAAATCAAAATAAATCCTAGAAAAGTCTCCAAAAGTCAAGAAAAACAAAATGCACTCTCTAAAGAAAACCGAAAAAGCAAGAAATCTAAGAAGCGCGAATGCTCAAAGAGAAGGGATGGAAAGCTGACCTAAGTCGACTAAGAAATGCGAGAAGATGGTGAGCACGATGGAAATCAAGCAGAAGAGCACCTGAGAGCAGAGAGGATGCAAGAAGGAACCGGGACTCTCGGGCAGAAGGAAGGCAAGGACTTGGGAAGGAAGAAGACTCAGAATGGATTTTGGAGGAAGAAGGCCTTTAATAGCCAAGGAAAGCCCGAAACAGTTATGATTGTAGATCTCATTCGGCCGACTTGTGTGCGCCGCGTGCCCCACTCATCATGGCAGAGAAGTGGCAACGGGCAGGTCCTTAATTGCATCATACCTTAGGCAGAGTTTTGGCGGGAGGCTCAAAAAACATTTTTTCAGGTCACCTAGTGTTTATGAAGTTTCGGCGCCAACGCGGTAGACGTCAAAATATCCCATCCTGACGGACGCGGGAGGCTAAAAAAACTTCGACGGTCGCATCTATACTCCCTTCGAGTTTCGAACTCGGGAGTAGGGGGCTATTGTTGGGGATAGACCCGCGCCCGTCGAAGTTCGGCTAAATATCTAGTCTCGGAGCGATCTCGGCCACCCTCCTATCGTTGGATCCCCCAAATGAACTTGAACAATAAGAGCGGCCCCCTGAGCAGTCTAGCCTGGCCAGCTTGGAAGCCAGTCGAACTTCTCCTACAGTCGAACTCTTTCCAGACCTCTCCGCCAGACGAACTTTGTCCGAACTTCTCCTCCAACTGGACTTCTACGGTCGAACTCCTTCCGAACTCCTCCAGTCGGATCTCTCCGCTAATCAAACTCCTTCCGAACTTCTCCAGCCAAACCTCTCCGCCAATCGAACTTCTTCCGAACTTCTCCTTTAGCCGGACTTCTCTCTCTAGTTGTCTGAAACAGCTCCACTCGGTTGAGCTTCTCTTAGATACTCCCAGCAGGATTCCATCCGGACCCCCTTCCAGCAGCCCGAAAAGACCTCGATGCACGCCCCTGATATAGCAAGCAACGGCCTACACATGGTCAACCTCGATAACCTCCGAGCTCTTCTAGAATAACAATAACTAGAAACTCTTCATCGCCTGCAGCTACCCTATCCAAACTTCAGCTGTCAGGTCCCAACAGGCTAGCACGTCGCGACAATAGACACTACCCTCCATAACAAACTTCACGTAGCCCCGAATGGCCCACTACCAGGCAGTTACAGCTGTCACTATCAGTTTGTTACAGGCTCCGCCTATTTAAGAGATCCTCCATATATGCTTTCTTTCCTAAGCTCTCTTCCCTTTCTCGACACCGCCACTTCCTTTTCTGAGCACTCCATTTCTGTTGGCCAAAAGAGCTGACTTGATCGTCGAAGGATCTTACCAGAGCCACCATCCCCGACTCCGAACGAGACTTGTTTTGTAAGTCATCAGCGATGACTTCATCCTCTCCGACTCCAGCACCGATTCCAGCGTCAACCAGATTTTGCACCAATACCCCCAATGCGGGATATCCAGCATGTTATTGACCTCGTTCCAGAAGCCACTCTTCCCGATCTCCCTCACTATCATTTAAACCCTACTGAGCATGCAGAGTTATAGCGACAAGCTTTCGAGCTCTTAAAAAAATATTTTGAGGGAATGTCTGAGCCCTTACGCAGTTCTGCACTCCTGACCTCAAAAAAAGATGATACCTGAAGAATGTGCATAAATAGCCGCGCAATAAATAAAATAACTGTGAAGTATCGATTTCCTATCTTCAGATTGAACTATCTTTTCAAAAATTGATTTAAAAAGTGGATACCATCATATCAAAATTAGACCTGATGATGAATGAAAAACTGCTTTCAAAATAAAAGATGGTCTGTATGAATGGCTAGTCATGTCATTTGGTCTTTCCAATGCCCCAAGTACCTTCATGAGAATTATGACTCAAGTACTATGACCGTTCATCGTTCATTAGTTCGTTTGTGGTCGTGTACTTTGACGATATTCTGATTTATAGCAAAACCAAAGAAGACCATCTAGACCATCTACAACAAGTCTATCAAGCCCTGAGAGGCGAAAATCTCTACGCAAACCTAAAGAAGTGTGATTTTCTGACAAACCGTATGATCTTCTTACGATTTGCATTAACATATGAAGGCTTGTTAGTAGACCCTGAGAAAGTTGGCACAATAACTGGCCTGTGCCCTAAAACGTGCATGAAGTTCAAAGCTTCCATGACCTCGCAACTTTTTATCGAAGATTCATCAAGGATTTTAGCACCATCACAGCCCCAATCACTAATTGCATACAAAAAGAGGGCTTCGAGTAGACTAGAGCCGCTGAGCAAGCTTTCCAAGAAATAAAAGAAATATTTACCAACGCTTCAATTTTGCGGTTACCTAATTTCACAAAAGCTTTCAGAGTTGCTTCTGACACATCTAGAGTGGGAATTGGAGTCCTAAGTCAGGAAGGACCTATGGCTTTCTTTAGTGAAAAACTAAATGACTCCAAGCGCAGGTATTCTACCTATGATAAAGAATTATATGCCTTGGTCCAAGCTCTTAAGTTTTAAAGACATTATTTACTTTCACAAGAATTTGTCCTGTATTCTGACCATGAGGCCCTCAAATTTCTCAACTCCCAAAAAAAAATTAAATCCAAGACATGGAAAGTGGGTTGAGTTCCTTCAGGCCTATACTTTTATGATAAGGCATAAAGCAGGCGTAAATAATAAAGCTATTGATGCACTTTCGTAGAGTGGCCCTCTATCGGCAACAAGTGTAAAAGTTTATGGACTTTGAGCAGTTAAAAGAATAGTATGATAAGTGCCCAAACTTTAAAAATATTTCCTCCCTTAAGCAAGGATCATTTAGAGAGCTTTCAGGACAGTTACCTTTTTAAGAATAATAAATTGTGTATCCCACGGACTTCTATGAGAGATTTCTTAGTGTGGAAAATACATGCCGGAGGTTTATCTGGGCATTTTGGAAGGAACAAAACCATAGATGCCCTTGAGGCCCAATTTCACTGGTCTGGTTTAAAGCGTGATGTAGCCCGCATTATTGCTCGATGCCGTACTTGTGCCATGGCTAAACATCAAAAACAAAATACTGGTTTGTACACCCCGTTACTTGTACCTGACTGTCCGTGGCAAGATGTGAGTATGAACTTTATTTTAGGATTGCCTCAAACAACTAAGAAAAATGACTCCATTTGCGTGGTAGTAGATAGATTTTCCAAGATGGCCCATTTTCTTCCGTCCCAAGACCTTTGATGCCTCTAGAGTTACTCGTCTATATTTTAATGAATTGTTAGACTGCATGGATTGCCAAAATCTATAATGTCTGACAGGAATGTTCGATTCATTAGTTACTTTTGAAAAACCTTATGACACTTAATGGGAACAAAATTAAAATTTTCATCTGCATATCATCCACAAACAGACGGCCAAACTGAAGTTGTAAATAAAAGTCTAGAAAATTTACTTCAATATTTGGTAGGATAGCATGTAAGAAACTAGGATTTACTTTTACCTAGAGCAGAGTTTGCATATAATAGTTCAGTAAATAGATCTATTGGTTTGAGTCCTTTTGAAGTTGTGCATGGTTATCACCCTAAAAAACCCGTAGACTTGATCCCATTGCCTGTGCATGCTAGAGTTTTAAAGTCAGCATCATCCTTTGCAGAGCATGTTAGGAGTCTGCATAAAGAGATCAGTGATAAATTAATTAAAGTAATCAAATGTATAAATGATTAGCAATTCTCACTGGCAAGCCGAATTTTGCTGAGGGTGATTATGTCATGATTAGGGTCAGACCTGAGCGCCACCAGAAACCGTTCGGAAGCTACATGCTCGAGGAGCAGATCCATTCAAGATTTTAAAGAAAGTTGGACCGAATGAGTACATTATTGATCTACCACCTGGCTATGAGATTAGTTCAACTTTCAATGTATTGGATCTAATTGAATATAAAGAGTCAGCATTGATACCCAGTGATCCATTTGAGCCTGTACCTTTCTTTGAGAGTGACCCTCTCCCTGAGAGTCCACAAGCCCAGATGAGAGAAAAGCACGATGTGATCGATCGTATCCTGGACGAACAGATCAAGTCTACTAGGGGTCGAGACCACCATCGCTTTCTAGTTCATTGGCTACAGAGGATTCCTGGATTACTCAAGATGAGCTACAGAGGATTGATCCAAATCTTTTTGAGTACTTCTAAAGCAATGCAGAGCCTAACTCGACGGAGTCGAGTTTTCCCCACCCTCAAAAAAATTGATGAAAACATCATCCAACTGCACTCTTATTGATGCATTTCATTTTTATTTTATTTTTATATATTATCTGGGTGTATGTGGGCATATGAAAATTAGGAGCATTTTTTCTTTTATTTTTAGCTCATGTACGCATTTTAAAACATGAGCTGGACCAGTTTGTTAGAGATATTGTTAGTTTGTTACAGTTTGTCAAGGCCCATTATATATGGGTTTTGTAATCAGAAAAGAAGAGACGGAATAGAATTGAAACCCCCTTGTTCTTCCCTCCGAGACTTCCCTTCTCCTTCCTCTCTTCTTCTTCTTCTCTTCTTCTAAACTTCTTCTTCTTCCTCTACTTCGTCTTCCCCTTCTCTGCTAAACCCTTTCCTCCCCAAGCTACAGAGATCAAATGAGGACATCACCCAACAATACGATTTTCGATGCAGATTTAATGTATCACATATTTTATTATTATTATTATTGTATCTGGGTGTATAAATGGGTGTATGGAGAATTAGGTGCATTTTCTTTTATTTTCAGCTCATGCATGTATTTTAAAGTATGAGCTAGAACCAGTTTGGTAGGGATACTTTAGTTTGTTATTTTCATTACAGAGTTTGTTATTTTGTTACACAAATGGTTGGTTAGTTACAAGAGCATGTTTCTATATGGGCCCTTTTTGTAATTGGAAAAACGAAGAACGGAAATGATTGGACATGTCTTCTTCCTCCCGAGTGTTCTTCTCCTCCTCCCAAGCTTCTTCTTCTTCTTCTACTTCTACTTCTTCCCTACTAATTTTCTCCATTAAGTTCCAATGACCCAGCTCCTCGCCTATTCTAGCTACCCCGAGCCACCCACTGCCACCATCAACGCACCGCACAGCCCATTTCCTAGCTGAGCCTCCACCCACCATTGCAACCACCGCCCACATCCTCTGATCTATCCACTCCCGACCCCGCTTGCCCCGTTACAGGCCCTCTATCACCACCCTTGTTTCATCGGAACATTTCCAGCCTCACCGTCGCCGCCATCTGCCCCGCCACAAAATCCTGCACCACCTCCCCTTCCTCGTGTTCTCTCCTCCCCCATGAGCTCCACTTGCCACCACCACTGCGAACCCCACCCTCGGCCCTCTACGACTGCTCCGCCGCACCACTCCAGCAACCTCAGCTCACCCCATTCCCGACAACGCCCGTCGTCATCCTCCCTGTCAACAACAACCGTCCCTTCTGCTGTCTGCCTCCACCGCCCCATCGAATCCCTCTTCCGACGGGCTCTGTCCTATCGACCACCGCCAAGCCTCCACCACTACCGAGCTCCCACCACCACCACCGTTGCCCTTCACCACACGGAAGCCCTTTCCTAGTGCTCGACTACTCCGAGATCACCGCCAACCTCCATCCGACCCCTCTGCGACCAGAAGCCACCCTCGGCTTCTTTCCAAGAACTTCCCCTCTTTGCTTGCACGAACATGAAGGCAGCATGGATTTCAGAGCAAACCCGGCCCCTCCAATGCCGACTTTTCATGTTTTTGGTATTAATTTGGATATTTGCTACATTTTGGGGTGTTTCTTGCAAGTTTGACTTATCTTTCTTGTTTTGGATGATTTAGGTCCAACGACTTTGGTCCGTCGTGGCGAGCCTGTAGTCGATCATTTCATCCGCTTTCAACCTGATCTACCTCATCCAGGAATTGAGACATCCCATGCGATATGAGAACACTGCAAAAAATAATTTAGGAATTTTAAATCAGTGCTGTTGCATTTCATTTCATGCTAATTTCCTATCTTTAATTCATTTAGATTCGAATTAATTGAGTTGATTAGCCCTAACCAAGCGGTCGTTTCTTATCGACCAACGGTCCTATTTCCTAAGCTCTTGACTGTGCATGCCAACTGGGTTGCTTCTTAAATCGGACTTTAATTATGAATGGACCCTTAGTTAATCTTCTTCCTTGCTTTAATTTTCTACTATCTTATACTTTAATTACTTTAATTAATTTTGTTCACTGATCTCCCTGGTTGTTAGTTAGATCTAGGATAGTTAGCCTTGTCACGGGTCAACTTTTTGGTATCAGAGCCTTGTTTTTCTTTTTGGTTAGGGTTAGTTGCATTTTTCATTTGTTTAGTTTGCATCCTATTTTTCTTTAAAAAAAAAAAACATTGTAGGAACCAAATACCAAGTAGTGTCTTCTCATTCAATAAATAAAATGGAACCTAATTTAGAAGCTACTTTACAAAAAATATTAGAACGTCTTGAAATTATTAATAATAAATTGGATTCTATATAGATGCCAGGTGCTGGGGAAAAACCCGCTCCTGCCGAAGTTCGGCCGGAATGTCTGACCTTTGAATTGGCCCACCCGATATCAGCGGCCAGGAACGAGCTTCCACCAAATTCGTAAGACCTCCCGGACTCCTTCAGCAGTCGGACTCCTGTCTGACTTCTCCTTCAGCCAAACTCCTTCAACAGTCGGACTCCTGCCGGACTTCTCCTTCAGCTGGACTCCTTCGACGGTTGAACTCCAGACAGGCTTCGCCACCAGTCGAACTCTTCCCGAGCTTCTTTGCCTGTCAAGCTCCTCTCGGACTTCTCTTACCAGCTGCCCGAAAAGGCCTCAGCACAGACTCATGATATGGCAAACGACGGCCTAAGCACGATTGATCTCAAGAACCTCCGAACTCCTCTGGAACGGTGTTAGCTAAGAATTCTTCGTTATCTGCGGCTATCCCGTCCAAATTAGAGTTGTCAAACTCCAGCGGACTGGCACGTCACGACAACAAACATGACCCTCCGTCCTGAACGGCCCACTACCAAATGATTACAACTGTCACTATCAGTTTGTTACGGGCTCCGCCTATATAAGGAACCTTCCAGATAAAAACTCTGCTAAAATCTTTCTGAGCACTCCATTTCTGTTGGCCGAAAAAGCTGACTTGATCGTCGAAGGATCTTGTCGGAGCCACCACCTCCGACTCTGGACGAGACTTGTTTTGCAGGTCACCAACGGCGATCTCATCTTTTTCGACTCCAGCCTCGATTTCGACGACAACTATTCGCACTAACAGAATTGACACTAGAGAAAGGATCCCTCTCATTCTTGAGGTTCCCTTGTTCTTAAAGGAGTGCCCTGCAGAGATTTTTCTTCTGATTCACAGTTTTCTTCCCAGCAAAGATGCTTCCCAGGAAGGCTTCAACCTGATGATCAACCATCTCCACGGCCAAATCTCATCCAGATCTGCCCACCCCTATTTCGTCTCCTATATCTCGAGCTCCACCGACTGCAATGGTGGACGCAGAGCAGTTCAACCTACTGGTCCAGCAGATTCACGGCCTCACTAAGGCAGTGCAAGACATGCAGCAGCAGCCCCTGGCACCGATTCAACCGGAGCAGGCTTCTCTGAAACCCCAAGACCCAATCTGAGGATGATCGACTTGGGCAAGTCGGCCGGTGACCTCCGAAAAGGGGAAGCAAAGGACGAAGAGCCCTTGCTCTGATCACGACTCAACCCCCGAAAGAACTCTGCCCCCATTTAGCCAAAAGACTTTGGAAATCCACAATCGTGAGGATCTCCTAGATCAAAAACTAAAGGAAATGAACCAGCGGATCGAAGAACTCCGCCATGCTCCCTCCTCCCACGGCAACATCTGCACTGACCCTCCTTTCTCTCAGAAAATTATGCAGGAAACCATCCCATCGAACTTCAAGCTCCCCCAGTTCGAGAGCTACGACAGGACTACCGATCCAGTCGACCATCTGGAGATCTTTCTGACAATGATGCTGCTCCATGGCGCGCTAGACTCCATTCTGTGCCGAGCTTTCCCATCCATTTTGAAGGAAACAACCAGAAATTGGTGTTAAGCCGGGTACCATCTTCGATCAAATGAGCCACCAATTCGCGGCTCATTTCGTCAGCAGCCGACGCCCCGCCGAAGTTCAAACTCCCTCATTAACATTAAGCAGAAGGAAAGTCCATCCGGACCTATGTCATCCGGTTCAATGCTGTTGCACTGAAGGTCCGTAATTTGGACCAGTCTATCGTTATGGCCGCACTGAAGGGCGGCCTTCGAAAGAATGATCTACTGTTCTCCCTTGAGAAGTATCCTAGGAATTTTGCTGATATGCTGGCTCGGACTGAAGGTTACGCCCGAGCAGAAGAGGCTTTTAAGGCCAAGGATAGTGAAGCCGTCGGAGAGAGGCAAGCAGGCGAATCAAGTATGCCAGCAGCTGAAGAAAGCCGAGCAAAGTTCGGCCGCATTCCAGAACTCTCTCCGAGCGCAAGCGAGTCCGAACTCCTCCCCGAGCTCGAAGACAAAGAAGCCCTGACAAAAGAGCACGGCGGGGCTCCCCCTCGGAAGGTTCTATAACTACGCTCCCCTCAACGCTTCAAAAATTCAGATGCTGATGGAAATCAGGAAGCAGTTACCGAGGCCGAAAAGGATGCGCACTCATCCCGGCAAGCGCAATTCCATCAAGTTTTGCCTCTATCATCGTGACCACAGTCACGATACTGAAAAATGCATTCAACTCCAAGATGAGATCGAGGGGCTCATCAGGCACGGCAGACTCGACCGATTTCTGCGACATCGACCTGAAGAATTGGAAGATCGGTCAGAGGCACCGCCACCATCAAAGCCGCCGAGGGAGGAGCAATAAAGAGATCGGCCCCCGCTTGGCATCATCAACACCATCTATGAAAGACTTCGACGAGGAGAGGCAAGCAGATCGACGGAGCCCGCGAAGAGGTGGAGGACTGAGCCCATCACTTTCACCAACGAGGATGCCCAAGGAATCCAGTTCCCGCATAACGATGAGGTTGTAATCTCTTTAAACATTGCTGACTATGATGTATGCCACATTCTTGTAAATAATGGAAGCTCCGCCAATATTTTATTTTACGATGCTTTCTCTAAAATGTCTATACCCAATAACCACCTGGGACATGAACTCTCCACTGGTGGGCTTCACTGGCGATGCTGTGCCAGTTGAAGGAATAATAACGCTATCTGTGGCTGCAGAACAATATCTAAAATAGGCCAGGGCACAGGTCGACTTTTTGGTAGTAAAGGCTCCGTCTGCCTACAATGCCATTCTTGGCCGACCTATTCTGAATGCACCCCGGACCGTGGTATCAACCTACTACTTGAAAATAAAGTTCCCAACAGGCAACGGAATCGGAGAGATCAGGGGAGATCAAGCTTTAGCCAGGCACTGCTACACCATCGCCTCACAAAAAGGAAGCCAACCCGATCCTTGTCCAGTTGATGGGCTGGATGTCCGTGACGATCTTACTGAGCGGAACGAGCCCATAGAAGATTTTGTGACCATCCCTTTAAATGATGGGAATGAGCATACTGTCCAAATCGACTCCAAACTAGAAGATGAAGTTCGGAAGCAACTCATCGCCTTTCTACGGAAGAACACCAACATCTTCGCCTGGGTCCCGAGGGATATGTCGAGAATCAATGCCAAGGTTATGGAACATCGGTTGGCTGTCAACCCCAAACCCAGGCCAATAAAAGAGAAACTTTGGGACCATGCACCGAAAAGGCAAAAGGCAATAGCAGAGAAAGTAGATAAGCTTCTCAAGGCCAAATTCATCCGAGAGGTGAACTATCCAAGTTGGGTTTCTAATGTGGTCCTGTTAAGAAGGCCAATGGCAAGTGGAGAATGTGTATCAACTTTAAGAAGCTGAACAAGACCTGCCCGAAAGATAGCTGCCCCCTCAAAATTGATCAGCTGGTGGATGCAACTTCGGGCCACGAGCTCCTCACCTTTATGGATGCTTTCTCCGGCTACAGCTAAATCCAGATGGCATTAAAGAACGAGGAGAAAACTGCTTTTATTATTGACCGTGATCATTATTGTTACAAGGTTATGCCCTTTAGGCTTAAAAATGCAGGCACAACCTATCAATGCCTGGTCAATAAGATCTTCAAGGAGCAAATCGACCGCAATATGAAAGTCTACGTCAACAATATGCTAGTCAAGAGCTGAACGTCAACCAATCATGTTGCTAACCTTGAAGAAACCTTCAACACCCTCCAGAAGTACAAGATGAAGCTAAACCCAACTAAATGCGCCTTCGGAGTGACCTTAAGGAAATTCTTGGGGTTCATGGTCTCGAGGCGGGGGATCGAAGCCAATCCGAAGAAGATTCGAGCAATCCAGGAGATGACCATCCCGAAATCAATAAAAGAAGTCCAACGCCTGACCGAAAAAGTGGCATCCTTAAATCGCTTTATTTCGAAGTCGGTCGAGCGATGTCTGTCATTCTTCCAGGTCCTCAAGCAACCGAAGAACTGCTAGACGGCGGAATGCCAACAGGCATTTGAGGAGCTCAAGGGCTACCTCGGCTCACCGCCCGTTGGCCAAGCCCGAGCTTTGGGAAGAGCTGTTCCTCTACCTTGCGATCTCTCCTGCTGCCCTAGCAGTGGTCCTGATCAAGAGGTAAAAGTACAGCGGCCGATCGATTTACTACATAAGCCGAGTCCTAAGGGATGTCGACACCAGATACACTAAATTGAAAAAATTAACTTACGCTCTTCTGATTGCAGCCAGAAGACTTCGGCCCTACTTCCAGGGGCACGCCATAACGCTCCTCATCGATCAGTCCATCAAAGCAGTTCATCGAACAGATGCTTCTGGAAGAATTGCGAAGTGGGCTATTGAATTGACGAAATTCGACATAAACTATCAGAGCCTCGATCGTCAATCAAAGCCCCAGATATTGCCCGACTTTATAGTAGAGTGTACGATCCCAAATGAAGCTGAACCTGAATGGAATGACGCCAGCATTCCATGGTTGCAGCCGAGCTCCTCCGAAGAGAGCAGATCTTCCCGAAGGATTCTGGGCCCTGTATGTGGATGGCTCCTCCAATGCCTCGGGCGCAGGTGCCGAACTGATCCTGATCAATCCCGAGGGGATCATTGCCGAATACGCACTGCGCTTCGAGTTTCCTGCAACAAACAACAGGACAGAATATGAAGCTCTGATAGTGGGGCTCAAGATTGCTAAGGAACTAGAAGTCGATCGACTTCGTCTACAATGATTCGCAGTTGGTGGTGGGACAGATCGATGGCAACTACGAAGCTCAAAAGAAAAATATGAAGTATCTTGAAAAGGTGAAGAGCCAGATCCCAACCTTCAATGGCTTTGGCATCCGATAGATTCCAAGGGCAGAGAACGCCAAGGCCGACCTCCTATCCAAGCTAGCCACACTTGCCCCCAATAAACTTCCCAAAGAGATACTTCGAGGTACTAAAATGTCCGAGCATGGAAGAACCGCTAACTATAACGCAGATCAACTAGGAGCCTTGTTGGATCGACCCCTTGGCCACCTATCTCAAAGATGGAACTCTCCCTCGTGACCCTAAAGAAGCTCGAAAGCTGAGAAACCAGGCCTCCCGGTATATCCTTTATGAAGGCAAACTGTACAAAAGGTCATACTCCCTGCCTCTCCTGAAGTGTCTCCGACCTTTCGAAGCTGATTTTGCATTGTGGGAAGTGCATGAAGGAATTTGTGGAAGCCATCTGGGCGTTAGGTCCCTTTCTCACAAGCTACTTCGACAAGGTTACTACTAACCAACCATGCACCACGATTGTGTTAAGTATGTTAAAAAATGCGACCGCTGCCAAAGGAATGCGAGTATACAAAGGCAGCCGACCTTCGAGCTTACCCCACTAAGCGCACCTTGACCATTTGTACAATGGAGGATGGATATATTTGGACCCTTCCCGATGGCATCCGGACAACAAAAGTTTCTTTTAGTTGCGATTGACTACTTTACCAAGTGGGTCGAGGCCAAGCCCTAGCGAAAATCACTGAGGCCAAAATGGAAGACTTCATCTGGAAATCAATTGTTTGTAGGTTTAGTCTGCCTCAAACTCTCATAACAGACAATGGGCGACAGTTTGCCAAGATGAGGTTTGCTGAGTTTTGCGAAGATTTGAACATCTCTCGGTGGCCCACTCACAAGCCAATGGTGAAGCAGAAGTGACCAATAGGATCCTATTGCAGGATATCAAGGCGAGACTTGAAAGAGCAAGAGAGATTTGGATGGACGAACTCTACCATGTCCTCTGAACATACCGAACCATCCAAAGACTACCGACTGGGAAAACACCGTTTGTCTTGGCCTTTGGAACAGAGGCGGTCGTCCTAATCGAGCTTAAACTTTCGTCAACATGAGTCGTGGCTTTCAATGAGCAACGTAACTCGCAAGACCTCAGAGCTAACCTCGACCTACTGGAGGAAAAAGAGAAGCCCAAGTTCGGATGGTTGCCTACAGACGAAGGGTGGCCAGATACTACAACTCCAGAGTCAAAGATAAAATATTCAGAGTAGAGGACTTGGTGCTTCAACAAGCGGCCATCTCTCAGCCTTAGAATCGGGAAAGCTCGCCCCAAATTGGGAAGGACCCTACAAGATCAAAGAAGTTGTCTGATCTGGGACACTATTTAAGGGAGCTTGGAGCAGATCTACCCCGATCATGGAATTTGGAAAACCTACGGATGTATTATCAATGATTTGGTTGCAATAAAATCCGTCTACTTTAACATCCTAATCGATTGTACATCTGTAATGATAGAGAATTACCTCCCAAACTTGACCATGCAACGAGTACAGCTATGTTAGGAACATGAGGACCTCGTCCTAACATGAGCAAAGTCGAGAGCCTCGTTGACTTAAGACGAGATGAGGGGAGAGGCCCTGACAATGGCCCTAATGTGCCCCTACAGTCATGTCAGGAATAGGAGGATTTCGTCCTGACTGAGCAAAGTCGAGGGCCTCGTTGACTTAAGACGAGATGAGGGAAGAGACCCTGACAACGGCCCTAATGTGCCCCTACAACCGTGTCAAGAATAGGAGGGCCTCGTCCTGACGTGAGCAAAGTAGAAGACCTCGTTGACTTAAGACGAGATGAGAAAAGAGACCCTGACAACGGCCCTAATGTGCCCCTACAGCCATATTAAGAATAGGAAGAGAACCTCGTCCTAAGCCGGGAAAAAAGGGAGGCCCATGTAGTGGTCCCGAACGAAACCCCAACCTAAAGCAAAGGGAAGAAACCCTATCACCGATCCTTACACGTATTTCTCCTATGACTACCCAACCATATGAGATGCAATGAGGAAAATCGCGCCCAAATCCACGAAAAGGACCTCGGATGGATATCAAAACAACCACTTCATTGAAAGACAACACAAAAGAAAGACAAAGTGAGAAAAATGAAGCCACAAGCAAGCATTGAGTTCATGTAAGGCGAACAATGACGAAGAAAGATACTATTTTATTGCATATGTTAAGTTCATTACAGGCAAAATGAAAGTCGACAAGACTGATTATACAAATCTATTACAAGCAAGACGAAGGTCGATGAAACCGATGACATGAAAAAAAAGAAGAAAGAAAAAAGGGCCAAGTCCTAAAACGGACCAAACTCTTCAGACTTCAGGCTGTCGACCTCAGCCATCACCAAGGCCAGCTTTGAAGATCTCCTCAAGTTCTTTCTTTTTATATAAACCATCTATATACGTCCTGTTGGCATGTTCGAACTTGCTCTCAGACTCCCGCCGCTGCTTCCGTAGAACTTCGGACTCGACCTTCGCATCCTTCATGGCTTGATGCTCACAGGTCAACTGGAGCTTCAACCGCTGGACCTCGGCCTTCTCCGCCCCAACCACTTCTGAGAGCTCGCCGATGGTCCTCTTCAGAAAGGCAATCTCCTTCGACTCGCCACTTGTACCAACCTGCCGACTGCTGTATAACCATCCCTAGAAGTAAGAAGCCTCATCTCTGGCGGCCTTTAACTCGCTTTCGAGCCTGGACATCTTCTCTGCCCAGGTTATTCAGTAGCTATTGTGCCAGTTCTTAGTATCTTGTAGCTGCTTCTGAAGCTGAGAGAACTTTTTGGACCAATTCCAGTCGTACCGGGCCTTGTCGGTAGACCACAACGAGCTTCCTTCCAAGATACAGATTTTTTCCTTTGCCTTCTTGAGATCGACTTCAAGGGAGCTAACCTTCACCGTTAGCGCCCAAGACTTGTCGCTAGCACTTTTTCGGAGTTCAGCAAGCTCTCTCTCGAGGTTACCCTTCCGGATGCCGAAGCTTGCTGTGTCCTTCATATGTAAGTTTCGAAGGCGAGTGACCTCTTTGGTCGCCTCCAAGGCATTCTTCCGAGAAGCCTGAAGATCGTCCTCCATCTTTTTCAACTTCTTCAGATGATGGACTTTCTTCTTCAAGCTTTTTATCAAAGGCTTCAGCAGGACTCCCTGAGGTAAGGGATCGGCGTCGATTGGAGACGGCGGGTTATGACCTTGGTTGGTGGGAGGATACTCGATAACATATGACACATCACCAATGTGAAGAAAGGTATAGACAAAAGTGAATTCGTTTTTATTTAACTAGAAACTTTTAGGTACAAAGCAAGTCAAAAGAGAAAAAGGAAAAGATACAACTACTCGAGGTCCTCAACCTTGGAGGGTGCAGCGGCAAAAAAAGTTGGGGTGCTCTCGGCAGGCTCGGGCGCCTCCACAGCAGGCTCAACAGAAGAAAGATCAGCCCCGGTGCTAGACGGTCCCACTTCTTCGCCAGCCTCCTCTTCCACGAAGCCGAGGTCGAGCTCGGAAAACCTTCGGACCACCCTGCCTTCGCAGAGCTCGAAGCCCTTGATGAATGCCTTCTGGCTGAAGGCGATGTTCAAGTCCTTCATTTCGAAGGTCTTGAACTCATCCACGGCTCGAGCCATTGCCTCCGAAATGGACTTCGCCAATTGGGCCTCCAGCTCGGCGACCTTGAGCTTTGCTTCTTTCTCCTCTTCCTCCAGAGCCAACGCTGCCTTGAGTCCGACTGAAACGAACTCCTTTCAAAGTGCGCCACGCAAGCTCTCACTTTCCGTCATCTTCTCCCCCGCGAGGCGCTTAGCCTCGGCAGCCATCACCTGAAGGTGATTGATCTCGGCCTGAAGGTCTTCCCGGACCTTCAGCACCTCCGCCTCCAGGCGATTTGCCCTCTTGAGATAGGCAAGCATGTGGTGGCCCGACTGCCATGAACGGATCGCTGTAAGGTGAAGGAAGAAAGGATGAAAAAATGAAAAGTATGGCGAGATGCTTATCCTAAGGACAGTCCCGAGAGACTCCCAGACGAACTGCCTCTGGTCAAGGTTGGCCAGGCAATCCACCTCCTCTGGCAGGGCAAACCTGTCAGTTAAATCCCGGACGATGTCCGGGTTACCGAACGGATCCGCCCCCTGGTCTTCACTGTTGCCCTGGTCGGGCTCGTCCGGGCTTATGAGCCTTCTTCACAATGGCCGCTTTTCCCTTTCTCCTCTCCTCTTTGTCGGCAAAGGGATCAGGCGCGCGATCCATGAAGGAGAGATTCGCAGGCTCGAAGGGAAGAGATTCCCCTTCAACGACGTCGACACGGGCGATTGGGATGGCCTCGTCTCCTGGGCGGACCTCGGGAGTAGCATCGGTGGCGGCAAAAGCCACAGGGTCGGAGGCGTCGACTTTTGCTCGTTTTGAGCTCTCGCCTGAGGCCTTCCCCTTTCTTTTCTTCTGGGCATAAAGGCCCTTGGCGAGCCTCTCTACAGCATCGATGTCCATTTTTGCAGCAAAGAAAGATCACGATCAGCCAAGGTACACAAAATTTCATAAGAGTCCATACGTATATATACATATATACAAACGTAATTGATACCCACGGGGTCAAGAGGACTCAGGCCGAAGTTGAATAAGGTCTGCTCCCTTAAAAGCTCGAGGAGACCGGGAGCTCGATATGCCTTAAGCCTGTTAGAAGACTCGAGGTCGGCTCCGTCCAAGCTAGGGGCTCAACGGATGGATTCCCTAAGGAAGTCCCAAGGAGGAAGGTCAAGCAGCAGGGTTGGGCATCGGACGAAGTACTCCTTCCAGTAATGAATGGAAGAAGAAGCGCCTTTCAGCAATCCCTTCTTACCAAACTGAGGAAAGAAGTACCACCAGTCCTTTGCGAAAGGATGGCGTTTGAAGGTATAGAAATTTCGGAATAATGAGACGGTCGGTCGAACTTCGGCCAGATGGTAGAGGAAAAGAAAACCAAAGAAGTTCGGCACAACGGAGGCGAAGAAGATGTTCAAGAACCGAAAGAGGGCAACTACAAAGGAAGGCAGCGAAAGCCGAAGCCTGGCACGCAAGGTCTCTAAGTATAGGCAAAACTAATCGACCGGAGGCGAGCTGGTGCGTTCATCCGACCCAGGGAGCTCGAGGTCATACTCGGGGGGAACCCCATATTGGATGCGGATCAACGAAAGGTCATTCAAAGTCAAAACTGAAGGGATGGTATCCGAAATAAAAAATCGGTGAGACATGTTTCTAAGCTCAACCTTGGCCAGGGTGCGAGATCTAGGAAGGCCGGTCCGGACGAGCTCTAAGAACCGACGAAATGGAAGATTTCGGAAGACATTCAAATCAAAATAAAACCACAGACAAAACCCCCCAAAAATCAAGAAAAAATACACTGTAAAAGCTTCTACCAGAGAAACCGAAAGAGCAAGAAAAAAGATGCTAGAGAAATCAAAAAAGAAGCGATGGGTAAGTTGACTAAGGTGATAGGTAAGTTGACTAAGAGGGGCAAAGAAGCGATGGGTGCGACGAAAATCAAGTGGAGCGCCGGAAATCGGAGAGGATGCGGGGAAGAATCGGTGCTCTCGAGTAGAAGGCAAGGGCTCAGGAGGGAAGAAAACTCAGGCAAGAATGAATTTCGGAGGGGGGAGAAGGCCTTAAATAGCCAAGGGCAATCCGAGGCGGTTATGATTGCAAATCTTACTCGACCATTCCATGTGCACCGCGTCCCACTCATCATGACAGGAGAGTAGCAACGGGCAGATCTTTAATTACGCCGTATCCAGGGCAGTGTTACGGTAGAAAATTTAAAGGGCCATCTTCTCGAAGTCATTTCGAATTTAATGAGCCCAAGAGCCGATGCGGTAGACACCAAAATGTCTCTTCTGGATAGACGTGGAAAAAGAAAAGAACTTCGACAGTCACATCCGTATTTCCTTCTTTCGAATTTCGAACTCGGAAGTAAGGGAACCATTATTAGGGATAAACCCGTTCCTGCCAAAGTTCGGCCGGAATGTCTAACCTTTGAATTGGCCCATCCGGTATTAGCGACTGGGAACAAGCTTCCACCGAATTCGTAAGATCTCCCGGACTCCTTCAGCGAAACTCCTTCAGCAGTTGAACTCCTACCAGACTTCTCCATCAGTCGGAATTCTTCAACGATCGAACTTCGGATAGACTTCGCCGCCAATCGAACTCTTTCCGAGCTTCTCTGCCTGTCGAGCTCCTCTAGGACTTCTCTTACCAACTACCCGAAAAGGCCTCAGCACCGACTCATGATAGGCAAACGACGACCCAAGCCGACTAATCTCAAGAATCTCCGAACTTCTCTGGAACGGTGTTAGCTGAGAATTTTTCGTTACCTGTGGCTATCCCGTCCAAACTTGAGTTGTCAGACTCCAACGGACTGGTACGTCACTACAACAGACACGATCCTCCGTAATAAACCCCACGTGGTCCTAAACGGCTCACTACCAAACGGTTACAGTTGTCACTATCAGTTTGTTACGGACTCCGTCTATATAAGGGACCCTCCAGATACGCTTTCTTCTCCAAGCTCTTGATTTCTTTCTAAAAACTGCTAAAATTTCTCTGAGCACTCCATTTCTATTGATCGAAAGAGCTGACTTGATCGTTGGAGGGTCATGCCGGAGCCACCCCTCGACTCCAGACGAGACTTATTTTGCAGATCACTGGCGGTGACCTCATCTTCTCCAACTCCAGCCTCGATTCCGGTGACAACCAGATTTCACACCAACAAAAATCTGTAGATAAATATTACCAAACAGTGTCTTCTCATTCAATAAATAAAATGAAACCTAATTTAGAAGCTACTTTACAAAAAATATTAAGACGTCTTGAAATTATTGACAATAAATTAGATTCTGTAGATGCCAAGGTTGGAACTTTAGAAGAGGAACGATTAAGTAACACGAACCATCCTATCAGAAACTCCTCTCCTAGAGTTATAGACCCTAGAGACCAACACGATTATTCGAGTTTCGAGGGAAGTCGTAATCAAACACACTGACCCTATCGAGACCCCATTGATCAGGATGATCGTATTATGAGAAGTGTCAAGGTCGAAGCCCCAAGATTTGCAGGTCGTTTGGATCCCAAAGAGTACCTTGACTAGAAAGCTGACATGGACTATTACTTCAACTAGTATGAAATGTCTGAAGATCGAAAAATCAGGTTTGCTCAAATGAGGCTATTAGATCAAGCCAAGTTATACTGGGACAATGTTCAAAGAATGGCTATACATAAGAGATAAGAACCTATTGGGGCATGGGATGAGATGAAAGACAAGCTTCACGAAAAATACCTTCCTACGTCCTACTAACAGCGTCTCCTAGACCAATGGCAAAGATTGACCCGGCTATCAATAATTATATTGAAAAATTCAAAGAATATCTTATATGTTGTAACGTGACCAAGGATCCATCTATCACCCTATCTAGATTTAGAGCTAGTCTAAGAGAAGATATCCAGAGAAAACTATTTATGCAAGAGGTCTACAATCTAAAGCAGGCCTACCAATTGGCCCAGGACTATGAGAGGTTCCAGAGGTTGCCGATCACTCGTCGACCTAAGCCTCCTAGACCAGGTATTTTAGGCCCGAGACCTAATGTGAATCAAACTCCTGTTAGTCGTCCTCCATCTGCAACACTGCCAACCAAGAAGGATAACAAAGGAAAAGGAGTCATCAGAGAGACTTCCCAAGAGATTAGCTCCAAGATTCAATGCTTCAAGTGGAATGGACTAGGCCATGTTGGTAGTCAATACCCATCCAAAGCACTACATATAGGGAATCTGAAATTGAAAATCCTAAGAATAACCCCAAGGAAGAAGTCTACATCGCGGACCCAGAATTAGCTTACACTTTTGAAGAGTATGACATCACCCAAACTGAGACTGCACCTGAAGAACAATTAGACGTGGTTAGATGTGTGTTGACCCAATCCAAAGAGAGTGAAGATTGGTGCAGGACTCCTATCTTTCAAACCTTTATCGAACAAGACAATAAAGTACGCAAGGTAATCATTGATAGTGGTAGCTGCATCAACGCTATCTCCACTGATACTATATCGCGCCTAGGTTTAATACCTGTAGACCATCCTAGTCCATATAGACGCTTCATCTATCCCTATTAGGCATAGGTGTCTGATCCCGATTAAGTTTCAATCATATCAAGATAAAATCTGTGTGATGTGTTGCCAATGGAAATTGGTAGCATCATCCTTGGCAAACCATAGCTCTTTGACCAAGATGCCACACTCCATGGTCGATCCAATGCCTGTACATTTATGAGCCAGGATAAAAAGATCATTGTATATCCTTCACATTCTAGAGCTGCCAAGAAAATTGAAAATAATAACCAAAATGACCAAAAACAAAAGAAGAGCCTACACATAATCAATGCCAAGGAGTTTGAAAAAGAATTGAATGATGGTTCTTTGGTCTGGGTTCTGACGATTAAGGAAACTAGTGGAGACATAATTCCTTTACACCAGTATTCCCAGAAGGTGCTCACCCTCTTAGACCAATTCAAAGATGTCTTTCCGGAAGATCTCCCGAACCATTTGCCCTTAATGCAAGATATCCAGCATGCTATTGACCTCGTTCCAGGAGCCACTCTTCCCAATCTCCCTCACTATCGTTTAAACCCCACTGAGCATATAGAGTTACAGCGACAAGTTTCCAAGCATCTTAAAAAGTTGAGGGAAAGTCTGAGCCCTTGCGCAGTTCCCGCACTCCTGACCCCAAAAAAAGATGGTACCTGGAGGATGTGCATGGATAACCATGTAATAAATAAAATAACTATAAAGTATCGATTTCCTATCCCCAGATTGGATGACATGATTGATATGCTATCTAGATCCACTATCTTTTCAAAAATTGATTTAAAAAATGGATACCATTAGATCAAAATTAGACTTGATGATGAATGGAAGACTACTTTTAAAACAAAAGATGGTCTGTATGAATGGCTAGTCATGCCATTTGATCTTTCCAATGCCCCAAGTACCTTGATGAGAATTATGACTCAAGTACTACAACCGTTCATTGGTTCATTTGTGGTCGTGTACTTTGATGATATCCTGATTTATAGCAAAACCAAAGAAGACCACTTAAACCATCTGTAACAAGTCTGTCAAGCCCTGAGAGCCAAAAACCTCTATGCAAACCTAAAGTGTGATTTTCTGACGAACCATATAATCTTCTTAGGATTTGTATTAACACTTGAAGGCTTGTCGGTAGACCTGGAGAAGGTTCGTGCAATAACTGATTGGCCTATGCCCCAAAACGTGCATGAAGTTCGAAGCTTCCATGGCCTCGCAACTTTTTATCGAAGGTTCATCAAGAGTTTTAGCACCATCACAACCTCAATCACTAATTGTATACAAAAAGGAGGCTTCGAATGGACTATAGCTGCTAAGCGAGCTTTCCAAAAAATAAAAGAAAAAATAACTCATGCTCCAGTTTTGCGGTTACCAAATTTCTCAAAAGTTTTCGAAGTTGCATGTGACGCATCTAGAGTAGGAATTGGTGGAGTCCTAAGCCAGGAAGGACATCTTGTGGCTTTCCTTAGTAAAAAACTAAATGACTCCAAGCGCAGGTATTCCACCTATGATAAAGAATTCTACGCCTTGGTCCAAGCTCTTAAGTTTTGTAGGCATTATCTGCTTCCACAAGAATGTCCTGTATTCTGACCATGAGACCCTTAAGTTTCTCAACTCCCAAAACAAATTAAATCCGAGACATGGAAAGTAGGTTTGAGTTCCTTCAGGCCTATACCTTTGTGATAAGGAATAAAGCAGGCGTAGATAATAAAGTTGCTGATACACTCTCTTGTAGAGTGGCCCTCTTATCGACAGTAAGTGTGAAAGTTATGGGCTTTGAGCAGTTAAAAGAACAGTATGATGAGTGCCCAGACTTTAAAAATATTGATTCCTCCTTCAAACAAGGACTGTGTAGAGAGCTTAGTGAGTATACCCTTCAGGATGGTTACCTTTTTAAAGATAATAAACTGTGTATCCCCCGAATTTGTGAGATATTTCTTAATTTGGGAAATACATACCGGAAGTTTATCTGGGCATTTTGGGAGGAACAAAACCATAGATGCCCTTGAGGCCCAATTTCACTGGCCTAGCTTGAAGCGTGACGTTGCCCAGATTGCTGCTCCATGCTGTACTTGTGCTGTAGCTAAACATCAAAAATAAAATACTGGTTTGCACACCCCATTACCTGTACTTGACTGTCCATGGCAAGATGTGAGTTTGGACTTTGTTTTAGAATTGCCTCAAAGTGCTAAGAAAATGACTCCATTTATGTGGTAGTAGATAGATTTTCCAAGATGGCCCATTTTCTTCCGTCCCGAGACCTCTAATGCCTCTAGAGTTGCTCGTCTATATTTTGATGAAATTGTTAGACTGCATGGATTGCCAAAATCTAGTGTCTGACAGGGACGTTCGATTCATTAGTTACTTTTAGAAAACTTTATGGCACTTAATGGAAATAAAATTAAAATTTTCATCTGCATATCACCCACAAACAGACGGCCAAACTGAAGTTGTAAATAAAAGTCAGAAATTTACTTCGATGTTTGATAGGAGAGCATGTAAAAGACCATTTACTTTTACCTAGAGCAGAGTTTGCATATAATAGTTCAGTAAATACGTCTATTGGTTTGAGTCCTTTTGAAGTTGTGCATGGTTATCGTCCTAGGAAACCAGTAGACTTGATCCCATTACCTGTGCATGCTAGGATTTCAGAGTCAGCATCATCCTTTGTAGAGCATATTAGGAATCTGAATAAACAAATCAGTGATAAAATTAATTTAAGTAATTAAATGTATAAACAATTAGCAGATTCTCACCGACGAGTCAAGGATTTTGCTGAGGGTGATTATATCATGATTAGGATCATACCAGAGCAGTTTCCACCAAGAACCGTACAAAAGCTACATGCCTGAGGAGCAGGCCCATTCAAGATTTTAAAGAAAGTTGGACCAAATGCATACATTATTGATCTACCACCTGACTATGGAATTAGTTCAACTTTCAATGTATCGGATCTAACTGAATATAAAGAGTGATACCCAGTGATCCATTTGAGCCTATACCTTCCTTTGAGAGTGACCCTCCCCTTGAGTGTCCACAAGCCCAGATGAGAAGCACGATGTGATCGATCGTATCCCGGACAAGCATATCAAGTCCACTAGAGGTCGAAACTACCATCGCTTTCTAGTTCGTTGGCGAGGCAGGCTAGAGTCTGAGGATTCCTGGATTACCCGAGATGAGATTCAGAGGATTGATCCAAATCTTTTTTAGTACTTCCAGAGCAGTGCAAAGCCTGACTCGACGAAGTCGAGTTTTCCCCACCCCCGGAGAAATTGATGAGGACATCACCCACCATGATTTTCGATGCAGATTTACGTGTATTACATTTTTTTTTATTATTATTGTATCTAGGTGTATGGGGAATTGGGTGCATTTTCTTTTATTTTCGGCTCATGCACGTATTTTAAAGTATGAGCTGGAACCAATTTGTTAGGGATACTTTAGTTTGTTATTTTTGTTACAGAGTTTGTTATTTTGTTACACAAATGGTTAGTTAGTTAGGAGAGCCCATTTATATATGGGCCTTTTTTATAATTGGAAAAATAGAGAACGAAATTGATTGAGCCTGTGTCTTCTTCCTCCCGAGTGTTCTTCTCCTTGTTCTTCTCCTTCTTCTCCTAAGCTTCTTCTTCTACTTCTTCTCTGTTAATTTTCTCCATTAAGTTCCAATGACCCAGCTCCTCCCCTATTCTAGCTACCCCGAGCCGCCCACTGCCACTGTCAATGCATCGCACCGCCCATTTCCTAGCTAAGCCTCCACCCACCATCGCAACCGCCGCCCACATCCTCTGATCTATCCACTCCTGACCCTGCTTGCCCCGTTATAGGCCCTCTATCACCACCCCTGTTTCATCAGAACATTTCCAACCTCACCATCGCCGCCATCTGCCCCGCCACAAAATCCTGCACCACCTCCCCTTCCCCGTGTTCTCTCCCCCATGAGCTCCACCTACCACCACCACTGCGAACCCCACCCTCAGCCCTCTGCGACTGCTCCGCCGCACCACTCCAACAACCTCAGCTCACCCCATTCCCGATGACGCCCGTCGTCATCCTCCCTATCAACAACAACCATCCCTTCCGCTGTCGGCCTCCACCACCCCATCAAATCCCACTTTCGACGAGCTCTATCCTATTGACCACCGCCAAGCCTCCACCGCTACCGAGCTCCCACCGCCACCATCGTCGCCCTTCACCGCATGGAAGCCCTTTCCTAGTGCCCGACTGCTCCGAGATCACCGTCAACCTCCATCCGACCCCTCTGCGACCAGAAGCCACCCTCGGCTTCTTTCCAAGAACTTCCCCTCGTTGCTTGAACGTGAAGGCAGCATGGATTTCAGAGCAAACCCAGCCCCTCCAATGCCAACTTTTCATGTTTTTGGTATTAATTTGGATATTTGCTACATTTTGGGGTGTTTCTTGCAAGTTTGACTTATCTTTCTTGTTTTGGATGATTTAGGTCCGACGACTTTGGTTCGTCTTGTGGCGAGCCTGCAGCTGGTCATCTCATCCACTTTCGATCTAATCTACCTCATTCAAGAATCGAGACATCTCATGTGATATGAGAACACTGCAAAAAATAATTTAGGAATTTTAAATTAGTGCTGTTACATTTCATTTCATGCTAATTTCCTATCTTTAATTCATTTAGATTCGAATTAATTGAGTTGATTAGCCCTAACCAAGCAATCGTTTCTTAATGACCAATGGTCCTATTTTCTAACTTCTTGATGGTGCGTATCGTGCTTTCTAGATCAAACTTTAATTATGAATGGATCCTTAGTTAATTTTCTTACTTGCTTTAATTTTCTGCTATCTTATACTTTAACTAGTCGAAAAATTTAATAATTACATCCTATAATTATTAAAAAAATTTAATAATAAATATTCATAATAAATATATTTTAGTTTTTTAATATTTTATTTTATTTTATTTATTTATTATATATGATATATTTTTTATTATTTTATAAAATAGTATTTTATTTTATTTTATTTTTCTTCCTATTCTCATATACGTGCCTCCCGATACTGCTGCACCCCCTATCGCCCCATCATGGCTCCCCTTCTCTCTCCACAAATGCCGATCCCGATCGCACCCCGCCCCCTTCTCTTATATACATGCCCGTCAGTGCCACCCCACCCCCCTATCACTCCCCTTCTCTCTTCCCCTTCTCTCTTGACAAACACTAATCCCGATTGCACCTCCTGGTGCCCCTGTCGGTACCGTCGTCCCTAGCACCATCACTGAAGGAAGAGAGAGCAACTCTCTTCTTTTCTTTTCTTTCTTTTTTCTTTCTTTTATAATATTTTATTATTTTTTTTCTTCCTTCTTGTTCTCATACCTTCTCCACGCTCACCGGTGTTGCCCCACCACGGCTCTCCTCTTTTGAAAAATGCCGATCCCGATCACCCCCATCCCCTCACTTCCTCTCATACCTTCTCCAAATTTTTGGAGGCTATTAAATGTAGAGATTTGGTTTTCAAATCGACTGAGTACCGTGTTCTATTTGCAGATAATTTACTAAGTTTGATCTGATTTGATCCGATGGATCGATTTAGATCTCGAAACATATTATTTTTAAAAAAAATAAATTAGTATATTATTATTTTTAAAATTAAAAAAAATGATATATTATCTTTTAAAACTAATAAATTAGTATTTTACAAAATGTTATAATTATTTTTATAATATTTTATTTTTTAAAAATTCTTTGTCTCTTATTTCTTTACTACTTTTATTTTTAATTTTTTAAAATATTATTTTATTATTATTTAAAAATAAAATTTTGAATTATTATTAATAATAAAATAATAATCCACATGGCACAACTAAAATCATCTGAGATGTTGAGATGGCAACACCAAAATACTCCATAATGTATTATTATATATATAAATAATAAAAAATTATTTCTAAAAAAATAAATTAGTATGTTATTATTTTTAAAATTAAAAAAGATATATTATCTTTTTAAAATAATAATAAATTAGCAATTTTAAAAATTATTATTATTTTTATAATATTTTTTATTTTTAAAAATAATATTTTTTTTAAATATTTTCATCTCTTATTCCTTTCCTATTTTTATTTTTAAAATATTTTTTTAAATTTTTTAAAATATTACTTTATTATTATTTAAAAATAATATTTTAAATTATTATTAATAAAATAAAAATTCATGTAGCACAATTAAAATCATTTGAGATACTGAGGTGGCAACACCACAATACTCCTCCATAGAGTATTATTATATATATATAATATTCTAAAAAATGATATATTATCTTTTTAAAACAATAATAAATTAGTATTTTACAAAATGTTATTATTATTTTTATAATATTTTATTTTTTAAAAATAATAATTTTTTAAATTTTTTTCTCTTATTTCTTTACTGCTTTTATTTTTAAAATATTATATTTTTAATTTTTTTTAAATATTATTTTATTATTATTTATAAATAATATTTTAAATTATTATTAATAATAAAATAATAATCCACGTGGCACAACTAAAATTATCTGAGATGCTGAGATGGCAACACCACAATACTCCTCCATAAAGTATTGTTATATATATAAATAATAATAAATTATTTCTAGAAAAATAAATTAGTATGTTATTATTTTTAAAATTTAAAAAGATATATTATCTTTTTAAAATAATAATAAATTAGTATTTTTTAAAAAGAAATATTATTATTTTTATTATATTTTATTTTTAAAAAATAATAATTTTTTTAAATATTTTTCATCCCTTATTCCTTTTCTATTTTTATTTTTAAAATATTTTTTTTAAATTTTTTAAAATATTACTTTATTATTATTTAAAAATAATATTTAAATTATCATTATTAATAAAATAATAATCCACGTGGCACAACTAAAATCATCTGAGATGGCAACACCACAATACTCCTCCATAGAGTATTATTTTTTATATATATAATATTTTTAAAAAAATGATATATTATCTTTTTAAAATAATAATAAATTAATATTTTTTAAAAAATACTATTATTTTATAATATTTTTTTAAAAAATAGTTTTTTAAATATTTTTCATCTCTTATTTCTTTCCTATTTTAATTTTTAAAATACTTTTTTAATTTTTTTTAAATATTACTTTATTATTATTTAAAAATAATATTTTAAATTATTATTAATAAAATAATAATCCATATGACACAACTAAAATCATCTGAGATGCTAAGGTGGCAACACCACAATGCTCCTCCATAGAGTATTATTTTATATATATATAATAGATTAATTAATTTTGTTCACTAATCTCCTTAGTTGTTAGTTAGACCTAGGATAGTTAGCCTTGTCCCGCATCATCGAACCTTCTCCCCTATTCCAGCATCCTTAAAATCCCAATCATAGCCTAAGCTTCCTTAATCGATTGAAACCTTCCACCACCGCATACACTACCCCACCACCGCAACTTGCCTCTACTCCCAATCAACTTCCCTCTGCCACCACCACCACCACGCCACGCCATCTCTTTCCTTCTTTCCCTGTGACACCGTCGCACCTCATCTTGGAACACCCGTGTCGGCATCGCCCCCACCCCCCAGCGCCGCTCACTTCCAGAGTCGAGCCACAAGTCCACCGTCACCTCTGCTACACCACCTCTCCCTCCTAGTTTTCTCTCTTAAAACCCCTCCCCTGCGACACCATTGTTCCCTAACCTCAACGCCCAAGTGTGCTTCACCCAAACCCACCACTCCGACCACCCAAACCACCCCCCTCCTTGCCATTTCCACCAACCGTCTTCCTCCCTCCCATCACCGGAACAACCTCACCAGCAGAATCCCTACCCGCTATCGGCTTCCACCGCCCGACGGATCCTTTTCTTGCAGTCAACGACTCCAGCGCCTTCCACCAGTTACTGGCATTCTCCACCGCTCTCCACCAACCCCTTTCTTGATCGACCAATCATGACAGACCCAGTCCCAGCAGCGGCCTGAGCCCTCCCATATCCTATAGCCGAGCACCATATCCCTTGATTCCTTTCGAACCCCCCTGCTTTGCACGATCGTGAAAGCAGCATGGATTTTAAAGCAAATCCAAAATCCGATGCCAACTTTCACATTTTGGGGTTATTTTGAATTTTCAATATGTTTGGGTGTTCCTTGCAATATTTTTGCTTATCTTTCTTATTTTGGATGATTCAGGTCCGAACACTTTTGGTCCCTCTAGCCGCGATTCAGTAGCTGGTCTTCTCAACCACTTTCAGTCTAATCTCCCTCATCCAAGAATCGAGACATCCCATGCGATGTGAGAACACTTCAAGGAATAATTTAGGATTTATAAATCAATGATGATATATTTCATTTCATGCTAGTTACTTATCTTTTATTCTCTTAGATTTGAATTTAATTAAGTTGATTGGCCCTAACCTAGAACTTCTTGACTGTGTGTGCCGACTGGATTGCTTTCTAAATTGGATTTTAATCATGAATGGACCTCTTGGTTAACTTCTTGCTTGCTTTAATTTTTGTTATTTCTTTATACTTTAATTACTTAATTAATTTTGATCACTTATCTTCTTAGTGGTTAGATAGATCTAGGATGGTTAACCTGGTCCCACATCACTACAAAGTTGTCAAACCAGATGCAAGTCCAAATTTGGACAATCAGGCATCCAGAGAGTTGCCTTCTTTGCACGAACTGAAGTTAACTCCCTGAGAATATTGGCCACATCTGTGAATGGTAAGAGAAGAGTCTTCTCTTTAGCACCCAGTCAATCACTGCCGGTAAATCCCTATGGCCCTTAGATCTACTCCACTCTAAGCCCTGCCAATGTGCCCATGGTTCTGCTGCACAAACAGAATTTGAAGTGTATCCAGAAGCCCCTGCAAGGATAATCTGACCACCATGGTGCCTGAGCATGAAGCCAGCTTCGCCATTTCTGTCATATGCACCATCAAAATTGAGTTTGAGAAATGCTGGCTGTGGGGGAACCCATTGAAAATTAACTTAGGATTGATCAACTGCCAAAGATGCCCCACATAGCAAGATATATTCAACTCCATTATTCTCCAGTGTTGTGATGGTCAAAATATTCCATGGTAAGACCAAGAGCAAACTAATCCCAAATAAGATTCAATGACTGAATGAGAAAAAACCCATTTTTCTTAGCCTTCCACATATGCCAGCATGTATGGACATCCATACATCTGTGAAGCTGAGCACTCTGATTGTTCCATCTCATGACAAATGTGATCAATCTAGGAGGTCTCTGACCATTTGACTAACATTGATCATCCAGTTACATGGTCGTCAATTCTCTTCTTTGTTGTGTGTAAGCAGATCAGTTCTTTATTAATTCAGCTTCTACCAGCCTTCTGTCATGCATGAAACTCCTATTTCTTCAATGTACCTAATTCTGACAATTTGTGTTACTTTTGCCCACCTCAACATGCCCTCCTTTGCCATATCAATCTTACAATTAATACTTGTATTCTCTCTGTTCCTCATGCTAAAACAACATTTCAGGCTGGATTTTTATATGATGTAATTTCTCTCAAAGCCTTGCCAGAATGCAGGGGTTAACAACAATCCTAAGCATATTTCAATTCATTGTTTTTCCTAATACCCCAAAGTTGTCTGTTTTGATTAGACAACTATAAAGGATCTTACCTAATAAAGCTTCTTTTCATAACTTGACCTCTTCCTGTCTCATCATTGATCAATGCAGAACATAGAATAATGGGTACTCTGAAAGAGTTCTCTCACTAGAACTACTTCCCAAATTCAATCTAGTCCATCATACATAAAATCTAATATTCCATGCCTACAATATAACACTTCAACATGTTTTCCTTTCACAGAACCAAATAAATTATCCCACATAGTACTTTATCACAAGTTTTCTAGGTAAAGGTGGCACTGAATCAGGTTGATTTAACATAAGGGTGGGACAGCCTTGACTAACATACATGCTTGATCATACTTAGTAGTTGATCTATCTTGCCAGCAATCATTGATGGTTGGCAAATATGATACAGAGTATATTAATCCACAATGAACCACCCAACCCAGTTATATTCAAACACTAAGCATCCACCAAGAATCAAATTGGCATAAAGTCTTCAACTATATCTTTGACCACCTCATGACTATATTAATCATAATGAAGGGTGTCTGTATCAATGTTTTCCCAGCACATTGCTGGTGCATGAATTAGCTAATCAATCATTACACATCAGATTCATAGTAACAAATTTTCAATTAATTCAACATTAATATAAAACCATACCCTCAATGTAATCTTGATATAAATTCCCATGGTAATGTCCCAACAGGATCATGCATATGCCATGCAAAGTCAACCTATTTAAATTGTCACATAATATTTACCTGACATGTATTGGTACCATAACTAAGGAATATCCCTCCATATGCCAGCATTTTATCATGTTGGGTTGAGAGCTGCCACTTTTACCTTAGAGAGAACCATGCCTCTATACTTTTTCCTCCTAGATGCTTAAAGATATGATTCGTATGGTATATCACACCTTGCTTTTGCCACACCTTCACTGAACCTACTAATGTAGTATGTACTGATATCATATTCAGCTAACTTGAAAAATAATGTTTTAATTGTAAAGTTTCAATATTAGTACCTGCCAATACCACATAGCAACCACAAGCAACTATAATTCAGAGAACAGAGTGGTAAAATAACAAAAAGAATGAATGGCAAAAAATACTTCCCCGTGAAAGATTGGAAAGTACAAACAATTCATGGACATGAAAAATAGCTCTTCCTGATAAAAGTAGCATTCGTGGCTATGACACATGCACTATTAGGTTCAAGATGGAAGTGGATATAATTACACAACATCAAGGAAAACGATATGAGATAAAAAAGCTTTCAATTTTTATTAAATGGTTTGAAGAGAATTGACCACCTGGAAAGCTCAAAGCAAGACCAGTGCAACAACCTGCTACGCCTGCATTAATAACTGCAGGCACCACCACATTTCTTTTAGAAAAAGAAACTCCCTTAATAAACAAATGCTCAAAAGTTTAAAAGAGTACTGATAAATACCATCATCCTTCCCTCGCAGTCTCTTCAAGAAGCAGACTACAAGACTGTGAACTCCAGACAAAACAGCAAATGTCTAACACATGATAGAGGAATAATAGAACACATCAGGTTCAACATGTGGCTGCTAGAAACTATCTCAATCAAAGGAAAGCACCAGAAATTAAAAGAAATCAATAATATGTTGAAAAACCTTTGCAGAAGACCCTGCATCTGAGAAAGATCCTTTAAATCCTTTCTTCTTAAACAAGCCTGAACCTGAAAAAAGTATCCATGTGACCAACCTATGGGCCAAAACATGATAGTCTAAATGATAAACTGAAGCTTTAAAGGAGATCAGGTTTTGAAAGGATCAAAAGTTCAAACAGCAGCAGTTGATAGTCATATAAGTAAACTTAATTTAATATAGCACTTCAAATATGCTTTTTTCCTTTGTTTCCCAGAAATATAGTAAGTGGCACTAGTTAAGGAAGACATAACCACTAGAAGTGAAACTCAAACCACTCCTACCCCAAGAAGAGAAGAGAAATAAATCATCATCAGATCAGTTTTATGACATAGAATAAGCAAATATTATGGAATTTGATTGGCATTCCAATATAGAGGGTAGGAGCACAGGAAGAAAGCATGATATGGCAGGAGAGAGGAAAAAAATAACCAAATAAAATTATAAATTATATATATATATATATAACAACAAAGATTCACTAAAAAAAAGTGTAAAATTTACCATGTAGACATTTATTTTCTAATTTGTGCAATGTCAATAATAACACCTATCAAATCCTAGATTACTGTCAATGGATTATAAAATTACAAATTCATTAGACATTTGTCATATAGTAATGTGGGCATCTAGTATAGAAATTTCAGGAAGGCTGGTGCTAGATAACTTGTTGCAAAATCTTTCCTAACATTGTTCAAAGACTTCTCACCTTTCTTCTTATCTTCATCCTTCACTATTATTTTTCTCCTTTATTTAATTATTTCATGTCCACTTTCATTGTAGCAGCAACAGTCTCTATAAGCTTATTCATGAATAACCTAATATTTCAGAGCTCAAGAAAATTAACATTGCCTTCTCCATCTGAGTTGTCATTTGTTCAAATTTTCCTTAATAACAAGAGAACAAAAAAAATATACATCTACATAAGGTTCATTCCATCACTCCATGAACCTAAATTATATGCTAGTAGCCTTACCTGAGTAATCACAGGGCTGCATGCATTGAGATTAAAAGGAAGTCTCAAAAGTAAAACAGATGCCATCTACTGTCATTCAGTTTCACTTTTCCTTCTAATATAAGCTTAATAACTCCTTTATAACAGAACAATGTTCAACTCCTCAAACTAACCAAGTTTCTTTATATGAATAACATAGGCCCAATATATCAAACCCCTAAAATCTCCCCAAACTGAAGTGCATGCACAACAAACAAGATAAGTAACAACATTCATCTCCACATCCAACAAAACACATTTTCAATTCAGCTCCAACATAATCAGAAGTGCAAAATGCTAGGAATTCTGAAGAGATCTTTGAGTTCTAAATCCACCAGAAGGAAGTCTACCATAATCAGAATAATAAAGAAGCCAAAAACGACTTAGAGAAAATCTACATAGACGTTCAATGTCCAATAACGTCTATCTCATCCAATAATGTTTGATGAAACTATTCTCAAGTGTCCAATTCAAAGAAGAATAAGAAGAGCTGCAAACCTCCTAACCATCAAAACATGATTTCCTTAAGCGGAACCCATTGTATACATGTTATCCTTAAAAATATATATATTTCTTTATAAAAAAAATAAAAAAAAAAAAGGAAGAAGACACGAGGTCATGTAAGGATTTCCACCTACGCATATTTTCAATTATACAGGATTTTCGATCATACAACAAAAGGCACACCTGTATCCTTTAGAAAACATATCAGAGACATCTCTACCATCAACAGAAGAAAGAATCTCATCCGCTTAAATACAATGAAGTGGATCTTCAATCCACTAAAAAGAAGTCTTCCCTTATAAGATAAAAGGTTAACATATTATTCACTTCTCTAAGCAAACTTTCATTAAATTTATTATTTTACCAACATCGAAAAGATCCGATGCACCACAATTTGACCTGACTCACAAAGACAGCAAAATAATTCGATTCCTTTCCCAACCATCAAGAAATTTATTAGATGTCAAAATTTACCAAGAACCCCGATTTCATCAAGTGCCAATCTTTTGTCCCCAATATACTACTATAAAAAACTAGATATTGACACTAGAATACGCCGAGTAAAACCCATCTAGACTGCGAAAAAAGAGAGAGGAGGAGGAACGAACCGAAACCAAAGATGGAGCCTAAGAAAGCCCCAGCAGCAGAATCTCCCGCGAACCTAATGAGACAGACGAGAGGAGGAGTTGTAGCGTTGTTTGCATTAGGGCTCTTCCTTCCCACGTCGAGAGGTCTGCTAATATTGCTGCTAGGGTTTACGTCTCCATCGCTGTAGCTCTCTTCCCCGTCCGTGTCAATTTCAGGGTTTGGAGAGACCGCCATCGCCGTGTTCGCCGAGCTTCTTCCCTCTCCCTATCCCTTCCCGCGGCAGCAAATACTTAAGCGCGCCCGCGGTCGCGCGAGCAATATTCTTTGCCCCACGGGATGATGCTCGCGATTAGATTGTTTCAGGGACCAGCTGGAGGCCTAGATCTGTCCCGCTGCAGCCTCGGTGACGGGCATCAAAATGAAATTGCTGTGCGCTTTTTCGTTCGTGATAAACGGTTCGGAGTAAAGTTTGGGGCTTGCCTCGAAGGGAAAACATCGGTGTACCGGCAATCAGGCACTCTTTCATCGATTTGTATCACCGATGTAACACACGTGCAGTCTATGTCATCATATCGTCACCGTCATACTCCAAGCGGGGATGGCTTGGTTGATAAGATTTATTTTTTTTTTATTTATTAAATAAAAACTTAATTTATAAATATTACTGAAAATGGTTCACTTTAGGATGGAGCAATCCACAATCCACTATCTTAGGATGGAGCAATCGGCTTCTCATAAAAATGCTAGAGTGACCTACAACCGGCAATCAGGCTCGATTAAAAAAAACTTAATTTATAAATGTTGCTAAAAATGGTTCATCTTAGGATGGAGCAATCCGCTGTCCTAGGATGGAGCAATCCGCTTCTCATAGGAATGCTAAAGTGACCTGCAAAATAAAATTTGAATTGAAGGATATAGCTCCGATGAGAATCTTCCGATGCTCAAGTCAGCAAAGAACAATTAAGTAACAACGTATTCCCTAAGAGAAATTTCTTATTTACCTGGATCCTCAGAGTTTATGATATTTGTAGAGGAAGTGTTTTACAAATGTTATATTATTTCGCTAATTTTGGGCCACCAACAACGTTGTGGCAAGATTAAGACCAGTTTTTCATAACGGAAAGGTCATTGCTTGCGGGATTAGGATGCCTTATCCGCTCCCGTGAGTTTAAGCGAAGTGAAAAATAGCTCATTCGTGGCTAAATCACAGCTAGATCGTCATTAGTCTGCAAGATGGATCATCAAGAATGCTGGAGAGCTGCTTATCCCAGGTGATTTAAAAGTCATGAACATTATCCGAGCCGTTGCCGAATAGAACGGCTCGGACTTCTTATTGAAGCTCGACCACTAGCTCAGAGGGTATTATGGTAACTTTTTTGACCTCAGGATATTGACAATATAGACTAAGCCGAGGTGTTTTGGGTACTGATCGGACAATCTAAGGCATTTACGTTACCACTATTACACTATCTTCTAGTGCTGAGTCTGAGAATCAGGCGAAAGAACTATTCCCAAGCAATATTTCAGATCAGATGATTTATGACTTTATTTTCGATTATGCTCTAGTATTTAATTATTGATGGCATCACCCCTCAGTGTAAAAGTAGCTATGATTAAGAAACCTATCCAACTATTGATCATTTTGAGGAAATAATTTAAAAAGGTGTCCGTTCGTCTTCATCTCCCTTCTTTAAGTGCATCTGGAGGGTGTGCGAGAGAGAGAAGGGTGATTGTGATTGTGGCGTTTCTTGTCTTCCCTATTTCTCTATTCAGAGTTTTCTTCACGAGTTTCTTTGGGCCAAATGGATCCCACAATGGTGAAGAGGTTGAAAATACTCTCAGCTTGAAGGACACAAACTAGAGCCTTATCTACCCAATCTCAAGCTTTCGGGAGTGCCATGGTTGGGACTTCGAATAATGCTCCTTCGGTTGTTTCTCTTCTTGTTCTGGTTGATATAAAGGGACATGAATCTTTGTCGACGAGTGATCCGCAGAATCTGGTGGCTGATGCTAAGATTAAGCCGGTGGATTCGATGATGGAGATCGCTGATGTGATGGTGGATTTGGTGGTGGAAACTACCATAGAGTTAGTTTCAGCAGCTTCTTCGATGCACGTTGTTGTGGAGATAGTAAAGAATCTCTCTGAGGGGACGATAGAGACTGCGGAGGTGGCTGAACTTCCTGGTTCGATCGAAGCAATTGAAATAGTTGATCCATTGGGGCTAGAGATTTTTGCTTCCGACACGCAACCAGCTGAGGTTCCGGTGGAGGTTTCGCGGTCAGCTCCTTCTTCTTCCTCATCTATTGATAGCCTTAGGATTGTCGCCGAGCTTCTAGGAGGTTGCCTCTCTCTCGCAGATAGGTGAGCCTTGGATGGAGAAGGTGCTCAACATCAGATGGTGGGTGTCTTGAAATCTTTGGCTCCAGTTAGCTATAATTTAGCTAATTTTGCTAGGGCCACCTCCGGAGCTTCATCTTTGAAACTTGTTGAGGCAAAAGGAGAGATTGATAGGCTTGCGTATTATTTGGAACAGAAAAAGGCTGCTAATGTCGATTTAGTTAAGAAAATCGATTATTTCGAGAAGGCACCTTTCAAGGCCTAGGAGACAATCGATTGTCGGTATGATGAGTTAAGCTGGGCTCATCGGAGAATTGAAGTTCTCGAGAGGCAGAGATCTGAAGCCAAATGGAATTATCATCGAGCTCATGATGATATTAAATGCCTAAAGAGGACGCTTGAGGGGAGAAGAGGCTCTTCATCAAAAGTTCGTCTTCCCCAGGGGTCCGACAAGCGGTCGATTAAAAGGCCCAAATCTTCCAGCAGGAATCATCGCTAAGGGAAGACATCTTGGAGGCCCGAAGTTTTCTCATCTAGAAGGGGGCTGACAACCCAAGAACTTTCAGCATCATAGGCTGAACTTCAAATGGTGAGAGAAAGATTCAACCAACTAGAAATGACTTTGTGGCCAAGGCTTGCAAGCTGGGGTTTTCTGCAGGCTTTGAGAGATATAAGAAGATTGCTTTGGACATCTTTCGGTGGATGGTGCTGAGTTTTTGTGGACAAACCAATCAGATGAGAGCTTAAGATCTATTAGTATGCTTTTGCCTCAGAAGGTTTGCAAGTACATCTTATATCATCATAGGGATGAATAAGGTCGACTCAGCCATGCAGACAGAAGAAGTGAAGGTCGAAGAAGGTCCTTCCGAGATAGGCTGTTGATTTTTTTTTATAAGCCAAATATGGCATTAAGATCTGTGAATGGAATTTTCTTTTTGTTGAAGTACTTTGCTTCTTCCTTTTGCATAATACTCCAAGCTATTCGATTTGGTTCCTAATCTGAACTGTATTTTTATCATTTTTGATATATCCGTTGGATAAATCAAAGGAATTTAAAGGAAACAAAATTGAAACCGTCATTCGCACTACTACATAATGGAGCTACGGCAACGTATACTATGGCAGCGATTTCGAAAATCGTTACCATAGGATCTACGACAGTGGTTACAGCTAACCACGATCATAGATCTAACCTATGGTTGCGGTTACACTTAACTCCTACATAGGTCGACTTATAGCAGCGGTTAAGCAAAACTGCTGCAATAGAGGAACCTATAGTAGCAGTTATTTAGATCAAATTATGACAGTGGTTAATGAATCGTTGCCATGATCCTATGACCTATGGTGGTGGTTAGACATAATGCGCTGCTATAGACTTAGATCTATAGCAGTGGTTAGCTATAACCGCTTCTATAGGTTCACTTATGCCAGTGATTTTGGAAAACCATCGGCATAGGTTTTAGCCTACTGCAGCAGTTTCTTATAACCGCTGCTACATCTTTTTTCAATATTTTTTCTCTAAATATTATATAATTCTAAAATTTAATGCACATCTTCACCATTTATTATCTTAATAATTATCATTAGAGTGTCTTCACAAAAAATCATCTCGATCCGATAGCCTTAGTTTCATCGATCGGTAAAATTTAATTTCGATGATCACGGATGATGGCATGATGATCTGATAGATGGAGATCACCGATGGATTCGAAAACCTACAATAATGATTTTAATGATGTTTATAGCATACTATCAAAGTTTTACTTCAATCGGATATCGTTATCATGGTCAATTTAGTACGGAATGATTTTGACCATTAAATGAAAATTGAGTAATCAAAGGACCAGACAACATTCGATTATGAGATAATTTTTTAGATAAATGATCTTAGCTACTACTTTAATCATTTTTACGGTGATAATCGTAAAATTTAAATCGTAAAGTTTAAAAACTATTCAAAACTATACGTTGTTCGATACCCATTCTTAAACTCCTTTAGTAATTATGCTTGTGCTTTTACAAGATTTGCTTAGCATGAATAGTTCATACAGAAATGATTTGAATTTTATGATCATCATCGTATAAAATGATTAAAATTATAGCCAAGATCATTTAACTAAAAAATTATCTTATAATCGAACGTCGTTTGGCCTTTTGATCGCTCGTTTCTCATTTAATGATTGAAATCATTTCATACTAAATTGATCATAATAACGATATCCGATTGAAGTAAAATTTTGATAGTGTACTACAAACATCACTGAGATCATCATTGTAGATTTTTGAATCCATCGATGGTCTCCATCTATCAAATCATCGCACCGTCGTTCGTGATCCTCAAAATTAAATTTTACCAATCGATAAAACTAGGACTATCAGATCGAGATAATTTTTTATGAAGACACTCTAATGATAATTATTAAGATAATAAATAATAAAGATGTGCATTAAATTTTAGAATTATATAATATTTAAAAAAAATTAATTTTCAATCTATGGTAGTGGTTTTGCAAAATCGTTGCCATAAATATATGGCAGTGGTTATATAACTGCTGCCATAAATCTAAGACAGTGATTTTCTTTAACCGTTGCCTTAGATCTATAGCAGCGGTTTGAAAACTGCTGCCATATGTTGGTTTTTTCCCCACGAAAACTATTGCCATATGTTAGGTTTTTTCCCCAAACCAAATCCCCACCTAAATTTCATTTTCCTATTGACTCTCTCTCTCTCCCTTCTCTCCACCGCCAGTGACCCTCCTCCATTTTCTTCCCCATCTGACTCCGCCACCTCCCCCACTAGCTCCGTGACCTCCCCCTTCTCCCCTTCTTCCCCGACAGGCCCGACCGCTGGCTCCGCGACCTCCCCCTTCTCTCCTTCTTCTCCGACAGGCCCGGCTGCTGGCTCCGCCTCCTCCTCTTTTCCCCGGCCTGACCCTCCTCCTCCTTTTTTTTCGATCGTCGACTCCGCCACCTCCTCTCTTCCCCGGCCCGACCATCCTCCTCCTTTTTTTTCGATCATCAACTCTATCGCCTCCTCTCTTCCCTCGACCTGACCTCCTCCCTCAGCCCCCTCCCTCCCTCTGCCACCCTCCCCTCCCTCAGCCCTAGCACCCCTTCCCTCTAGCACCGCTCGAGCCCCGCCTCCCTTGATCCCGACCCTCCGCCAACCTACCTCGCTGTCAGTCTGCCAGTTAGTGGCCCCCTTTAGCCCCGCCTCCCTCAGCCTCGGCCCTGTGCCCTGCCCCATCGCCCCCTTTGGCCACACCCCACCTCCTCGCCCCGCCACCAGCCCCCTTTGGCCCTATGCCCCACCCCACCGTTGGTTGCCTCCGTCGGTACCCCTTGTCTCCATTATTTTTATTTATTTTTTTATGAATTTAGTTATTAATTTATTTATTAATTTATATTTTTTAAATTTTTTATTAATTTATCTCTCTAAATATATATTAAAATGGATAAGGGATGGATGAAATTTAGTAGGCTCTTGCTAGCATAAAAGACCGAACTTCAAAAATTTTTTGATTTTGTTGTAAAAAAAATTGAGAACCATGGACTGATCCAATATCCTTATAAAAAGTGTATGGATGGGCCATGACTACCTCGTCAAGGTGTCAATGATCACCTCACTATTTATAGCTTCAAAGCCGGTTATGAAATTTGTTGGGATCAACATGGTGAGGACAGGTCACAAGGAGGTGATCAACATGATGGAAGAGTGGAATAAATGGTTCGTGATATTTTTTCATTTGTTGGCCATAATGATGATGCATCTATGTCCATGTCTGATCCTGTAGTTGGTGGAATGACCAACAGTGAGGATGTGGAGAAAGTCCATAAGTTGATGGAGGATGCTAATATTTTGTTGTATCCTAGATGTGAAAAGATGATGAAGTTGGAGTTCTTAATCCGCTTGTATCATGCGAAATGCTCCAATGGGTTCAGTAATAACGGAGTGAACTGCATACTAGAGCTTTTGGAAGACATTCTTTCGGACGATGTATAAATTTCAAAGAATAATTATGAGACATCGAAGATTATTGAACAGCTGGACTTTACTTACACTAAGATACATGCATGTTTCAATGATTGCATACTCTATTGGAAGGAGGATGTCAACCGAAATGAGTGCATGAGATATGGTGTATCAAGATGAAAATAGAATAAAGATGGCACATCGACTCGTATACCTCAAAAGTTGATGTGGTACCTTTTTTTTATTTCGAGACCACAAAAGTTGTTTATGTTGGTGAGGACATCGAAGGATATGAGATGGCATGAGGACCGAACAAAAGATGATGCACTGAGATATCCAGCCGATGGAGAGACATGGTAGAAGTTTAATAAAATACATCCTGACTTCGTACAAGAGATACGTAATATGAGGTTGGGCTTGTCGTGCGACGATTTCAGCCCATTCAAGCACATGAATACTACCTATAGTGTATGGCAAGTGTTTATTCATGTTTACAATCTTCCACCATAGATATGTATGAAAAAATTCTTTGCTTTCATAACAGTACTCATCCTTGGACTGATGGAGGTAGGTAATGATATTGATATCTATTTGCAGCCTCTTATTGTGCGTTCAAGGTATTCCAACTTTTGATGCTTTGATGAATGAATTATTCTCTATGCATGTGCACTTCTGTGGATAATAAATGACTTTCCATCTTATGCTCTAATGTTGAGTTAGAGCATGAAAGATGAGCTAGCATGCCCGATTTATGGAAAACACATCCGGTCTAAAAGGTTGATATATTGGAGGAGCTTTAGCTTTATGGAGCATCGACGTTTTCTCCATCGAAACCATCCATACAGAAAGGATACATGCCCCTTCGATGGCACTGTTGAAGAAGGTAAGGTACCTAGCCGGATGTCTAAGAGTGAGATGTTAAGAGAGTTGGATGGTCTCAGTATTGAATTAGGAAAAGATGATCTAATTGGTAATAAGAAAAGAAAGCGTCGATCAAAGAAAGATGACACATACTCTAATTGGAGGAAAAAGAGCATCTTCTTTGACTTGCCATATTGAGAAACAAACTTATTGCGCCACTGCTTAGATGTAATGCATATTGAAAAGAACATGTGCGAGCTCCTATTAGCAATAATCTTGAATATCAAGGATAAGACCAAGGATGACTTGAATTTCCGACTTGATTTGAAAGAATGAGATATTAAAAGATCACTCCATCCAGAGTCGGTAGGGGAAGAACAATGGAGGCTCCCTAATGCATGTTATGTTATGAATGCCTCCGAACGGTCCATATTTCTTCATGTATTAGAGAATGTAAAGGTTTCAAATGGATACTCAAGCAACATATCAAAGCGTGTGAATAATAAGGATGTCAAACTTGGGGGATTGAAGACTCATGATTATCATATGTTGATGTAGGAGTTGATCTCAATAGCTATTCACCGCGTGTTGCTAAAAAATGTTAGAATGACTATTATTTATTTTTGCAACTTTTATAGAGATATTTATATGAAGAGGTTGCTTAAGAAAAATATGAAGAAAATGAAGGCAAGGATGGTGACTATGTTATGTGATCTGGAAAAGATATTTTCATCATCATGTTTCACAGTTATAATGTATCTCATCGTACACCTTGTAGAAAAAAATGCACTTGAAGGCTCAGTGTTCTACCGATGGACATACTCCATCGAGAGAAATATTCAAATGCTGAAATCTTATGTAAGAAATATGAATCATCCAAAGAGATCCATAATAGAAGGTTATTTAGATTAAGAGTGTATGGATTTTTGTACCATATACTTAAATAAGCTCGAGACTCGTCGTAACCAGCTAATAAGAAATTGGGATGATCAGTATGAACTAATTAAACTTGCATTTGAGTCCATTCCATAGCCATGTGGACTTCCCACTTCATACCGTCTCATGGATTTGGGCATTGAGGAAAGAAAAAGGTGCACCGTTACGTACTCTTCAATTGTGATATCATTGAGCCATATATAAGGTGAAATACTCAATCTTATTTATTTCATAGTATTTAGAAGAAAATATCCAAATGATACCTAAATTTATTTTTTGTGCATGCAGCAAACATAAGAATATCATAAGAGTAAAATATGGTGCTCTAAGTATGTGGGAGAGAGAGAAAATATACAGCAAAAAATTTTCTGAATGATTCAAAGATCATGTAAGCGATTATATATTCTTCATGCGTGAGCTTATTTAAACATATTTACTAATTAGGTATCATCTCCTTAATTAGGTGTGAAGATTACCGTTCGATGATGTGAGCCCTGAAATGCATACTTTTTTAATGGATCTTAGTCATACCATGCATGAGTACAAATAGCTTGTCATTAACGGCTACATATTTAATATTCACAATTGGTCCATAAACATGGCAACACAAAATAGTGGCATGATGTTGAGCACCACCATTGGGTGTTATGCTAGCTCGAGGAATTTATAGCCTTGTACAGAGGATCTGAACTATTATGGGATGGTGGAGAAGATAGTCATCTTGAACTATTATTCTAAAGAAAGGATTGCATTGATGAAATGCAATTGGTTTCACACTTTATCTTAGTCAAGGATGAAGACTGATGAGTGCGATTTTACTTTCGTCAATATGCAACGCTATCTCTGCACTAAAAAATCATATATACTTGCCTCCTAAGTTAGTCAAGTCTTCTACGTTAGTGATCCCTTAGAGCCTCAGTGGGGCATTATTGTGAGGATGATGCCTAGGCATATATTTGATGATATCAAGGTTGATGATAAGTTCGACCATGCATACAAAGTACTCTTCTAGGACAAAACTTATCTAGAGCTGTCGAGATCGTCAAGAGCGATGGTGATGTCCATATTGTAGATACCACTAAGCGATAACTTTAACATTCTGATATAAATATTAGAGTCTATTATTTATTAATGCTCTACTAATATTATTGTTCAACATGTTATATGGATTAATGTTTATTAACATTTGTAGGTCATGATGGCACCGAAACGCCATCTCATGTAGAGCTTCATCTACGGCTTAGATGTAGAGCTCCACGTAGACCGAAATGCTTGATATGCGGTGCAACCATGCTTGGAGGGGGAGGGAATGCTCCGCGTTATGTACTATAATTTATCAGATGTCTACAACGAGCTCAACCTGTAGACATATCAGAAAGAACAATTATCTACATTGACCAAAATGAACTTTTAAAAATCTTAACATTGATTTTCAATGCAACATTCTTTAGATATTGCTTATTCCCCTATTAGATACATGCTTTGGTAAGCAACATTATTAGCAATGCTGCTTATCAAAGTACGTGTCTAGTAGGGAAAATAAGCAGTATCTAGAGAATGTTGCATTGAAAATCAATGTTAAGGTTTGTAAAAGTTCATTTTGGTCAATTCTAGATTATTGTTCTTTCTGATATGTCTACATGGATAGGTTGAGCTCTTTGTAGACATTCGACAAATTACAGTATATGATACGGAGGGTTCCCTCCCCCTTCAAGCGGAGTTGCATCGTATACCAGGCATTTCGATCTACGTAAAGCTCTACATCTGAGTTGTAGGCAGAGCATACTCCATCCACCTTCACATCGGCTGCCCAGAGACCACCGACATCTACTCCACCAACATCTGAGCTCCAGCCCCTTCAGCTCTAGCTCCAACTCATTCTCCATCTTCTCCCGATGATGATAACTTAGATATGGATTTAGTAGACTTTTGATTTTTTTTTTGAAAAATATTGTAATAAACATTATGGTGCGGCTACAGTTGGTGGGGAACTCGTTGTTGGAAATTATATCCTAAAGCCAATCATTTAGATTGTAGATGGTTGAGCTCAATATAATATGTACTTGAATTATTAATGAATAAAATTATTCTATTGGCATTTTCATCATTTTGTGCATCTTTCTGAAATGAACTCTTCTATGATGAAGTCCTTAGGACTATTTAGACTCGACAAAAGAGGATTTATCATTTAGTCCTCAAACGTGTTCACGATCAAATGATTCGTTGTTACCCAGGATGACAACGTATCGAGTGTAGGTCGTTGTATGACATAAGTGTTGGTTATCCTCTTAACCAAGAAATATGGAGATACTGTTATGGCATATAGGTGAAGTATAGGGTATATTTCACTGAACGTGATCCAACTATGGAGCTCTCTACTGTCAAGAGTTGCTCACGAAGAATATGAATATAAGTGTCTCTTAGATCTGAGATCATCATGATGACCTGGAAGCAACTCACTGTACTTAGGTACTAGACTATCTAAATTTCTAATTCAGTGATGGAAGGCTACTGGGTGCAGTCAAGTACTTAGCTTGTCGATGTGTGAGTCAAGATGGAATTGACCCCTCCAAGTGTTGGAGCAAGTGCATCACTATATTTCAATTTAGCAAATTCTCGATCGGGATAGTCCACATGATGAACGCTAAATTTTGAAATACACTATGGATGAATTTTAGGATTGACAGTAAATCCTAGATCATCGTTTGAGCATTGAGGTCAAGGGGATGAATTATACGATAACCATATGCCATAGGTTCATCATTGTTACATTATGACTTTTTGACCTATCTGGATGTCGGGTATCATTGCTAGATGGTCACATCGATTGGTACATGAAATTGATTTTTGTGCTACTGGCTTAGGATTCGAACCTATGGGGTCATACACAATAGGAGTTTCTATCTGATCTAATGGTTGATATTGAGTCTCAGATGATCTAAAACTCTATGGTCAAGAGTCCTACTGGACAAAAACTCTGTAACCAAAAGTCCCACTCGATTGGAACTCTGAGTCCTTCGTGTTTAGGACTCTCTGAATGAGAGTCCGGATGACCTAGGACTCTATGGTCAAGAGTCCGACTAACTGAAACTCTATGACCAAGAGTCCTAATGGACTGAAACTCTAAGTTCTACTTATCTGAAACTCTGATCAAGAGTCCCACTGGTCTGGGACTCTATAATCTCAAGATCCATTCATTTAGGACACTGAGTTCAAGAGTCCCATTGGATTGGAACTCTTCAGGAGTTTCATGTTGATGGAACTCTATTGCTCGATAACCCATCCGATTGAGACTCTAATATTTTTGAAGGATTAATTAGTAATTTGATTACTGATTAGCTTAATTTGATTAAGCGATGAGGATTTGATCAAGTCTAATTGAATTTGATTCGATTGGGTTTGACCCGATTAGGTCATGAGATGACCTAATCTCTAAGGAAGATTTGATTATGATTTGATCAGGATCTAGATCTAATTAATTTTTAATTTAATTAAAATTTTATTGATTTGAATTAAGTCTAATTTGGTTCGGTTAAATCTACTCTAATTAATTTAAATTAATTGATTTAGTTGAAACCAATTAGGACCAAGTCAAATGAGATTTGAATTTAAATTCTCCCTAGCGCCCACCATATTTGACTTTTCCACCTTGACCCATGCCCTCCTCTAATTTTTGCATGAGATTTCTCATACAGGAATGAATGTGTGCCCTTCCTCTCTTCTGCCTTTGACCTGGTCCAAGGGTTGGACCAGTTCAAACTAAGTTGAATTTTGAATTCAACTTGGTTGGTTTGAAATTTGAAAAACCTAATCTCTTCCTTATCTATTCTCCACGCCTATCTATCTTTTGTCGCATATTTTTTTGGGTGATTTCAGATTGAGGGCAAGCGAAAGAAGAGTCCTTCTACTCATCATCCTCTAAGATAAGTGTTGGAAATGGATTTGTTTGAATTTGAATTCAAATTTTGTAAGGAGGTTGAAACAAGTTCAACCTCCATACCTTATCCTTCCCATGCAGTTTTCCCATCGAATTCATACCAATAAAAATGTGATTTTTTTTGTGCATGTGAGAGGGATACGTGAGGAGTGTGGGGTGCATTTGTTAGAGAGAGAAAAGGTGGGCGCACTTACCTGGGGCATGAGAAAATTCCTGCATAAGAGAAAAGTTCTCTTGCACCCTTACTCTCTCACACCATTTCTCTAATTTTTTTTCCTTTAGTCACCAATCTAAAAATTATTTTGGAAGTGGGTAATGGTAGAATGGAGAGTCCTTGACCCATGAAAATTTATTTCATGGGAAAACTCCAAAGAGAGAGGGCGTGAGAGGTTTTTCGGCACGTCAGGATTTTCTGGGTGAGTGAAAACTCTAGAATTGGGTCTCTGGGTTCGGGTGGAGAGATTGAGTGCTGTGAGTATCCGATCATCACCAAACTTCAAAGACCGACTCATCATCCTCTATACTTAGTGTTCTAATTTTCTAAAGTATCTGAGAGATCAGAAAGAAGATGATCGATTGGATCGATCGTGATCAGCCATCAAAGGCTTCGATGAGGAGCTAGCACTCTAGTGGAGTTGGTGGGGACCAGGAGCTCCGTATGGACCAACCATAGAGGTCGGATGAGTGTGCAGCTGCAGCGTGATACCACAACTTATTCTAGTAGATTTAGATTGTGGAGATCAGCTATCCGCACACAGGTATCGAGTTCTGAACTCATATCAGTCAACAGATTTGATTTGCTAATCAATCACATTTAAATTTCAAATTATATATTAGCATGTCTAGATCCTGTGTAGAGTTTATTTGATATGATCAATGCATGCGTAGGATTAATATTTACTTTTGCTGTTATTTTATTCGAAAAAGTTTTGAAAATGCATGCTTAAATCCTACGCGATTTCCTTCAATGGTATCAAAACGACTGGGTTGCTTGACATGTCTAATATATAATTAGAAATTAAATATTAATATATTTGATATACTTAATTTAGATAACTTAGTAATCGAGAATGAATGAGTCACCAAGCCATTCGGTCGTAAGGGATAAGTATGGTTTAAAGGCCATCTCCTCCCATTTAGTGGGGATCCCTTATGGTGGTAGGGGTGCCACCATGAACTCATTCATTAAGATAAACAGTGAAAGAATTTTAATGATTAAAATTTTTTTAATTAAAAAATTAAGTATGAATGTATTTTAGATTAAATCTAAAAGATTGATTTATAGTTTAATTTTTATTATATTTTATTTTCTATTTAAAACTAGCAATAGATTATTGTTTGAGAAATGAGCCGATCTATTTCTAAAATGAGTCGACCCATTTGAAAAATAGAAAATGAAAACCTTTCAAAATTTGAAAACTATTTTCAAAATATCGAATCCTAACCCATCAGCCCAAAAACTTAATTAAAAGAATTAAGTGTTGTCTTCTAGGTTTTAGAATTATAAATTAAAGATCCTAAGATAAAATCATAAGACTGTGGGTTAAAGAGTTAGATAAATTAGATCCATTAACTGGGTTAGACCTAAGGTTAGTTAAAGAATGGATTAATCTAGAGTAATTGATCAAATCTAACCAAGTATTGAATTAGATTAGGTCAAGGACACTCTAGAATCAACTCCAATAATTGTAGTTGGACAAGTCTATATCTTTAACTAGACTAAGATGGACTTGATTCATGGTTATGCGGTTAAGTTCAAAATTGCTAGGTTGATTAGATTAAACCTAATTAATCAGTTGGTGTCTAAGATAAGTTTGGCAATCTAGATCGGTAGTTTTTAATTGGGTTCGATCTTTGACGAGTTAATAACATATCCCTTTCACTGATCTCACTTACCTGGCCGACATGATCGATTGTGATTTGATTAGATCACTTGGTAATTCGGATCGATCCATATCATTAGGAATCAGTTTGACCAATTTCAATCAGTAAGACTGAATAAGGTGCCCATAAACTTAAATTGATCCTAGTCCTAACCAATTAACTTGATGAAATCAGTGGGAGGACTTAACTTGATAAAGTCAGTAGGAGAAATTTGATCTATGTCCTTTCTATCCTTAAATCACATGTAAACTAAATTCTCTAAATTATTAGATCCTTAAAATTACTAAGTTATGGTGATGACTAAGTTATAGCCTTCCATTAAGGTGAATAGTAATGAGTCCAATCTTTTAGGTGGACATTGAAGGTGCCTTACACCTAGTGTTCATCTGGATATTGAAATTGCTATCTATCATATGATGATTAGGTCATACTCTCTTAATAGTAATCAGGTTAGCCAGAACTTTCCTCGGGCCTGGTCATCATTGGTTTGATGCACCGAATTCGATCATGTTAATGGTTGGACCTAGTTGGACTATTTTAGTGGAGGCTATAGCCTACTGATTTGACATCTAGGGCCAAATCTAAATACTGAAAATTATTTAGAGAAATAATTAATTATGAACCTACCCGTAGATGCACACGGATTAGCTAGAGCTTTCCTCGGATCCGTCTGTAGTCTATGTGGATTTTAATACCCGTTAAGGAGTTAGTGTAATTCCTCGAATTGGAGGTAGAGGCTACCAATTCATTAAAAATAGTGGAAGAATCTTTAGACTAAAGTTCAAGTCTTTAGAATTAATTAATTCGAGTACTAATAAGATTTCATATTTTTCTTTTAGATAATTAGAATGGCTAGAGTTAGTCTGCTCCGTTCATTATTGGATAGAGTCTAGTATTGACCCTAATAAGGTAGATCTAAAGAGGAATTGTCCTCTTAACCCAAATAGGCTAAATAGGAGAAATCAACAAGTGGTTGCTGGTCAAGGCTGTTATATGATAATACCTTGCAATTTCTCCGTATATGATATATCTACCTAGGTATTAGATATTGGGAGTTCGATTCATATATATAATTCATTGCATGGACTTTAAATTGGTAGAAAATTTGAGAATGGTGATAGATTTCTTAATGTTGGGGATGGAAGTCAAATTTCAATCCTAGTTTGGGAACTCTTGAACTATTTTTTAAAAATAATAGTATCATTTTAAGTGATTGTCACTATTGTCCATCTTTTATGATGAACATAATATCCATTGGACTTTTGGCCCAAGATGGTTATAGTTTATCGATAAAGGAACATTATTGTGACATCATTATGAATGATGTCACAATAATGCAAGGACAATTAAGAAATAATATTTATATTTTACCATAGCCTATTAGTATAATGTATACATCGAATAAACGATCAAAACTAGATAATTCACTAATGCTTATCTTTGGCATGTAGGCTTGGTCATATAAACAAGAATAGGATTAACAGATTAGTCAAGGAGCGTATCCTTGACATTGATGATTGTAAATCATTGAATACCTATGAGTCCCGTCTTCTTGGTAAGATGACCAAATCATCTTTTACTAGAAAGGATGAGCGGGCCATTGAGCTTCTAGGTCTAGTACATACTGATGTATGTGGACCTATGAACACATGTGCTAGAGGTGGGTTTTATTATTTCATTATATTTATTGATGACTTATCTAGATATGGGTACATGTATCTTATGAAGAATAAATCTGATTCGTTTGAAATGTTTAAATGATATCAAAATGAGGTAGAAAAATAACTTGAAAAGAGTATTAAAATTCTTCAATCTGATCGAGGAGGTGAATACCTTTCCAACGAATTTTTGACATATCTAGGAGAGAATGGGATTCTCTCACAATGGATCCCTCTTGGAATACCACAGCATAATGGTGTATCTGAAAAGAGAAATTGAATCCTGTTGGACATGGTTCGGTCCATGATGGGATTCACAAGTCTGCCAATTTCATTTTGGGGTTATGCACTAGAAACTACCTATTTTATTTTGAATAATATTCCAAGCAAGTCTGTTGCAAAGACTCCATATGAGATATAGACTAGGCGTAAGTCGACACTCTCTCACTTTAGGGTTTGGGGATGTCCGGCTTATGTTAAATATTTGTAGCCGAAAAAGCTTGGACCTAGGTCTGATAAATGCTTGTTCATAGGGTATCCCAAGGAAACTAGGGTTTATTACTTCTATCTTGCTAAAGAATAAAATATGTTCGTTAGCAATAGAGCAATCTTTTTGGAAAAAGAATTTCTTAGTGAAGGAATAGCCGCCTCTAATGTTGAACTTAATGAAGTTCGATAGGTGAAAGAACCGATACATTCTAGTGAACCTGCAGAACTAGATTTAATAAGATCAAATTCAGAGTCTATTGATATGGCACCAAGAAGATTAGATAAAGTACCACATCAATCGGATAGATATTATGATTTTTTAGTTCAGAATGGTGATCTTGTCAAACTCGATGAGAATGACGAGGATCCAATCACCTACATGGATGCCATGCAGAAGTCCGATTCAATATGTGGCTGAAAGCCATGCAATCCAAAATAGAGTCCACGAAGGTCAACAGTGTATGGACACTAGTTGATCCACTTGAAGGGGTAAAATCTATTGGATGTAAGTAAATTTTCAAAAGAAAACGAGGCGTAGATGGAGAGATGGAGATCCATAAAATCCATCTGGTTGCCAAGAAATATCATCAGCATTATGCTATTAACTATGACGAGATGTTTTTTCCAATGGTAATGCTCAAATCTATTCGGATCATGCTTGCGATAGCGGCATAACTAGACTATGAGATTTGTGGTAAATAGATGTGAAAATAGCTTTCCTAAATGGAGAGCTGGATGAAGAGGTGTATATGATACAGCCTGAGGGTTTCACATCCATAGATGAGTCTAAGGTGTGCAGGTTTTAAAGATCCATCTATAGATTAAAGCAGGCATCATGAAGTTGGAATATGCATTTTGATAAAGTAATCATAACGCATGGTTTCATTAAGAATGGAGAAGAACCTTGCATGTATAAATAGGCCAATCGTTCTGTTGTTGTATTTCTTGTACTGTATGTTGATGACATTCTTTTAATCGGAAATGACATCCCTATATTACAGGAAATAAAGATTTGGTTGTCATCTCAATTCTCCATGAAGAACTTAGGAGAAGCTTCCTACATCCTAGGGATGAAGATCTATAGGGATAGATCTAAAAGGTTGCTAGAATTATACCAGTCCATGTACATTGATCCGTATTGAAGAGGTTCAGTATAGAGAATTTCAAGAAGGGCTATCTTCCGATAGGCTATAGAATTTCACTCTCGAAGAGAGATTGTCCGACAACTTCTTAAGAGAGAGAGAGTGTATGAGTAGAATACTATATGCTTCAGTAGTGGATTCTATTATATACGCCATGATGTATACGAGACCAGACGTGGCATTCTCACTAGGGATAATGAGTAGATACCAGTCTGACCCAGATGAGAATCACTGAAAGATTATGAAGATAATCCTAAAGTATTTGAGAAATACCAAGGACCAGTGGCTCATCTATGGAGATACTGACTTGAAACTTGTGGGATATATTGATTTCAGTTTTTAGTTAGATCATGATAATAGCAAAAGTGTATTAGATTTTGTATTTATCCTAAATGGAGCAGTTTGCTGGAAGAGTTTCAAGCAGCACACTGTAGCCGATTTTATGTGCGAGATAGAGTATGTCACAGCATCTGATGCTGTGAAGAAAGCTGTATGGCTGTGGAAGTTCATCGACGAGCTGGGAGTGGCATCCTTCTTGGATGGTCCGATTTTGCTATACTGTGACAGCACTGGAGCCATTGCTCAAGTGAAGGAGTCGAAGGCACATCAGTGTACCAAACATATTCTGCATCGCTACCACCTTGTACGAGAAATCATGGAGCGAGGTGATATCGAGCTTTAGAAGATCGACGGAAAGAAGAATATGACCGACCCCTTTACTAAAGCTCTAGAAATCAAAGAGTTTGATAATCACAAATGGAAGATGAGTATTCGATACTATTCCGAGTGGCTTTAGTCTAAGTGGAAGTTGTTGAGTATTGTATCCCAAAGCCAATCATCTAGGTTATAGATGGTTGAGCTCAATATAATATGTACTTGAATTATTATTAAATAAAATTATTTTATGGACATTTTCATCATTTTGTGCATCTTTTTGAAATGAACTCTTCTGTAATGAAGTTCTTAGGACTATTTAGACTCGACAAAGGAGGATTTGTCATTTAGTCCTCAAACCTGTTTATGACCAAATGATTCGTTGTTATCCAGGATGATAACGTATCGAGTGTAGGTCGTTATGTGTCATAAGTATTGGTTGTCCTCTTAAACAAGAAGTATGGAGATACTGTTATGGCATGCAGGTGAAGTATAGGGGTACATTTTACTGAACATGATCCAACTACGGAGCTCCCTACTGTCAAGAGTTGCTCATGAAGGATATGGGTATAAGTATTCCTTAGACTTGAGATCACCACGGTGACCTGCAAGCAACTCACTGCACTTAGGTATCGGACTACCTAAATTTTTAATTCAGTGATGGAAGGCTACTGGATGCAGTCAAGTACTTAGCTTGTTAGTATGTGAGTCAAGATGGGATTGACTCTTCCAAGTGTTGGAGCAAGTGCATCGTTGTATTTTAATTTAGCAAATTCTCGATCGAGATAGTCCATGTGATGAATGCTAAATTTTGAAATACACTATGGATGAATTTTAGGATTGACAGCAAATCCTAGATCGTCCTTTGAGCATCGAGATCAAGGGGATGAATTATACGGTAACCATACACCACAGGTTCATCGTTATTGCATTGCAACTTTTCAACCTATGCGGATGTCGGGGATCATTGCTAGATGGTCCATCGATTGGTATAGAAAATTAATTTTTATGCTACCAGCTAAGAATTCAAACATATGGGATCATACACAATAGAAGTTTCTACCTGATCTGATGGCTGATATTGAGTCTCGATGACCTAAAACTCTATGGTCAAGAGTCTCACTAGACTGGGACTCTGTGATCAAGAGTCTCACTCGATTGGGACTCTGAGTCCTTTGTGTTCAGGACTCTCTAAATGAGAGTCCTGATGATCCGAAACTTTATGGTCGAGAGTCCCACTAGATTGAGACTCTATGACTAAGAGTCCTACTTATCTAAGACTCTCTGATCAAGAGTTCCATTGGTCTGGGACCTATGATCTCGAGATCCATTCATTTAGGACATTGGGTTCAAGAGTCCTACTGGATTGGGACTCTTCTGGAGTTTCATGTTGATGGAACTCTGTTGCTCGATAACCCATTCGATTGGGACTCTAATATTTTTAGAGGATTAATTAGTAATTCGATTATTGATTAGCTTAATTTGATTGAGCGATGAGGATTTGATCAAGTCCAATTAAATTTGATTCGATTGGGTTTGACCCGATCAGGTCATGAGATGACCTAACCACTAAGGAAGATTCGATCTTGATTTGATCAGGATCTGAATCTAATTAATTTTTAATTTAATTAAAATTTTATTGGTTTGAATTAAGCATAATTTGGTTGGGTTAAACCTGGTCTAATTGGTTTAAATTAATTAGTTTGGTTTAAACTATTAGGATCAAGTCAAATGAGATTTGAATTTAAATTCTCCCTAGCGCCCATATTTGACTTTTCCACCTTGACCCATGCCCTCCTCTGATTTTTGCATGAGATTTCTCTTACAAAAATGAATGTGCGCCCTTCCTCTCTTCTGCCTTTGATCTGGTCCAAGGGTTGGACCAGTTCAAACTAAGTTGAATTTTGAATTCAACTTGGTTGGTTTGAAATTTGAAAAACCTAATCTCTTCCTTATCTATTCTCCATGCCTACCTATCTTTTGTCGCACATTTTTTTGGATGATTTTAGATTGTGGGTGAGCAGAAGGAGAGTCCTTCTGCTTGTCATCCTCTAGGATAAGCATTGGAAATGGATTTGTTTGAATTTGAATTCAAATTTTGTAAGGAGGTTGAAACAAGTTCAACCTTCATACCTTATCGTTCCCACGTAGTTTTCCCATCGAATTCATGCCAATAAAAATGTGATTTTTTTGTGTGTGTGAGAGGGATACGTGAGGAGTGTGGGGTGCATTTCTTAGAGAGAGAAAAGATGGGCGCACTTACTTGGGGCATGAGAAAATTCCTATGTAAAAGAAAAGTTCTCTTGCGCCCTTACTCTCTCTCACACCACTTCTCTAATTTTTTTCCCTTTAGTTGCCCATCTAAAAATTATTTTTGAAGTGGGTAATGGTAGAAGGGAGAGTTCTTGACTCGAGAAAATTTCTTTCATGAGAAAACTCCAAAGAGAGAGGGCGTGAGATGTTTTTCGACATGTCAGGATTTTTTTGGATGAGTGAAACCCTAGAACTGGGTCTCTGGGTTCGGATGGAGAGATTGAGTGCTGTGAATACCCGATCATCACCAAACTTCAGACACCAACTCATCATCCTCCATACTCAGTGTTTTGATTTTTTGGAATATTTAGGAGATCAGAAGAAGGCGATCGATTGGATCGATCGCGATTAGTTGTCGAAAGTCCTGACGAGGAGCTAGCACTCCAGTGAAGCTAGTTGGGATCAGGAGCTCCGTGTGGATCAACTATAGAGGCAGGATGAGTGTGTGGCTATAGCATGACACCACAACTTATTCCATTAGATTTAGATTGTGGAGATCAGCTACCCATGCATAGGTATCGAGTTCTGAACTCGTATCAGTCGGTAGATTTGATTTGCTGATCAATCACATTTAAATTTCAAATTATATATTAGCATGTCTAGATCCTGAGTAAGATTTATTTGACATGATCAATGCATGCATAGGGTTAATATTTGATTAATATTTACTTCTACTGCTATTTTATTCGAAAAAAAATTTCAAAAATGCATGCTTAAATCCTACGCGATTTTTTTCACTCGTTTTAGGAAAAAACATATTAGTAGCTTATATTCCATGGGAAGGTTATAATTCTGAAGATGCAGTAGTAATTAGCGAACATCTGGTATATGAAGATATTTTTTCATCTTTTCATATATGAAAATATGAAATTCAGACTCATGTGAGAAGCCAGGGCCCTAAAAAAATTACTAAGAAAATACTGCATCTAGAGACTCATTTACTCCAAAATTTAGACAAAAATAGAATCGTTATGCTGAGATCTTGGAAAGTATAAAGAAGATATTTTAATATTGCATCGGATACATAGTATGAGTACTACATATCATTCTCTTGACGTGAGCTAATATATATTCAAAATAGACCAAGGTCATCACATTATGGTAGGGTAACGTTTCACAATTTAATGAATCCTCCACTTATTTGATGGGATGGTTAAGAGATTATCTATAGTTAAACTCTTCATAACTTATCAATGGGTATAACCCTTTTGGTATGAATAGTTTATCGGTATGGGCGTGGATGTTCTTATTTGGGCATCTTGTTTAGGCTACTAGTTATGTTCTTAATATCCTGGTGTGGATATTGGTAGAAATTGATTGAAACTTCAGCATGGGCTCATGAATGCACACCTTTGGCCAATTTAATTCAATGGAGAGATAAGCCAGTGGCTCTTTCTATTGTGCAAGCAAGATTGGTTGGATTAGCCCACTTTTCTTTAGGTTATATATTCACTTATGCGGCTTTCTTGATTGTTTAGTAATAAAATTTCTCCATTTTAGAAATATTATCTCATTTATAATTTTTTTTATGTTATATATATATTTAATTATATTTATCAGATAAAAAAATATTTTTTTAAAAAAAAATTATATTTTTTATATTATTCAAAATCTAACCGCTGTCATAGGCGTACCAATCGCTGCCATAGCTTGTGTGCCAATCGATTTAATAGACCTATTATAGCGGTTTCAAAACCATTGCTATAAATCTATGACAGCGGTTTAGCAACCACTGCAATAGAGGTCTATGGCAGCGGTTCCACAATTGCTACAATAATTTTTATAGCAACGATTTTGTAACCACTGTCGTAGGTTCATAATGGCAGCGGTTCACAAAACCGCTACCATGGACTGCTTATGGCAGTAGTTCTGATAACCACTGTAAGAACCGCTGCCATAAATCTATGGCGATGGCCACAGTGACAGTGATTATGTAACCACTACCATAGCCTACAACAGCGATTTTTATGGCTATAGCGATGGTTGCAAACCACTGCCGTAGCCTATTTCTGTTATAGAGTCATGTGCTAACTATTGTAGTAAGTCTTCGCACATCTCTTTGTAGATGGCATAGAGTATGATTATTTTGGCCATCTGTATTGATTTGTCATATCAACAGTGGAGATTGCATCTAATATGTGATTGCCGCATGTCCGAGTTGTATCAATTTTCGTCTTTTGCATTCAATTCTTTGAGTAGACAAATCATTAGAAATTTCTATCGATATGACTTGTATATAAGGTCTAGACAGGACAAAAAGTTAAATTCTACTTTCTTCTATTTGTCATGGGTCTTTCTTCTATCGATCTTCTTCTCCTTCTAGTTTCCATTCATTTTTCTTTCTGCAAAAGATGGCTTAATCCGGGGATCTCGAATTTACCCTATTGACCTTTCGATCGGAGATGATGGAGAGGAAATTGATATTGATCCACAGCCAGTTCCACATTCCTCTAGAGTTCCAACTTGAGATTCCGAAGGCAGAGGAACGTGTTTGCAGTCCTCCCCCAGGTCGGATTGGTATATATGAGGATGCTTTCGGGCTAGGTTAAGGTTTTCTCTTTATCCTTTTTTCATTGTTCTTTTTTATTTTCTTGAGATGTCATTCTATTCGGTGGTACCGAATTCATGGCGGCACATTTGTGGCTTCACTATGACATGTACTTTGGATGGGATCGAACCTACCGTCACCCTTTTTTGTTATCATTTCACTATTAAGAGGCATCCCGGAGCTTATGATTGGTGGTACGTGACTTCTAGGAATCAGAAGAACATCCCCCCGCTGATCCAAGGCACCCCTTCCACCATTCATGGCTGGAAAGGGTGATTCCTTTTTATTTCTCAAACCTTGGGCAAAGACTAGGTTTTGTGGATTAGGGGGAGCCTCTAGAAGCCTTGTGAAAGATCCACCACTCGACCAATGCTTGAAATAGGATCTGGAAATCTTATATGGTTTTGAGATTATAGAGTTGAAACAACTCCGATATGAGTAGATCCTATTCAACATAGACATTAGTCAAGTTAGCTCCGAAGGTACGTATCTACCTCTTGTATTTATGTTCATTTAGGCTTTAGAATCCGATGCTGATCGACTAATGCTTCGGATCGTAGGGAGAGGTCCGAGTCCACCAAAGGCATTGGATCCGAAGACTCTTCGGAAGAGGAAAGTAGATACGATTAGTAGCAAGTCTACTTGTGTTTGGGTCGAACTTCTTTCGACGTCGCCGATCTTTGAAATCAAAGAATTCGATATCCATAACATCGAGGATTTTCAGGTTGTGCGGGTTCTGCGTGATTTGGACCCTCTGGCTCCCGAGGGGAGCCATGGGACTCCCATTGAATATTTGTTCAGCGAGGTCATTCTGAGTTTGCCTGCTGCCGACATCTTTGATTTCTTTCTAGAGGAGGGGCCGACTAAGGAAATAGGAGCTTTTGAGACTACGATGGATGGAGTATAGCTTACTGAGGCTGCCGGAACTCCTAGAATCGTGTTGGCCGGCACTTCCAAGATTATGCCAAGCGAAGCGTGAGTTACCGAGGTTGCAGGGACTTTTGGGACCGCGCCAGTCAGAGTAGAGCTTCAAGCTTCTGCTTTGGATGATTATGATCTGGCATGCAAAGCTTTTTATGATTTTTTTTTACTTTGCCGACCCATTCAAGCTATTAGCCGAGCCCTTGAAGATGAGGAGGCAAAAGGCTCTGGACTGTTTTATTCGGGTAAGTCAGAAACATATGTCGTTATGTTTTATTTCGATCTCTTTGTTCTGAGACTTATATTCGTCATGGACTGTGTGGAGTATTTTGACAGCTTGCTCATTATTTGAATGGGTTTATGGAAAACACCGTTGACCTTTCGATTAAGGCATCAAGTTTTGAGGTGGAAGTCATAATGCTTAACATGGTCAAAGACAAATTGTCCAAGATGGTCGGGGAGGCTTCTTGTTGCCCAGGTATGGCTACCTAAGAGAAAGGATGAATTGAGTATTTAAAAATTTAAACTATGATTATGCTGAATTTTAATATTGTGTGCTTGGTGAAATAAAGTAAAACACAAGTATAGATGAACAATAATAGAAATAAAACCACTAAACACAAACACTAAGCTTTTATAGTAGTTCGACACCAAACTCGATACCTACATCCACTCCTCAAGTAAACCACTTAGAAATTCAACTATAATCACTCAATTAATTATAGTTCGATTATTTTATAGGCTCACAATCAAATTCAGTTGGTTTTTTTTGGCTCATCAATCAAAATCATATAAGATTATTTTTTGGATTTACAATCAACCCAGTTGGTTTTCTTCGGATCACCAACCAAAATCTCATAAATGATTATTTTTCTCTGGACTAACAATCAACCCCAATTGATTTTGACCTAGGCTCACCAATCAAACCTTTATAATGTCCAACTTTAGGCTTGGACCAATCCCAAGTTTCTCATCCTAAGAAACTTGAAACAAAATATAAAAATATAAAGATTAAGTTTAGAAAAATAAAAACTCTTTGAAGAATCGGAAGAAGTTCGAATAATGATAGTTGAAAGCTTGACTTCTTGAATGCTTGAGTGATGATGAGTTTTCTTGATTCTTTACTTGATTACTTTCTCACTTCAATTCACTCTTGCTCTCACTTGCTTGAGGATAATTTGTAGTGGAAGGACAAAGAATAACTCTAAAAACAACTCCTTCTCTTCTTTTTTCAGCTCACTCCTTTGGCCTTCTCAATGGGTATTCAATAAACACTCCAAAAATCTCTTATTGAAGTTCTTAGATATTCCTTCTTATATTCCAAGACTTTTCTACCACTTTAAAATACTTGGAGAGGCCCCATTTAATATCCTACCCATTAGAAACAAAATTCTAGCCATTGAAAAAAAGTTGGAGCTAAAAAAGTGCTGTTTTAGAAAAAACTAGCCATTATAGTGACTTAGTTGACTAACCTTCTTGACTTAGTCAACTAAGTCCCCTGCATTTCAAATTCAGCCTTTTCTATACTTTATCTTCTACAGTTCTCTGAGCCCGAGTCGACTAAGTTTCTGACTTAGTTGACTAAATCTCCTGGATTCTAAATTTTGGCATTTCTATACTTTCTACTTGTGCTATCATCTGAGACTTAGTCGACTAACTCCTGACTTAGTCGATTAAGTGGTGTGCCAAGCGTGTCATGAGATTTTTAGAAGCTTTTCTTCTCCAAATTCATTTATAGCTAGATTTGCTTTCTAAACTTGATTTAACTCTCATTAATCATCCTTAAAGGTGTGTCAAGCCTAGTTTTTCTTCAATGACCTCTTGATTGGTGGTACTCCATTTAATTGATGAAAATCACTTAAAATATTATGAGTACTTGGAATTTAAGCTACACATCCTCAAAAACAATGTTAGACTTTATAACTTATACTCAAAACTCTTTGTCATCATCAAAATCAATCTTTGGGTCAACACTTCTGATAGAGCCGATGCTGTCAAGAAAAAAGTTCAAGATGCTGAGGCAGCGTTAAAGAGATCTGCTGAAAAGAATGCTCAGCTTTTGGGCATTAATAAGGCCTTAGTGGCTGAAGTTTAGGAGCTCAAAGTTCGATCTGCCAAAGCTGAGGTGTCCAAAGCAGAGGCTCAGATTGTCATGAAAATGGTGGAAGAGAAAATGGCCATGTTGTTGTGTGACATGGAAGTGTCACGTACGAAGGGATCTCATAGCAAATTCCAACAACGTATGGCTCGGTCAGCTCTTCATAGGGCAGAAGAGAATCGATCTGCCTCCCTAGCATGGGAACTTAGTCTTTATGACTTAGGCCATGCCCAATAATAATAGAACATAGTGAAATACGACATCAGAAAACACCATAAAGAAGAAGAAGAAATAAGGAGAAGAGAACTTTTATTAAATAACCACTCATTGGTTTACAATAGAAGCTCTCCCGATCTCTCGATCTCTCATAGATACAAGAGGATCCTTAGATGATCTCTTTCTTTTCCTCTCTCTCTTGATCTCTAACCCCACCCTTGAGTGTCCTTTTATATAGGAACAACCTCAGGTTACAAGTTCCTCACGAACTCAACTCTCTAAGTACAAGATAAGGATAAACTCAGAATCTTCATTCTCGCAGAACTCTGTGCAGTCAGATAAAATTGTCAAGTTTGTGATCCAAATGAACTCAGATTACAATGAAACTTGATATGTTGGATTCAGAACGAAAAATTCTTTAAGATAACTCTTTACCCACTTTGAACTGACTTCTATGGTGTTTCCAGAATATCACACAAAGATGCCTCATTGCACTAGCTTCTTTGCTGACCAATGTACATCTCGAGACATGTGCCCCCGACCCCATTCTCTTGAGTACTCCTTGTAGATCTTATACACATTTTTCCAGATAATTCTAGGGCTCAGATTTAGTCTCCAAGTTATCCAAATCTCAAGAGAGTGTAGTCAGACCTCGAACCCGTCCAACGATTCGATATGGTTTGCACCTTGACCCATGTCCAGTCCAACCCCGATTCGAGGAGCCATGACACCCTCCTTCACCTAAGCCGAAGTCGCCCACGACGAGGCTAGGCAGTATTTGTTGATGATGTCTTCAAACTATCATAGTTCGTCACCATACTTCCAACTCGCTTCTGAGTCTGCTAGTCCTCTCCATCGGACTAAGTATTGCACCCGACTATCCTTCTTCTTATCCGCCTTGATTTTAGAAACCTTCTTAGTGTAATGAACTCTTACGGCCACTAGAGCTCTCCCACTTTGAGCTCGAGAAGGATCGATTGTGTCTTCTTTGAATGGCTTTAATAGAGACATGTGGAACACCGGATGCACTTCAGCTTGGAAGGCAGCGATAATCGGTACGCAGTCTCTCCAATTTGATGGGTGATGATGAAGGAACCTTCATATCTCCTCACGAGTGCTTTGTGGTAGCCCGACTTCAATCTCATATGATGGTAGAGTTTCACCAATACCAATCACCAATCTGAAACTCAATTGTACGCCGCTTTATGTCTGCCCATTTCTTCATTCGTTTGATCGTCTTCAACAAGGAGACCTAAACCAAATCTGTATCCTCCTTCAGATCCCTCACGAACCTATAGGCAGTTGGGCTATATCCCACGTAGTCCGCTATGATATTCCCTGGAGTGTCTGGTTGCTGTCCTGTTATCACCTCAAATGGTGATTTACCGGTCGACTCCGATCGCTGCAAGTTGTAACTGAATTAGGCTTGGTCCAAGAGTCGCACCCAATCCCGCTGGTTGGCATTCACATAGTGCCTCAAATACATCTCCAGTAATGCATTTGTTCATTCTGTTTGGCCATCAGTCTGAGGATGAAAAGCCGTGGACATCTTCAGCTTTATTTCGAGTATCCGAAATAACTCGATCCAGAATCTTTCGTGAAGCGAGCATCGTGATCAGAAACAATGCTCCACGGTATCCCCTAATATTTCACCACATATATGAAGAACAACTATGCCACGTCCTCCGCATGGCAAGTAGTAGGTGCTAGAATGAAGACTCCATACTTTGAGAAGTGATCCACCACTACCATGATGGAGCTATACCCTTCCACTGGAGGTAATCCAAAGATGAAGTTCATGGAGACGCTCTCCCATGGATGCTCTAGTGTAGGCAATGGCTCCAACAACCCCACGAGCTGCTGATGTTCAACCTTGTCTTGTTGGCATACTAAACAAGTGCGAACATACCCCTTGATGTCATCTCGCATATTTGGCCAATAGTAGCTATGTTCTATGAGAGCTTGGGTCCGATGCCCCCCTGATGTCCTGCCCACATAGAATCATGATGCTCTCGCAGCACCTCGTGCCTCAGCCCTCCACCTGAAGGCACATAGACATGCCATCCCCATGTCAAAATCAGCCCACCTTCGGTCTAGAAATGGCACACCGTGCCCATCCTTGATGAGTTCACCCATGGATGTGGCCCATAGATCCTTCTCCATCTCGGTCTTGATCCTCTCCATTAAGTCACTTGCTAGTATGAAAGTGGAAGAAACCACAGCCAACTGTGCCTTTCTACTTAAGGCGTCAGGAATTGAATTAGTTCGGCCTGGCTTATACTCGATGTGAAAATCAAATTCAGTGAGAAATTATTGCCATCTCGCTTGCTTTGGGGTGAGCTTTGGCTGGGTTTAGAAGTCGCTTGTGGCCACGTTATCCGTGTGCACCACAAACTTGGATCCAAGGAGGTAATGGCGTCAGGTTCTAAGGCAATGCACAATCGCTGTCATCTCCTTCTCATGAACTGTATACCTACGCTCGGTGTCGTTCAACTTCCGACTCTCGTAGGCCACTGGGGTGTCTTTCCTGCATGAGCACCCCCCTAATGGCAAAATCTGATGGATCGATATGAACTTCAAAAGAAACCGAGAAGTTCGATAGCATAAGGATCGGCTCCTCTGTGACCGCCTGCTTGAGATGATCAAATGCCTCCTGACATTGATACGACCACCGCCATGGTCGACCCTTCTTCAACAAATCTATCAATGGGGCACATAACTTCGAATATCTCATGATAAACCTCCTATAATAATTTGCCAAACCAAGAAAAGAGCGTAAGTGTGCAACACATATAGGTACCTCCCACTCGGCTATGGCTGAAATCTTGGAGAGATCCATCATGAGCTTTCCATCCCCAATGATGTGCCTGAGGAATGACACCCTCCGTTGCGCAAACACGCACTTCTCCTTCTTCACAAAGAGCTGGTATTGCCGTAGGGTGGAGAAGACTTGCCTTAAGTGCGCCACATGCTCGACCAACGTCCGACTGTAGATAATAATATCATCCAAGTATACTACTACGAATTTATCGATAAAGTCATGGAGTACACATTGCATCAAAGCATAGAAGGTTGCTGGAGCATTGGTGAGGTCGAAAGGCATGACAAGGTACTCGAAGCTCCCATACCTTGTCACACATGCAATCTTCTCGATGTCCTCCTTCGCCATGCGAACTTGATAGTACCCGCTGCAAAGATCCAACTTGAAAAACCACCATGCCTTACCAAGTTGATCGAATAAATCATCATCTATGAAATGGGGTACTTGTTCTTCACCGTGAGTTTGTTGAGGGCCCTGTAGTCGATGCAGAGTCTTAACGAACCATCATGCTTCCTTTGAAAAAGTATCGGTGCTCCATATGGACTCTTCGAAGGTCGGATGAACCTACTGTCCACCAACTTTGTTAGCTGTCTCCTCAGCTCCTGGAGTTCAGATGGGGCCATCCTATATGGTGTTTGAGCTAGTGGATGTGTTCCCTACACCAAATCAATCCGGTGATCGATTTCTCTTCTTAGCGGCAATCGCTTGGGTAATTTGGGGGGCATTACATTCCTGAATTCAGTGAGAACACCCTCAATGGATGCTGGGATCTCTTCTTCCTCCAGCAGGTCTTCCTCTTGAATAGATACAATGTATGTTGGAAGTCCCCTTCTCAACCCCTTAGCAAGCTGCATTGCCGATAGGACTCACTGCGGAGTCCCTCTAACCCGCTTCCCTTGAACCATGCAAGGTCCGCTCGAATTTAGAACCACCACCACATCTGAATCCATCTTTACCATGGCATGTACCTGGGTTAGCAAAGACATACCGATGACCACCTTGTAGTCATCAATAGGGGCGACCACCATTGTCACCCGTCCGATCCATGTACCGAATTGGATCTCAACATCCTTGGCTGTTCCACTTGTAGCTACCTCTACAGAGTTGACCATCTTGAACGTGTGCTCATCACGTTCAATCTTCAGGTTGAGCTTCTTTGCCATTGCTAAGTCCATGAAGAAGTCAGTGGCACCCGTATTAATGAGTGCCTGGAAGGTGTGACCATTGATATTGTCAGGTGCATAGAGTAGGCCTCATGGCCCCTTGGCCTTCAAGGCATTGAGACTGAGTGAACCTATCCTTTGGTCGATCTCTTACTGCTCCTCCACCATCATAGATGCGATCTTGCCTCTCAATGGATAATCCTTCATCTTATGCGGTCCATTGCAAATATAGCATGAGATAGTGCTGGTACATTGCACCAACCCTTTGCCCTTCGCTTGGGAAGCACCTCCCCTTGAGGAGCCCAGATTCGAGCCTTTTCCACCTCCCTTATGACCTGATTTCGCTCCCCCACCTTTGCCCTATTTGGATGCTTGAGCTTTGTGAGCTGTGGGTTGAATCTTGAACTCGATGAGAGCCTCCGCTTGAAATATCACCTCGTTCAAACTCTTAACTCCTCTTCGCTGCAACTCCATCTTGGCCCATGGTTTGAGCCCATCAAGGAAGATGAAGAGAGAGAGTCCTCCTAGCTGAGGTCTGGTACCTCCAACAATAATTCGTTGAACTCTCGCACATACTCACACACATCACCCTTTTGCGTGAGTCATCATAGTCATGCTCGAGCATCATCCTTAGTGAACTCGAGGAAGAATTGCTTCTGAAGTTCAGTTTGAAACTATGCCCAAGTGGTGATTGGAACAACCCCTCACTTTACATCGTCAATCCGATATTGCCACCAAAGCATCGCCACATCCCTCAAGAACATAGCCGCCGTGCTCACCTTCATGGCTTCATCCCTTACGTCGGTAACCTATAGGTATTGTTTCATAGCGAAAAGAAAGTTATCTACCTCTTTTGTGGACCGCTGCTCGTAGAACTCTTATGGCTTGGGAACATCAAGCTTGTGTAGGGGAAGCGTAGCCTCACTTGTGATCTCCATTATTGAGGTAGAAGAGGACACGTTCATGGTAGTTTTTTCCTTTGAAAGGTCAACCACCTATATTTGGAGAGCCTTCACCATGGTCTCCAACTCCTTATTGTGCTGCAGCACTTCCTCATAGTGTCGCTCCATATCGAAGAAAATTTGATTCAGCTGAGCAGCGATCTCACCTCAAAGGGTTGCGTCCATACCCTCGAGGTCCTCCACTCATCCTTCAACCTCATCTATTTGAGCCTTGCACTTCCATAGTCGATTATCGGTGGAGATAATCAGAGATGCAATCCATAGCTCTTGCAGAAAATCATCAACTGGATGCGCTCCACCCATTGTCGTGCCTCCTGAGGCAGGATTGGGATCCAAGGTCGAGAATGATGATACCTCCATTCCCACCATGGATGCTGATGTAGAGGTCATCTTCTTTGTTTCCAGTATCGCTCTGATACCAATTGTCACGTACGAAGGAATCTCAGAGCAAATCCCAATAACGTGCAGCTCGATCAGCTCTTTACAGGGCAGAAGAGAATCGATCAACCTTCCTAGCATGAAAACCTAGTCTCTATGACTTAGGTCATGCTCAACAATAATAGAACACAGCAGAATGCGACACCAGAAAACACCATAAAGAAGAAGAAGAAATAAGAGGAAGAGAACTTTTATTAAATAACCACTCGCTGGTTTACAATAGAAGCTCTCCCGATCTTTCGATCTCTCACAGATACAAGAGGATCCTTTGATGATCTCTTTCTTTGCCTCTCTCTTGATCTCTAACCCTACCCTTGAGTGTCCTTTTATATAGGAACAACCCTAGGTTACAAGTCCCTCACGAACTCAACTCTCTAAGTACAAGATAACTCAGAATCCCCATTCTTGCAGGACTCTGCGTAGTCAGATAAAACTACCAAGTTCATGACCCAAACGAACTCGAATTGCAACAAAACTTGATCTGTTGGACTCAAAATGAAAAATCCTTTAAGATAACGCTTACCCACTTTGAATCGACTTCTTTGGAGTTTCTAAAATATCGCACAAAGTTGCATGGGTAAATTGCATTCTGTTACGTCTCATTGCACTAGCTTCTTTGTTGACCAATGTACATCTCGAGACATATGCCCCCCTTCCCATTCTCTTGAGTACTCCTTATAGATCTTGTACACATTTCTTCAGATAATTCTAGGGCTCAGATTTGGTCTCCAAGTTGTCCAAATCTCAAGAGAGTATAGTCAAACCTCGAACCCATCCAGCAACCCGATCTGGTTTGCACCTTGACCCGTGTCCGATCCAGCCCTGATTCGAGAAGCCGTGATAGAAGCACAAGCTGAGGTTACCATTTCAAGGGCTATTAATAATTTTCGAGTGTAGATGAGAGCTTTGTTTGCACTTGACACCTACGATGAGGGAAAACATGTCGTCCGAGACGAGGTGGCTTCCAAATATCAGGAATTAGATTTGGATTTTCTGGATGAGGTCTTGGGAGTTTCTGCTACGGACCCAAAAAATACCTTATGAGCCTTTTGTGTACTTTGGCATGTCAGAATCACTGTACAGAAAAATTCTATAAATAAGAATTTTCTTTATTTTCTATTGGGGATAAACTCTGCTCCCGCCAAAGTCTAGTCTGATGCTTAGCCTAATGCAACTAGTAATTACGGAAGAGCTTCGATTGAAAATTTTCCTCCAGCAATCGAACCTCAGTCGAACTCCTTCAACGATCGAACCCCAACCGAACTCCTTTAGTGGTCGGGCCCTAGCCAAACTTCTTCAATGGCTGAAGTCCTCCAGCGGCCGAACTTCTTCCGGATTTCTCCTTCAGTCGGATGCCTCCAAAAGCCGAACTTCTTTCAAATTTCTCCTTCAGTTGGATTCCTACAGGAGTCGAATTCCTTTTCGATCTCTTCTTCAGTCAGATTTCTCTAGGAGCCAAACTCCTTTCGGACCTCTTCTTCAGTCAGATTCCACCACGAGCCGAACTTCTTTCGGACCTTTTCTTCAATCGGATTTCTATAAGAGCCGAACTCCTTCTGGACCTCTCCTTCAATCGGATACCTATAGGAGCCGAACTCCTTCCAGACTTCTCCTTCAATCAAGTTTCTTTAGGAGCCAAACTCCTTCCGAATCTCTCCTTCAATCAAGTTCCTTCGAAAGCCGAACTCCTTCCAGACTTCTACTTCAGATGGATTTCTGCAGGAGCCGAACTCCTTGCAGACTTCTCCTTCAAATGGATTCCTCCAGGAGCCGAACTCCTTCTAGACCTCTCCTTCTATCAGATTCTTATAGGAGCCAAACTCCTTTCGAACCTCTCCTTCAATCGGATGCCTCCAAGAGCCGAACTCCTTTCGAATTTCTCCTTCAGTCAAATTTCTCCAGAAGTCAAACTCCTTCCGAACTTCTCCTTCAATCAGATTCCTCCAGTAGATTACTTTCAGATTTTAGCTAGCATTCCTCTCGGATGATCTCCTTTAGCCGTATTTCCTTTAGGAGTTCGAACTCCTCTGGAATTGATGTATGTCAAAGCTTTTCACCAACCAACGCCTGCTTCCTCCGAACTTCGACTATTAAATCTCAATGAACGGCCACATCACGACAACGGACATCTCTCTCCATAACAAACTCCACGTGGCTCCGAGCGGCCCACTATTGGATGATTACGACAGTCACTATTAGTCTGCTACATCTATAAAAAGAGATCCTCCAGATACGTTTTCTTTAAGCTCTCTTCTTCTTTCCGAAACTTTGCTGAATTCTTGCTTGAGTACTCCATTTCTATTGGCCAAAAGAGCTGATTTGATCATCGGAGGGTCCTGCTGGAGCCACCACCACCGACTCCGGGCGAAACTTTATTTTACAGATCACCAGCGGTGACCTCTTTCTTCTCAACTTAAGCTCGATCCGACGTCGATTAGATTCTACACCAATAAGATTGACGCTAGAAGGAGGGGACTACTGTTCCTAAGGTACCCTTATTCTTAAAGGAGTACTCAATCGACTCTGTGGGTCTTTTTCTTCAAGGTTCATCTTCATCCTCTTCTTCAATCCCGAGAAATACCTCTAAAGAGGGTGACTACTCGAAGATCTACTGCTTCTACAGTCAGATCTAGGCCAAATCCATTTATCCTTACTCCATCGTCGGTGCTTCAATCTCCTACTCCATCGACGATTGTGGTAGACTCAGAGCAGTTTAACTTACTGATGCAATGGATTCAAGGCCTCATCGAAATGGTGCAGGCCATGCGGCAGCCTCTGGTGGTGGTTCCATCAGAAAATCCATCATTGAAATGTCAGAAATCAATTCCAAAAAGGAGCACTTGGGCTAGCATACCCATCGCCCTTGGGAAGGAGAAATAAAGAGTAGAGGATCCTTGCTCAGATTGTGATTCTTCTCTGAAAGAAATCTTTTCCATCTACAGCCAGAAGCCTTCCAAGGTCTATGATCGAGATAACGTTCTCGATCAGAAACTATGGGAGATGGATCGATGGATTGAGGAGCTCGACCACATTGCCTCGGCCCATCATGATGATATCCGCACTGATCCCCCCTTTCTCTCTTCGAATTATGTAAGAGCCCATCCCACCGATCTTCAAGCTTTTTTCGGTTTGAAAGCTACGATGAAAACTCTGATCTGATCGATCATCCGAAGGCCTTTCGGACTATGATGCTGCTACATGGTGCACCAGACGCCATCTTATGTCGAGCTTTTTCATCTACCTTAAAGAAAGTAGCAAGAAACTGGTACTCGACGTTGAAGTCGGGTACGATCTTCTTCTTTAACTAGATGAGCCATCAGTTTGTGGCTCACTTCATCAGCAACTGATGTCCGCATTGAGGTTCGGATTCTCTGATGAATATCAAGTAGAAGGAGGGAGAATCTATCTAGAGTTATGTCATCCGATTTAATGTTACTGCATTGGAGGTCTGAAATCTGGATCAGTCTATTGCAATGACCGCACTCAAGGATGGCCTTCAGAAGAATGATTTGCTATTCTTCCTGGAGAAGTACCTCAGGAATTTTGCCGATCTGCTAGCTTGGGCTGAAGGATATGCCCGAGCAGAAGAAGCCTTCAAATTGAGAGATGAGGGAGCCACAGAAGAGCGGCAGATGGGTGAGTCTAGTAAACCCACGACTGATGGAGGGCCGAATGAAGTTTGACTGTGCTCGCGGACTCCCTCCGAGCACAAGCGAGCCTGAACTTCTCCTTAAGCTCGTCATCAAAGAAGTTCCGATGGAAGGGCATGAAGAAGTTTCCTCCAGAATATTTTATAACTATGCCCCCCTCAATGCTCCATAGATGCCAGTCTGAAGTAAGAGAAGATTAGCCAAAGTTGCTATCGCAGCTAGAACCACAAATGAGGAAGAAACAATAAGAAGATCGACTACCTTCCAACATCATTAATGCTATCTCTAGGGGGCTTAGCACTTCGACGAAATGCCATCTCTCAGCTTCAGAGACAGGAGAAGCTTGTCCCAAATTGGAAAGACCCATATGAAGTGGAGGAGATCGTTCGGCCTGAAATTTATTGTCTGAAGGAGCTCAAAGGAACAACGCTCCCACGACCTTGAAACTCAAAGAATATGAGAATATACTACTGGTAATTTTTCTTCAATAAAACTCCTCTATTTTAATATATTATTTCTTGGTGCAAAAACTATGTGACCATAGGAAAGAAATAATAAAAAAGTGGCCATGTTAGAAACAGGAGGAGAACCTCATCCTAACATGGACAAGTCGAAGACCTCATTAATTTTAGATGAGATGGAGGAAGAGGCCCTGACAACGACCCTTATGTGCCCCCATAGTCCAATAGGAATAGGAGGAGAACCTCATCCTAACGTGAGCAAAGTCAAAGACCTCATTTATTTTAGACGAGATTGGGGAAGAGGTCCTGACAACGATCCTTATGTGCCCCTATAGCTCATTAGGAACAGGAGGAAATCTCGTCCTAACGTGAGCAAAATCGAAGGACCTCATTCATTTTAGATGAGATGGGGGAGAGGCCCTGACAATGGCCCTTATGTGCCCCCACAGCCCATTAAGAATAGGAGGAAAACCTCATCCTAACATGAGCAAAGTCAAAGACCTTATTCATTTTAGATGAGATGGAGAGAGAGGCTCGAACAACGACCCTTATGTGCCCTCACGGTCTGTTAGAAATAGGAGGAGAACCTCATCCTAATGTGACCAAAGTTGAAGGCCTCGTTCATTTTAGATGAGGTGAGAGAAGAGGTCCTGATAACAATCCTAAATACGCTCTTATAGCCTATTAGAAATAGGAGGAGAACCTCATCCTAGCATGAGCAAAGGTCGGAACCTCATAGACCAAAGATGAGGAGAAGGAAGAAGCTCGGTGGAGAATCCTTACACGTGCTTTCCCATGACAACCTGACTACGTCAAATGTGAAAGGCAGAACGTTATCCTGATTTGCAAGAGAGATCCTAGTTTGATGTCCATAACAAGTCCGACGTCCACAACGAGCTCGACATCCGCAACAAGTAGCAAGCACGAGAATCTAGGACCAAAATTCTCCTCAAGCTTTAACTTCAATTTTGGTTGGAGATAAGATTTTTCCCAAGCTTCAACTTCAATCTCGACTGGAGATAAGATCTCCTCGAGCTTCAACTTCAATCTCGATTGGAGATAAGATCTCCTCCGAGCTTTAACTTCAACTTCAACCTCAGCTGGAGATAAGATCTTCTCTGAGCTTCAACTTCAGCCTCGATTGGAGATAAGATCTCTTCCGAGCTTCAACTTCAATCTCGGTTGAAGATAAGATCTCCTCGAGCTTCAACTTTAACCTCGACTAGAGATAAGATCTCCTCTGAGCTTCAACTTCAACGTCAGCCTCGGCTGGGAGATAAGATCCTCCCCCGATTCACTTCAACATTAGCCTCAGCTAGAATAAGATCTTCCTGAGCGCTTCAACTTCAACGTCAGCCTCGGCTGGAGATAAGATCTTCCTCGAGCTTCAACTTTAACTTCAAACTTAGCTGGAGATAAGATCTCTTCCGAGCTTTAACTTCAACTCGATTGGAGATAAGAATCTTTTCCGAGCTTCAACTTTAACCTCGACTAGAGATGAGATCTCCTCCGAGCTTCAACGTCAACTTTAAACAGGAGATAAGATCTTCCCCGAGCTCCAATCCTTCAATAGGAGATAAGATCTCCTTCAACCTCGGCTGGAGATAAGATCTCCTTTGAGCTTCAACGCCAACCTTAATAGGAGATAAGATCTCCTTCAACCTCGGTTAGAGATAAGATTTTTCCCAAGCTTCAACCTGAATGGGTGTAGAGTCCGGAAGAGGACTTCGACAGTCATATTTTTTTTGTACTCTCTTTCTTTGAATTTCGAACTCGAAAGTGGGAGGACTATTGTTGGGAATAAACCTCACTCCCGTCGAAGTCCAGCCTGATGCTTAGCCTAATGCAATTGATAATCATGGAAGGGCTTCGATCAAAAATTCTCCTTCAGTGGTCGAACCCCAGCGGCTAAACTCCTCTAGCGATCGAACTCCTTCAGCAGTCGGGCCCTAGTCGAACTCCTTTAGTAGCTAAACTCCTCTAGCGATCGAACTCCTTTCGAATTTCTTCTTCAATCGAATGCCTCCAAGAGCCGAACTCCTTTTGGATTTCTCCTTCAGTCGGATTCCTCCAAAAGCCAAACTTCTTTCAGACCTCTCCTTTAGTCGGATGCCTTAAGGAGCCGAACTCTTTTCGGACTTCTCTTCAGTCGGATGCCTACAGGAGCTGAACTCCTTTCAAACTTCTCCTTCAGTCAAGTTCCTCCAGGAGTCGAACTCCTTCTGAATTTTTTCTTCAGTCAAGTTTCTCTAGGAGCCAAACCTCTCCTTCAATCGGATTCCTTCAGGAGTCAAACTTCTTCCGGACCTCTCCTTCAGTCGAATTTCTTTATGAGCCAAACTTTTTCCAGACCTCTTCTTCAGTCGGATTCCTACAGGAGTCGAACTTCTTTTGGATCTCTCCTTTAGTCGGATGCCTCCAGGAGTCGAATTTCTTTCAGACGTCTTTTTTAGTCAGATTTCTTCAGGAGTCGACTTCTCCTTCAATCAAATTTCTCTAGTGGATTACTTTCAGATTTCAGCTAGCATCCTTTCGGATGATCTCCTCTAGCCATATTTTTTTTAGGAGTTCGAACTCTTCTGGAATTGATGTATGTCAAAGCTCTTCACCAATCGATGCCTACTTCTTCCAAATTTTGATCATTAAATCTCAATGAACGACTACATCATGTTAATGGACACCTCTTTCCATAACAAACTCCACGTAACCTCAAGCAGCCCACTATCGGATGATTACGGCCATCACTATCAGTCTACTACAGGCTCTGTCTATAAAAAGAGATCCTCCAAATACATTTTCTCTAAGCTCTCTTCTTCTTTTCGAAACTTTGCTAAATTCTTGCCTGAGCACTCCATTTCTATTGGCCAGAAGAGCTGACTTAATCGTTAGAGGATTCTGCCGGAGCCAACACCATCGACTCTAGGAAAAACTTTATTTTGTAGGTCACCGACGGCAACCTCTTCCTTCTCAACTCTAGCTCGATCTAGCGTCGATCAGATTTTGCACCAATATTTTCCATAATTTTTTCCTTCTGATTTGGTCTTCCTATTTTACTCTGATATGAGGAGTTATGACTTCGACCTGAAAGGCTTTGGATTATTTGATTTTGGTTCGAGAATTTATGAACCAATCTTTTCACTATTCGTATATGTATTTGATGGAATGTACCCATTTTTCTGTGCAATATTGAATGCACATGGTTCTAGAAGCGTCATAACTATAAACCTTACACAAAATCTTGAACTATCCAATCTTAAAAAGAGAGGTTACTCACCATCCTCAGGCCAAGCTGTGCAAGCAGAAAGAGATTGGAGGATACCAGTGATAGGAACGCGATGTTGTCATTAAGACACAATATTTATTAGTTTAATCCAACTTCTTAAAATAATTAAAAATGTACAGATAGCAATGAGTCGGATCGAATCCACAGGAAAGATAGTATTTTTAGATTTGAAGTCTTTGATTTTCTTAAAAAAAAAAGAAAAAAAATTGGAAATAGAATTTAAAGTCAAAAATTTAGAATTATGAAGTAAAAATTAAATTATATAGAAAAATAAACTTGGTACTAAGATCTACTAGTTAGATCTTAGCATCTACTTGCAATAAAATAAAAAATAATAATTTAAAGTATAAAAATTAAATTATAATAAAAATAAAAAAATTAAAATTAAAGTATAATAATAAAATTTTCATTAATTAAAATTTTAAAATTTAAATGCATAAAATTTAAAAAGAAAATAAAATAAAATAAAATTGCTTGATCTCTAATCTTGGATCGGCATTGGTGGAAAGATGGTGTAGAAGTCCAACTTTTCTTCTTAACATCAGTTACCTTGAAGCAGCCATTAACCCAGAGCCTAGCCTTACCCTATACCAAGGCTTCACCTTGATCGATGATGTTGATTTCTAGAGGCATGGGGTTCTTTTTATAGAGCTAGGAAGGCTGGAGAGTTTGCTTTTGGGCAATGTGGGACTAAGGAGCTCTTTGATCATCAAAATATGAAGAAATCTAAGTAAAAAATTAGATTAAAAGAAGTCTTGAATGAATTCTGCTATTTTGGATGAAATCTGATCATTAATAGAAATCCAACGGATCAAAAATCATCAAAATCGGATGTGTATCGGCCTAGATTAGGTCAGATTAAATTCTGACCGTCCGATCATGCCTTGATGGAGAAAATCTGGCTGCTGATTGCACGTCGGAAGTTTAGATCACCATCGAAAGTGTTCTGGACCATTGGATCTTCATCAGTTGATTTTTTGGCCATCAGATCGCATTAGATCGCTGATAGAATTCGAATCAAACCCAGAAATAACCACCACCGTCCGATCTTGACCGTAGTCAACCGCAGCCGTCCGATCGCGCAATTACTGTTCTCATGGACTACGTGGATCGGTCGCACCACACACCGCAACCAATCAGCGCCTCCTGTTGCTGAGTGAAAAGTCCAAAATACCCTATGAGCTATGATGGATTTCTGTGGACCCTTTAAGGGTCTAGGTCCGCCACATGTCGTGCTGTGATTCGTCGGTTTTTATTGAGTTGGCAGTCCATGCCTGGATCATGGATCGGCTGATGGCTTCAATGGCTGAGTCGACTTTGACGGCTTGGCTTGGCTTGGTGGCTTGGCTTATGAAGCCAGCTGAGCCGTTTTCTTTTTTTTATTTAATTTTTTTTTATCTTCAGAAATTCATATCTTCTCTGTTTTAGCTCTATTTTGCTTCAAACTTATTTTGTTGTGATAAAAAAAATAAGCTCTATTGATTATAAAATTTTATTTTTTAATTTTTATTATTTTTTATTAATTTTTTAATTAATAAAAATATAAATTTCTTAAAAATTATATATAAATTGATCATAAATTTTAAAAAATTAATATGAATTAATTGATAAATTAATACTTTTATTGATGAATTTATGGTACTTATCACACCCCATAATTTAAGCTTTGCTCATCCTCGAGTAAAGAAAGAATTTAGTTTTAAATACCTTTTAACTTTAGAGTTTCGAATTTTATCTAAGTAGTTTTCAAAATAGCCATTGATATTCAGTAGAGCTTAAGTGAGATATATCATTGGGATATTAATACTTATCAATAGAAAAATTAAGTAAAGAATATTAAATTTTTCTAAATTTTTTCTAAATTATTCCATCTTTATCTCTGATTTATCTAAACTTTTATATAGACAAGTGTATTGCTTCTTCCACACTTCATTTATTGATTTTTATTTTTACATTGCCCATTTTTTGATGTGAATATCATTGCTTACTTAGATAACGGGACTCGGTTACTTGGTGGAAAATCATTTTTTTTTATAAATATTGTACCACTATTGAGTGTCTTAATCAATTAAGCTTTCTATTTGATCCATGTAGCGAGTCTTGGGCCAATAACTCCCAAACCAGTTGGCTTTAGGGCACTAGGTATAAAATATCCCTCAGACTTACTAGCTCGAATCAAATAGGCTACGAGTTAAGACTAGCTTTATAATGAGCTTCTTTGCCCTTCCCACCTTTTGATGTGAATTCAATGCTTTCTTAGGCAAAGAGGCTCGGTTACTCAGTGAGAAGTACTTGAAAACTATTTTACAAAAAAAATTTATATGAAGAAATGTATAGTTATCCTACACAAGTCTATAAAAAGTAGATTTTTCTTTGATGCTAGTAGAAAAAATTAGAAATACTCTAAGAAAAAACTTTTTATGTTCTAGACTTAACTCTTTATTGAATTAATACTTAATTCCTCAATATCTCACAGATTTTCTTATCTGTGCATCAATTTTCTTTTAAAAATGCTTAGTTTAATTCAATTCTTAAGCATAATCAGGTGTCTAAATACTAAATATTAATTTTTTTGCGGACTTAAAATTTTAAAATTTTTATTTTTCTCTCCCTCTAAATTAATCAACATTGTCCTTAATGGAGAAGAAAAAATAAAGAATATAATAAAGAACATGAAAGAATACACCTAACTCAGTATATTTTTGGTCCAGCACATGCCTTTGAAAATTTTGGCTATCCCTCTAGCTTATTCAAATTATCCTAAAAAAAAAATCAATTGAAAAGATAAATTAGATGAGAAAAAACTAAATATTAGGTTGCCTCTCAATAAGCGCTAAGTTTACCGTCTTCAGCCAGACACAATGCAGCTTACTATCCTGTATCAAATATTGGATTGACAAATTCTAATGATTTTGGATTACCAATATCAGAAAGTTGATTTATAATTCCATTATTGAGATATTCATTATTAATTTTAGGAACATAATTTGTAATCCTATTCTCAGACTCATGTTTATTAAGAATTTCTCCTATTTATTCTTCTAAAATGCTCATGAATTGAGTTTTTGTATTAGGAGTTAAGTTTGGTTCAATGGGTGCTAGAATGGTGACTAAAGATGGTTTTAATTCTGGAGGTAAATTAATGTGATCTTATTTAAATAACTTCATTGACATTTCATTACATACCTCTTGATTTTTGTAAGAAGAATCGGCTTCCAGGGTTGAAGGGAACATGCTTTTAGGTTTATAAGTTTTAGATAAATCATATATTCTCTTTTTTCCTATGTCTATCTTATTTAAATTGAAATTAGCATCAGTACTAGTTCCTGACTTGGATTCTTCTATGTGGTTACTAACCAGTTCTTCTAAATTTTCATTTTGAACTATGAACGGGCTTATTCCTTTAATGTCTGCCATGGTCCAGCCTATCGCTTCTCGGTTTTCTCTTAAGACTGCTAATAATTTCTTCTCTTGGTTAGGATTCAAGTTTGATGTAATAATTATAGACAAGATTTTCTCTGGACCTAAATATGCATACTTGAGGTGCTCAGGGAGGGGTTTCAACTCTACTTTGGGTGCCTCTTTTTTTAATGACTTGGATAATGGTTTAGTTATTTCTATGAATGTTTCAGTGAGAGGCTCAACAGACTCAGCACTCAAGTCTTCTCTAGTTTTAGGTGTATTTACCTTATTATCCACTTATTTTTTTGATCTCAAGGAATGAATAGCATTAACTTGATTAACCTGGTTTCCTTGGAATAGTCTACCATTTTGATTCTTGGGGTTGGGTTTAGGTTGGCTAGGTAGCCTACCTCGTTCACATTCACTTATGGTAGATGCCAACCGACCAATTTCTAAGCGGGCTATGGCCTAAGAATTTGAATTCAGAATTTGGTCCGTGGTTTGCATGAAATTGCTTAAGGTAGCATTGGTGTCAGCATTAGATTTGGCTAGAGTTTTCAGGCTTTTCTCTAAAGAACTAAGTTTCTTTTCATTAATATTAAAGTCTGATGGTGGCAAGATATTTATTACAGGATTAGACCTTGGGTTCTGCTGATTGAAACTTGGACCGCCTATATTTGGATTTTGTAATCATGAAAAATTTAGATGATTCCTCCAATCTAAATTGTAAGTGGATGCATAGGGATTGTTCAACAATCTCTGATATGTGGCATCATTCACTTGTGCACATCTATTATCTAATTGGTTCATTGGGAGGGGACATTCCTTAAGAACATGGTCTGGTGCATTGCACTCGTTGCACATGGGTGCAGATACTTGATTCACACTGGCTGATCTTTGAAGTTCTAAGGCCTCTAGCCTACGTGTCAACGTTGGAATTTTGGCTTCTGTAGCTAGGGAGGTTTGAATTTGGTATATTCCACCTCTTGAAGGTGTAGATTTTTTTGGTTCCCTAGTTGTTTCCCATTATAAATTTTTTTCGGCTAGGTCTTCTAAAAATTGCCAGGCTACATTTGATTCTTTGTACATAAATTATCCCTGACACATAGACTTTAGCATTGTTTGAAAATTTGAATATAACCCTTCATAAATTATTTGGCATAGCCTCCAAGTTTCTATTCCATAGTGTGGGCATTGGGTCAAGAGGTTCTTGAATCGATCGAAGTATTTTCTAAATGATTCACTAGCTAGTTGATAGAATTGGTTTATTTCATTTCTAATTCTGGCTGTTTTATGATGAGAAAAATATTTTTTAAAAAATATTCTCATAAAGCCTTTTTAGGTTGTGATATTGATTTAGAAGACTATAAAGCTACTTTTTGATATTATCCTTAAAGGCAAAATTGATTAATCTCAGTTTAATTTCATCCTCTGACAATTGTTGTAGTTTCATGATTGCATAAACCTCTTCCCTAATGAATATACATGCATCCTTTATTCCCGTGAATTTTGGAAGCATATTAATGATTTGAGGTTTAATTTCAAAGTTGTTTACTGTGGGTTGGGGCAACCTGATATAAGAGGGTTGAACAAAACCAACTGGATATCATAAATCCTTAAGGGTTTGAGGCTGAGACTGATTTGCTAAATTTATTATGGATGTTGAGGTTGTAGGGTCTGAAATAGAAACTAAATCCATTTTGACTAGTCGACCTGAAATTCTTCTCCACATAGGTGTTGGAGAATTCACTATATTCTCAATATCCTCAATCTTTTTTTTATTTATTTTATTTTATTTTTGAAGAAAAAAATAAATAAAAAAAAAAAAGTTCTAAAGAAGAGGTCATAAGGAGTTCTAGAACTAAGAAGAGAGAGAAGAATTAAGTTTAATTAGGTTTGATATTGGTTAGCAATCAAATTGGTCAATCAATCCTGACTAAGGGTTATCCTAGATTTAGATAGCTCATAACTGCCAAGATCACCTTCAAGCCTTTTAAGTATAAGATCAGCGAATCAACTAGCCAGGTAAGTGTAAGGTCGGTGGGAGTCCCCCTGTTGCTTGTCTTAGATACCAATTGTGCTTGATCAGATAAGCTAATGAAATCAGTTAAAAACCACCTTCCTTCGGGCCCAATCATCCCTGAACCACTTTTCTAGATACCAATCAAATTGACTAACCTTAATCTGGTTCAACTCTTAGGGTTTCTTATCCTATTGAGCTCGAGTTCCTAGGGTTGATATCTAATTGATTTTAAAATTAAAGGCTTAGGTCAATGTAGGATGCTGGTTGGTTATTTGTAGGCCAAGGAAGGATGATCAAATCCCTATCTTATCTTATTTAATTGGATTGTGCCCTTAATTTGGTTTAATATGAATATGCATAAAAAATTTTCAATCAAAGGGTTCTATGTAATTTAAACTAAATGCATGCAACTAATTGAATTCTGAAAGGCTTACCTTGCCTCCAGCAATCATCAAAAAAAAAATAAAAAAAATAAAAATAAAAATAATATGATGCATGCTCTAAGCAGTTAGAATTTCTAATCTTATCATGAGATTTTTAATTAGATTTAAATAAATATTTTTTAAAATTAATTTAAAAATAAATAAATAAATAAATAAAATAAAAAGGAAAGAGAACTAGGGTTAGGATTGATCTCACCAAGTAAAACTTCTGATTCTTTTTGTTCTTTAATCTCTTTTTCTATAAAATAATAAAAAAATTAGCAAATAATATTTATAAGAAAATAAAAATTTTATTTATAATTTATTTATAAAAAAAATCAAAGAGATCAAAAATTTAATGTCCGTACCTTCCTCGGCAATGGCATCAAAAACTTGATAGGAATGTGATGTTGTCGTTAAGACACCATATTTATCAGTTTAATTCAACTTCTTAAAATAATTAAAAATGCATAGATAGCAATGAGTCAGGTCGAATCCATAGGAAATGTAGTGTTTTTAGATTTGAAGTCTTTGATTTTCTTAAAAGAAAAAGAAAAAGATTTAGAAATAGAATTTGAAGTCGAAAATTTAGAATTACTAAGTGAAAATTAAATCATGCAGAAAAATAAATTTGGTACTAAGATCTACTAGTTAGATCTTAGCATCTACTTGCAATAAAATAAAAAATAATAATTTAACATATAAAAATTAAATTATAATAAAAATAAAAAAATTAAAATTAAAGTGCAATAATAAAATTTTTATTAATTAAAATTTTAGAATTTAAATACATGAAATTTAAAAATACAATAAAATAAAATAAAATAGTCTGATCTCTAATCTTGGATTGGCATCGGTGGAAAGATGGTGTAGAAGCCCAGCTTTTCCTCTCAGCATCAGTTGCCTTGAAGCAGCCATTAACCCAGAGCCTGGCCTCACCTTGTACCAAGGCTTCATCTTGATCGAAGATGTTGATTTCTAGAGGCCTGGGGTCCATTTTATAGAGCTAGGAAAGTTGGAGAGTTTGCTTTTGGGCAATATGGGACTAAGAAGCTCTTTGATTATCAAAATATGAAGAAATCTAAGTAAAAATTAGATTAAAAGGAGTCTTAGATGAATTTTACTACTTTGGATGAAATCTGGCCGTTGATAGAAATCCAACGGACCAAAAATCATCAAAATTGGATGTATATCGGCCCAGATCAGGTTGAACTAAATTCTGGCCATCCGATCATGCCTTGATGAAGAAAATCTGGCCGCTGATTGTGTGTCGGGAGTCCTGATCACCGTTGGGAGCATTTTGGACCATTGGATCTTCATTAGTTGGTTTTTTGGCCATCGGATCATGCCAGATTGTTGATAGAATTCGAATCAAACCTGGAAATAACCACTACCATCCGATCTTGACCGCAATCAACCGTAGTCGTTCGATCGTGCAATTACTATTTTCATGGACCGCGTGGACCGGCCGCACCGCACATTGCAACCAATCCGCACCTTCTGTTGTTGAGTGAAAAGTCCAAAATATCCTATGAGCCGTGATGGATTTCTGTGGATCCTTTAAGGGTCTAGGTCTGCCACGCATCGCTCTGTGATTCACCAATTTCTGCTGAGCTGACGGTCCACGCCTGAATCATGGACTGGCTGATGGCTTTAATGGCTGAGTCGGCTTTGATGGCTTGGCTTGGCTTGGTGGCTTGGCTTATGGAGCCGGCTGAGAAGTTTTCTTTTTTTATTTAATTTTTTTTTTTTTATCTTTAGAAATTCATATCTTCTCCATTTTAGCTCCGTTTTGCTTCAAACTTATTTTGTTGTGATTAAAAAAATGAGCTCTTTCTATTGATCATAAATTTTTTTTATTTTTTAATTAATTTTTTAATTAATAAAAATATAAATTTCTCAAAAATTATATATAAATTGATCATAAATTTAAAAAAAATAATATAAATTAATTAATAAATTAATATTTTTATTGATGAATTTATGGTATTTATCAACCAGCCATACCTCACCCTCATAAATTCATGACTTACTGACCCTAACATAAATGCCTATCAATCGGCTAAATCAAATGGGTTCTTACAGCATGACGACTGAACAGATGAGAATTGAAGCTGTGGGAATAAGTCTGCTATGAAAATCTCTGTATAATCAAACTATCAATCCCTTCCTCCTGAGCAAAAAGTGGCTCTGATACTAGATGATCTGGGGCCCCGGAGAGATACTTCTCGAATCCGGAGCAATACGGAGATCCACTGTAACAACTTACGCTGAGCAACCAAACTGGAGTCCACCAGAACGGGTGGTATAAGGCAGACGTCAAGATGTCTAGCATCAAGATGTCTCTTACCAATTAACCGAAGCCGAATACCAATCACACCACATTGAAGGACGAGGTCTAAAGTATACAATATTGCCCGTGTATGTATAAATACAGCCTGGAACCTAGGAGTGCAAACTGGACACTTAATAAGAGGACAAGACAATAGCCTGAGATAAAGGGACTAGATAATAACTACGATTACAAGGCTACTAAGTATGACCAATAGGCAACAAAGACAAATAAGACAGACTTGCAAGCAAGCATGCATATAAAAGAACAAAAGCACTCAGACAAACATGCAGATAGACATTGATAACTTAGATAGACAGACTACCATGCAGACAGACCAATAACTAAATATTTTTTATTTTTTCATAAATAAAACAAACTAAGAAATTAATATAAACAAACTAATAAGTTAGTAACAGTTAAACAATAAACATATTTTTGTATTTTTTCTGATATTAAACAAACTTAAAATATAAAACAACAACAAGTTAATAACATCTAAGCAACTATTATAAACTGAACAAGTTAATATAAACTATACAAAAGCAATTAAACAAGTTACTATACAAGTTACTATTATACTAACATACTAATCAATAGTTCATTGATAAATAGTTGTTATTCAGCGTTGGTGATTGCATGGTTGTTTACAATACAATCAAGATACTAAGGATACTGGGAGGAGGTATTTGGGTTGTTTACCCTGATTGCATGGTTGTTTACCCTGATTGCATGGTTGTTTATAATGCAGCCTCTACCAACCTCAGGGTTGGTTTATCCTTCAGGATTGATTGTTGTTTACAGAACAATCATGTGTAGTACTTGGGTGATTTTGCTCATACTAAAGTACCCCCATTTATAGTATTGGATAGTGATTTCTATAGTAGTACTATTGTATCTACTCTAGTACTGCACAATGATTTCTGCTACAGTATCGAGGTACAGTGCTGAATAGTAACTATGAACAGTAACCATGAATAGTAATTATAAATAGTAACAATGAATAATAACTATGAATAATAAATATGAATAGTAATATGAATAGTAATTAAGCGCTAATTATGAAGAAAAGCATACTTTATTTACATAAAGTACTTACATTAGTGCTGAAGAAAGCTTAAAAGCATACCATACAAGCTTTCCACCATATCAACTTTTGCCGGGCAACCGAACTGGAGTCCACCAGAATGGGTGGTATAAGGCGGACGTTAAGATGTCTAGTGTCAAGATGTCTCTTACCAATTAACCGAGGCCGAATGCCAATCTTGCCACACTAAAGGAGCTCTAAAGTATACAATACTGCCCGTGTATGTATGCAATACCACTCAGAACCTAGGAGTGCAAACTGGACACTTAATAAGAGGAGAAGACAACAGCCTGATATAAAGAGAATAGATAATAACTATGATTACAAGGCAACTTAGTATGATCGATAGGCAACAAAGACAGACAAGATAGACTTGCAAGCAAGCATGCATATAAAAGAACAAAAGCACTCAGACAAACATGCAGACAGACACTGATAACTTAGATAGATAGACTACTATGTAGATAGACCAATAACTGAATATTTTTTATTTTTTCATAAATAAAACAAACTAGGAATTTAATATAAACAAACTAATAAGTTGGTAACAGTTAAACAATAAACATATTTTTGTATTTTTTCTGATATTAAACAAACTTAAATATAAAGCAACAACAAGTTAATAACATCTAAGCAACTATTATAAATTGAACAAGTTATTATAAACTATACAAAAGCAATTAAACAAGTTACTATACAAGTTACTATTACACTAACATACTAATCAATAGTTCATTGATAAATAGTTGTTATTCAGCGCTGGTGATTGCACGGTTGTTTACAATACAATCGAGATACTAAGGGTACTGAAAGGAGGTATTTAGATTGTTTATCCTAACTGTACGATTATTTATAATGCAGCCTCTACCAGCCTTAGGGTTGGTTTATCCTTCAGGATTGACTATCATTTACAGAATAACCCTGTGTAGTACTTAGATGGTTTCGCTCATACTACAGTACCCTCATTTATAGTACTGGGTAGTGGTTTCTACAATAGTACTATTGTATCTGCTCCAGTACTACACAGTGATTTCTTTACAGGACTCAATGATTAGAACTTCTTGGGCCTTTTTCCAATATTTAAGTCTCTTTAACTTAACCATTATTGGCATCTCTGGTGTTTCATAGAGATTGTAGAGAGATATAAGATAGGGCTGAGTTACCTATCCTCCAATTTTTTGAATATAGTCTTTGATGATTTTTAGATAACTTGTCATGCTCCATTCTTTTGGATTCCTGTTAAAAAAGGAAAGGCTCACATTCTGATTGAGATAAAGATTTATTTACTTGTTTATTCAGAGCATCTTTCTTCTAAATGGATGATGAAGCTTCTTCCCTGTTATGCAAGAAGGGTTCATAGAGAGATAACTCATTTATTTCAGTAGCTTCTCTTAATTGATTAAGAAAAGATTCTTTAGTGTCAAAGCAGAATTTAAATATCACTTCATTACCATTTATGTGAGTAATTATCCCTTCATTAGTGACAGTAAAAGGTTTGATTTGTGCAAGAAATGGATTCCCAAGAATAATTCATTGCCTTGGAGTTTTAACAAGTAAAAAAGAAGATTGGAAGTAGGCTTAATTAACACAAATATGAACATTAAAAATCTTATCTTATCTTAAGATTTTCTCCATTGGCGGTCTGAATGCTTTGAGCTGATTTTTTATAATATTTAAAAGAAATTAATTCCTCCCTAATACAGTTGACATCAGCTCCAGAGTCAATCAAGGCTCTATGTAGAAAATGATAATCTTCAATTTTAAATAAGATCTCACAGAACCATTTTTGTTTTGCATATCTATCGATGGATCCAATGAAGTCTTCTTCTTCTTCTTCGATAAATGGGATTTTGCTAGAATGACATTTATCTATTTCAAGGATCGGTAAGGGCTCATTTTCTTTAGGAATATTCTGAAGTGATTTTAGCTCTTCCTTAAGCAAGGTTATCTCTTTTCTTAACTGGGTTTGTTCTCTTGATAGTTCTTCTAAGCTAGGTTTTTGACCCTTTTCTTTTCTTAGTCTTTGAAAAACTTCCTCCATAGTATAAAAATTTTGATTTTCTATGGGGTTTTGATGGGGCAAAAAATCTTTCAAGCTGATTTTATCGATCTTTTGGGTTCTTCAGGGAATCGATCATGTCTATAATAAATTGCTCTTCATTAGATAGTACAATGAGTTCATTTTCACTACTATCACTTTTAATAGAAGATTCATTATAAAAAGAACATTCTTCAGAATTATTAGACTCATCATTAGATGCTAGATCCAAGGTTCCTATCAGATCTTCTAATTTCTCTTTAATGCCTTCTAAAGTTTTTTCTTCAGAAATTTCTTGGATCTTTTTCTTGAAACTCTTGGGGCATCGACTTGAAAGGTGGCCCTCTTGGTTACATTTAAAGTAGACTGGGGGTGTCTTCTGATAGTCGACCTTTTCTTTGCCTCTTCTTGGATAAGGTTTCGAATAAGATTTTGAGTCTTTCTTTCTCTTAGGAGTCTATTGAAATTTCTTTTCATAGTGCTTCCTTTTATATTCCTTCGATTTTTTATGCCTTTTTTGATATGGTTTATCTAGTTGAAATCCAAATTGATAGCAGAAATCTCCTAAATATTTTCTTCCAAGTATTTTCTACTTTTTCAATTGATCTCTGATTTTTAAGTCATTACATAATTCAGATCCAACAAGTAGAATTTTTTGAGCAATTTTACCCACATCATATTGTCTATAGTTAATTACACCATCTCCTTCATTTCTAAGTCTAGTTCTAACCTTTTCAGCAAACAAAGGAGGCAGACCCGATGTGAACTTTTCTTTCCAAAATTCTTGATTTGGGTGAGGAAGTTGATAGAGTTTAGAAAAGTAGGTGTCTTTATACCATCTAAAGTCAGACATGGTTTTACACTTCAGATTAATCAATTGCTCTTTAGGTTTTCATAAATGTCAGTGCAGTCACCAATAAAATGATAGATGATATTCAAGATTAAGGTGACAATAGCATCAAAAATCTGTTCCTGATAGGGATTTCCTTCAGGATCTCTTTTAACAGCATTAGCAATTTCTTGCTTTTGATAATGAGTAAGGTAATTATCCCACCAACCTCTTAATTGTCCTGAGAAATCGGAAACAATCATAGTAATAATATTTTTCCCAGAGTTTCCATGGACTTTATAGGCATTAGAATACATCATCATTTGATGACACATTATATCGAATTGAATGGCAGATATAGTATCAGGAGTCTCTTCTAACTATAAATCCGCATAAGTAGGTCTGGGATAGTAACTTTTAATCCTAGAAGCCTGCACAATTGGTCTATAGCTAGAGATTTTATTAATCTCATGGCTATGTTCATCATTAGGATTTTCTGAGGTATGGATTTTACTAAGGATATTACTGATAGATTTTCCTTCCAATCCCTTATCAGATTTTTCTGAAGAATATTCTTTATCATCATCCGAAGTGTCTAGTTCTTCAGAAGAATCAGCAGATAGATAGCTAATAGTATCTTTAAGTTTTAGAGAAGTCATTTTGGCACTAATTTGAGTAATAAATTCATCAGAAAAGGAGGGTCCTAGTTTGACCTTAGAGTCTAATTCATGAGGATTAAACATTGGTGGAACGTTTTTTGAAGAGGACCCTTTCTCACCATTGCTTAGAGGCATCATAACTTATTTTATTTTTTGACTTTCAGGAAACCTCCAGATGACCTTCCCAGTCTTCTCCTTCTTATCAAGCAGGATGTTCTCAATCCTTTCAGTTTGTAGGCCTATACTTCTAAGAGCAATATTGGTAAAATTCTGTTGTTCTGCAATTTGCTCAAGATGTTCTACTTCGGGTGTTTCTTCAAGTCCAGTATTAAACAATTTTAAAGGACTAGCCCGAATTCCTCCTACTTGTATTGGTTCAAAGGGAGGATGAATAGACTCAATATCAGGTCCTCTCTCAGTCTTCCATGATTTAGATATAATCTTAATTACAGTAATTTGAAGCTCAGGTTTAATATCCTCAAGTCCCTTAAAGTAATGAGTATCGAACCAATCAAAGAAAAGGATCTTTTTTCAGACTTCATTTGCTTGAACCAGACATCTCTAATAAAGCTTCTCTTTTGTTTATCATAGGTTTCAAAGAACCACAATCTTTTTCTAACATTTTTCAGGGAATAGAAATCTCTTCTTAGTAGTTCTTTGTTTATCTGAAATTCGTCAAATTCAACAACATTGAGTTTAAGACTAGAGGAACTCATTGGCTCATACATAGCATAAGCAATGGTTGAGGATCCTTGTTGATCCTTTTCTTTCTCAGTAAAAAGAACATCAGAAGTAGAAAATCTTCTATCTAGAGTAATCCTTCTACTGGAGGAGAAATGAACTTCAACATTTCCTTCGGGAGTTTCAACAATCTTTTCAGCCATGGTGTTTTGGGCCTTCATGGGTTCAATAACTTGTTCTAAAGTCCATTTTTTTGGTAAGGTTATTTCAACCCATTTTGTGCTTTAGAGGTTAAGATATTATTCTTAGGATTTGCAAGAAATAAAGTAGTTACTCCCTTGACAGTCATCATTTTTACTTTAGGACATATAGTGGTTATAGCTTGGTAATAAGACTCTAAAGGTGACCGATATATTTTCTGATCCTGGTTTCATTTCAAAGCTAGAGGTTTGAAGATTAAGAACAAGGCTGTCTAGGATATTTTGGTCTGTCAGAGATACAGAATTGTTTTGTCCGACATTGAAGAATACTGGTCCTTCGGCTAAACTTGCCTCTATGAGACCAAGGAGAGAATCAGTGCAGTTCAAGTTTCGACAATCTCTTAGACAACCAAGAATAGAAGTGTTCAATCCTTTTCTAATTAAGGGTTTAACAACCACTTGAACAAATCCGAGATGAAGGTATTTGAATTCAGATGGAATTTCTTTTAAATCCTCTTGACTCAACAGATGGATAGTCTCCTGTGCAGAGCTAATGGAAAGAGTCTTTTCTATGGTCGTACTCCTAAAACGAAACTTTGTCTTATGATACAACTCATTAGCATATAACCTAGGCATTTTCCAATTACTTCGACTATTTTCTAACTCCTCAAAATTTGCAGAAGATGCATTTTTTAAAGTCATTGTCCTTATATGATTAGGTTGCTCACCATCCTCAAGGCTATTTGTGCCTTTAGAAAAAGATCGGAGGATACCAGCCATACCTCACCCTCATAAATTCGTGACTTACTAACCCTAACATAAACGCCTGTCCGTCAGCTAAATCAAACGGGTCTTTACCACATGATGACTAAACAGATGAGAATTGAAGCTATGGAAACAAGTCCGCTACGAAAACCTCCGTATAATCAAACTACCAATCCCTTCCCTCCAACAAAAGGTGGCTCGATACCAGATGATCCGGGCCCTCGGAGAGATACTTCTTGAATCCGAAGAGATACGGAGATCCACCATATCAACTTATGCCAGGCAACCAAACTGGAGTCTACTAGAACGGGTGGTATAAGGTGGATGTTAAGACGTCTGACGTCTGACATCAAGATGTCTCTTACCAATTAATTGAGGCCAAATACCAATCACGCCATACTAAAGGACGAGCTCCAAAGTATACAATACTGTCCATGTATGTATACAATATAGTCCGAAACCCAGGAGTACAAACTGGATACTTAATAAGAGAAAAAGACTACAGCCTGAGATAAAGGGACTAGATAAAAACTATGATTATAAGACTACCTAATATGATCGATAGGCAACAAAGACAGACAAGACAGAATCACAAGCAAGCATGCAAATAAAACAACAAAAGCACTCAGACAAACATGTAGACAGACACTGATAATATAGATAGACAGATTACTATGTAGACAAATCAATAACTACAAATAAAAGAACAAATGCACTTAGACAAACATGCAGACAGACACTCATAACTTAGGTAGGTAGACAATTATGCAGACAGATCAATAACTGAATATTTTTTATTTTTTCATGAATAAAACAAACTAAGATCTTAATATAAACATGTAATAAACTAATATAAAGCAACAACCAGTTAGTAATAGTTAAACGATTAATATAAACATATTTTTATATTTTTTTTGATATAAAACAAACTTAAAACATAAGTACAAATAATACAACTATAATAAAGTCAACAAGTTAATATAAATTATACAAAAGCAATGAAACAATTTACTATACAAGTTACTATCATACTAACATACTAATCAATAGTTCACTGATAAATAGTTGTTATTCAGTGCTGGTGATTGCACGGTTGTTTATAATGCAATCGAGATATTAAGGGTACTGGGAGGAGATATTCAGGTAGAAAATAAAATCCTTCCTTCAGAACAAGTTCTTGAACTAGCTAAAACCTTCGTATAATCAAACTATCAATCCCTTCCCCCCAGCTAAAAGTGGCTCTGATACTAGATGATCCGAGCACTTGGAGAGATACGGAGATCCACCGTATCAACTTATGCTGGGCAACCAAACTAGAGTCCACTAGAACGGGTGGTATAAGGCAGACGTCAAGACGTCTGGCATCAAGATGTCTCTTACCAATTAACCGAAGTCAAATACCAATCACGCCATACTAAAGAAAAGAGCGTAAGTGTCACAGCTCCTCGAATTGAGGTTGGACCGAACACGGGTCAAGGTGCAAACCAGATTGGATCGCTAGATGGGTTCGAGGTCTGACTACACTCTCTTGAGATTTGGGCAACTTGGAGACCAAATTTGAGCCCAAGAATTACTTGGAGAAATGTGTACAAGATCTACAAGAAGTACTCAAGAGAATGGGGCCAAGGGCACATGTCTCGAGATGTATATTGGTTAGCAAAGAAGCTAGTGCAATGAGGCATAATAGAATATAGTTTATCCATGCAACTTTGTGTGATATTCTGGGAACTCTATAGAAGTTAGTTCAAAGTGGGTAAGGTGTTATCTTAAATGATTTTTCGTTCCAAATCCAATGGATCAAGTTTCATTGTAATCCGAGTTCATTTGTATCACGAACTTGATAGTTTTATTTGACTGCGCAGAGTTCTATGGGAATGAAAATTTTGAGTTTATCCTTATCTTGTACTTAGAGAATTGAGTTCGTGAGGGACTTGTAACTTGGGATTGTTCCTATATAAAAAGACACTCAAGGATGGGGTTGGAGAATAGAGAGGGAAAGAAAGAGATCATCTAAGGATCCTCTTATATCTGTGAGAGATCAAGAGACTGGGAGAGCTTCTATTATAAATCAGCGGATGGTTATTTAATAAAAGTTCTCTTTTTCTTATTTCTTCTTCTTCTTCATGATGTTTTCTGATGTCGCATTCCACTATGTTCTATTATTGTTGGGCGTGGCCTAAGTCATAGAGACTAGATTTTCATGCTAGGGAGGCTGATCGGTTCTCTTCTGCCTTATGAAGAGCTGACCGAGCCACACGTTATTGGGATTTGCTCTGAGATCCCTTCATACGTAACAATTGGTATCAAAGCGATACCGAAAACAAAGAAGACAATCTCTACATCAACATCCATGCTGGAAACAGGAGATTCATCATTCTCAACCTTGGATCCCAATCCTGCCTCAGAAGGATGCACGGCAATGGGTGGAGCGCATCCAGTTGATGATTCCCTACAAGGGCTATGGATTGCATCTCTGATTATTTCCACCGACAATCAACTATGGAAGTGCGAGGCACAAATAGTTGAGGTTGAAGGGCGAGTGGAGGACCTCGAGGGTAAGGATGCAACCCTTCGAGGTGAGATCGCTGTTCAGCTGAATCAAATTTTCTTCGATATGGAGCGGTGCTACGAGAAAGTGCTGCAGTGCAATAAGGAGTTGGAGACCATGGTGAAGGCTCTCCAAATATAGGTGGTTGACCTTTCAAAGGAAAAAACCACCATGGGTGTGTCCTCTTCTACCTCGATAATGGAGGTCACAAATGAAGCTATGCATTCCCTACACAAGCTTGATGTTCCCAAGCCACAGGAGTTCTATGGGCAGCGCTCTGCAAAGAAGATAGATAACTTTCTTTTCACCGTAGAACAGTACCTACAGGTTACCGACATAAGGGGTGAAGCCATGAAGGTGAGCACGACGGCCATGTTCTTGAGGGATGTGGTGATGCTTTGGTGGCGACGTCAGGCTGACAATGTGAAATGAGGGGCTGTTCCAATCACCACTTAGGCACAGTTCCAAACTGAATTACAAAAGCAATTCTTCTTCGAGTTTGCTAAGGATGATGCTCGAGCACGACTACGGCAGCTCACACAAAAGGGTGATGTGCGTGAGTATTCATAAGCAAGTGAAATGTAACGACGCCAAAAACTTGATAGAGCATGATGTTGACGTTAGGATATCGTGTTTATCAGTTTAATTTTGACTTCTTAAAAAAAAATTAAAAATACATAGAGTATAACGAGTCAGGTTGAATCATGCTTTAGATTTAAAATCTTTAATTTTATAAAAGAAAATTGAAAACAATTAAAGTTAGAAAATAAAAATTAAAATTACGAATAAAAATAACTTAGTACTAAGATCTATTGTCTAGATCTTAGCATCTATTTACAATAAAATTAAAGAATAGGAATTTAAAGAGCATGAAATTAAATTTTATATTAATTAAAATTTAAATTTTAAATGCAAGAAATTTAAAGGAGCAAGAAAATAAATAAAAACTGATGATCTGTCCTTTTTTCAAACTCCTTGGAGCATGTTGGGCTTTCTTTTCTTCTTCCTCTTTGCATTTGATCTTGATCTTAGATTGGTGTAGGCTTGAAGATGGCATTGAAGATAAGCTCTCTTTCTTAGCACCCTTTGCCTCAAAGCAGTCTTCAATCCAAGCTTTGCCTCCCACCCTGTACCTCTCTAAGATCAAGATGCTTTTTTCATTGGCCTAGTGTCCTTTAGATAGAGCTAGAAGGCATAATGCGCAGAAGAATTTGATTGGAATTAGCATTAGTGCTCTCCAAACCAAGGAAAAGGGTGTTGTTCTATTTTTATAAAACCCTGGATCGCCATAGCCATCGGATGGAGATCAAATGCCCCAAAAATCACCAAAAAAACCTCGTTGAAAGCTCAGATCAAGTCAGAATTTTTTCTAGCCATTGGATCATGCCCGATCATCACTTTGGACCATCGGATGGTGCAAAAAGAGAGCTCCAAACTCTTGAATCAAGTCGGCATCCATCCTAGCCGTTGGATTGCACTTAGGGGATTCGCCACCATCCAACCATGCAAAAACCATGGGCCACCACCGCTTTATATGGTAATGATGAATCCTAGTCGTTCAATCCCATATTAAGCATGCTATCGACTATTGGATGGCGTAAAAGTGCCCTCATCTACCTTTGAGTTGCATGAAAGCAAGGTGTACCACCTGCCTATTGTTCTATGGACCGGCTGGTCGGTCCATCATGCACCGGCCAATTTAAAATAGGTTTTCTAGGCTGGTTTGGACCTCATTTTGGGCCAATTTTGAGTTGGATTTTGAGCTAGAATTTAAATTATCTTTGAGTCTCTATTTGGGATCCATTTTAAGTCCGATTTGCTTACTTTATTTTTTTTCTTTTAATTTACAAATCAGGCTTTTTACATTGACAACTATCTTTCTGACAAAAGATAAAAAGAAGCATTAATTTATTAAAAGTAAAGATAAATTGATTTATAAATTAATGCTTTTATTGGCATATTTATGGTACTTATCACATGATAGAGCATGATGTTGTCATTAGGATACTATGTTTATTAGTTTAATTTTGACTTTTTAAAAATAATTAAAAATACATAGAGAGTAGCGAGTCTGATCGAATCTACAGAGAAGGTAGTGCTTTAGATTTTAAATCTTTGACTTGTTATGGTACTTTTCACATGATAGAGCATGATGTTATCGCTAGAATATGATGTTTATTAGTTTAATTTTGACTTCTTAAAATAATTAAAAATATGTAGAGAGTAGCAAGTCGGATTGAATCCATGGAGAAGAAAGTGCTTTAGATTTAAAATCTTTGATTTTATAAAACAAAAAAAAGAAGAATTTGAAAAAAAATTAAAGTCAAAAAATTAAAATTAAAATTATGAATAAAAATAACTTGGTACTAAAGATCTACTATCTGATCTTAGCTTCTATTTAGATAAACCTGGATGTCCGAGATGACCTTACTGAAGAACGGGGAGAACCTATGGAAGATCTTATCTTAATTTCTTTAAATGACGGGAATGAAGAACACGCTGTGTAGATCGGCTCCAACTTGAGAGAAAAAATTTGGAAGCAACTTGTTGCCTTCTTATAGAAAAATGCAGATGTCTTTGCCTAGGTCCCAGCAGACATGCCTGAAATTGATGCCGAGGTCATGGAACATGGTCTGGTTGTCGATCCCAAACATCGACCAGTGAAGAAAAAAATGCGTGGCTATGCTCCAAAAAGACAAAGGCAATCATAGAAAATATTGACAAGCTCCTGAAGACCAGATTCATTTGTGAAGTCTCTTACCCAAGCTAGATCTCTAATGTGATCTTCATCAAAAAGACGAACGGCAAGTGAAGAATGTGCATAGACTTTAAGAAGTTGAACAAAATCTGCCCAAAAGACAGCTACCCCTTGCCAAGGATTAACCAATGGGGGGATGCGACTTTGGGCCATGAGCTCCTCACTATCATGTATGCCTAGACATCACCTTTTTTGGCTGTTATATCAAATCAGATATTCTAACTCTTTGAAGCCTGATTTAACCCATCATGAAAGAAATATGTCCTCAAGCCAGTCAAAATTTATATTTTGATGGGCTATTCTTTATCTTCCAAACTCATGTAATAATATTTTTAAATAAATAAAGGCTTTTATTTCATCATATCTTAATTATTTATTTAAGATTATGATGAATTCCATAAATTAGGACTATGGTTTTAAGATAATGATGAGATCATACCAATGAGACCTAAAATCTTAAAACCCTAATTTAAATATTCCTGATCGATGGAACATTAAGTTGGGGATCAATGTTTCTGATAAGACTAGTATATCCTATGAATGCTTGATGGAGAGGGTGATTAATCTCACAATCACTTGTGTATTATACTAATACAAGGATGTGGGTGCTTATTAGAGAATGAGTTCACTGAATTGATCCAAGTCGAGAACATCTAATGGAGTCTTATCTATATGTCAATAGATGGTTCTCATAGTGGGAGTTGTGCATGTAATCTTTTGACCTAAGACTACCATAGAATCTTATATGTATGAATCCATATTTTGTTCATACTCATTCATGATTTAGTCATGTACGAGATGTTCTAGATATGGTAGATTATATATGAAGGTTGTGAGTAGGTCAACATGGAATCGATCACTCCTAGTAAGAGAAGATCGCATCCTACTTCAATTAAATGTTGATTCAAAAAGTCTTTGATCAAAGCATGATGAAAATTAGAAATGATTTCTAATGTTTCATTAATCGAATCATCATCATAAGATTGAGAGAAATATGAATATGATATTCGATTTGATATATTTTTATACCCAGAGTCATATTCAGGATGCAGGATGATCGAAGGATCTTGTTGCATGGTAACTTTCCACTGAAGGATATTTTTGATATTTTCATCAAAATTTCATATCTTCTAGGTAGACATGATATATTGCTAGACGTCAATCTTGGCTTGTGGGTTTGATTGAATTAAAGAGTTTAATTTGATCATTAATTAGAAAGTGTTCTAATTGGTCGAATTGGATTAGCTAATTTTGACGTAAATCGGTTTGGTTGAGTTCTAACCAGATTAGGTCAAATCGCATTCGGACTCACTATTGGCTAGATGTGGAATCCAATGGATCACACACAAAGAAAATTGATCAAGGGTCTAATTGGATTAGGTCAAGTTTGCAAGTTAAACATGTTAGCACGTGTTGCAAATCCTAGCACCTAGATTCGAATCGAATTCCATTTTGGGCTAATTAGATCCAATTTATGTCAAATCAGATTTGGTTCATTAATTGGGTCAACCCTTGGCTTGCTAACCAGGGTCTGGGAGTCATCTATTAGCAGCCCACATGCCAAAGACTCTTTTTCTTTGGTGCGTGGGATTTGGTCCATGCGCTAGGAACAAGTGGCGCATGGATATGTTTCGATGCCAAAGTCTTCCTTAGTTTTTCACATAAATTTTGTTATGTGTTTTAGAGAGGCCGCAGAAGAGCCCTTTTCTGCTAGTTATTCTCTTCATTGGTTATCAAGTTTTTGGATAACTAAAGACTCTTTGCTGCCCCCTTGGTTGTTGGTGCCTCTTGGACCAAGTCAAACCCTTGGGGCTTTGACTTTTCTTCCCCTATCTCCACGGCCCCCTGATGATTGGCGCATGTGATGAGAGCCATTGGATGGCATTCTCATCAGATCAAAACTCTTTATTGATGGTGCCAAAGAGAAAGAAAAACTACGTAACTTTTTTGAAACCATGAAGAATTATCTTTCGAAGAGTCCTTCTGCCTGAAGCGACTCTTAAAACTAATTCTCGTGCTTCCACATGGCATATTTTTCTAGTTGGGTGTGCGAAGGTTGAATGAGCATGAGATATGCCTAGGGAAAGGGCATGAGAAATTTGAGGAGGCACCCCTACGTACATTATAAATAGGGGTGCGCTCCGTAGAGTCCACAGCATTCAAAACTCTTCTTTCTTTCTTAGATCGTTCTCTTTTGTCCAACTTTCTTCTTTTTCTTATCCAGATAGATCCTATTATAAGGACAAGAAGTCTTCTTTTAAGATAGGAGATTAGAAAGAAATATTAAGAAGACATAAAGAAGAGAAAGAAAGAAAGAGAAAGGCAAGAAGATTCTATCCGAATAATTAAATTTCTTCTTATAAGAATTTTAATTAAATTATTCAAAGATGCTGGTGTCTTGATCAAGTTTTCGTGTGAATCAACGTTAGAGGATGAATACGTAGGCACCTGGTGGAACCCTTGCTGGACCGCTGCTGGAGTTTAGACTCGAGTTAGGATTAAGCGATTGAGGTATGTTCCTATAACATACATTTATGTTATAAATACTTGTTATATGATTTAATTCTAATAAGATGGTCCTAGGATTTAGGTTTGGTTATTTGATTTCATAATTTTGCTTTGAAATTCGTGCTTCCATCCTGTACACCAAACCCTATACATTAATGAATTTTTTAAGCCTGCATACTTGATTCGATATCCCATTGGAGATGAAACCTTTTGATTGAGTCATATAGACCTTTTTCTCAAGGTTACCATTAAGAAAAGCTGTCTTGACATTCATCTACCAGATTTCATAAACATAGTATTTTGCTATAGCAAGTAAAATCTGTATAGACTTTAGCATAGCCATTGGTGAAAATTTTCATCATAATCAATTCCTTATTTCTGTCTAAAATCTTTTGCCACCAACTTAGCTTTGTAGGTTTCAATTTGGCCATCTGCTCCGATCTTCTTCTTGAAGATCCACTTGCACCCTATAAGGCTCACACCCTCTGGTGCATCAACCAAGATCCAAACTTGATTGGTATTAGAGTCCATTTCAGATTTCATTGCTTCTAGCCATTTATCAGAATCTTTACTTATGATGACTTCAGAATAGGTCAATGGATCATCATCTTAAATAATATTTGTGTCGTTATCATTCCCTATGATGAAACCATATCTTAGAGGTGCTTGATGCACTCTCTCTGACCTACAAAGAGGAGGTATATATAGTGGATGTACCTCATCCTTGGATACTTCATGTTGAGTATTTTCATTTGATATTTTTGGAATAGTTTATATGTGCTAAACTTCCTTAAGTTCAATATTCCTCCCACTGCCTCCTTTTTGGATGAATTCCTTCTCCAAGAATATGGCATTCCTACTGACGATTATCTTTTGTTCAGTAGGGTGGTAGAAATAATATCCTTTAGTTTTCTTGGGATATCCTACAAATAAATATTTGTCTGACCTTGCACTTAGCTTATGTTCAAAAATATTCCTAATATAAGTAGGACAGCTCTATATCTTAAGATGTTTAAGATTAGACTTCCTTCCATTCCATGTCTCATATGGAGTGTTAGGAACAAACTTAGAAGGTACTCTGTTAAGAATATATGCGGCTATTTCTAGGACATACCTTTAGAAAGATATTAGAAGATCAGTATAGCACATCATGGACCATACTATTTCTATAAGAGTACGATTCCTCCTTTCTACTACACCATTTAATTATGGTATATAAGAAGATGCCCATTCAAAGAGAATTTTTTTTTCTTCAGATGATCAAGAAACTCACTGGATAAATATTTACCACCTCGATCAGATTGAAGGACTAATACATTTTCTAATTTGATTTTCAACCATCTTCTAATATCCCTTAAACTTATCAAAAGCCTCAGATTTGTGTTTCATAAGATACACATATCTATATCTTCATAAATCATTAGTAAATGTGATGAAATAGGAATATCCTTCTCTGGCTTGAGTTGTCATTGGCCCACATACAACTAAATATACTAAGGCCAACAACTCATTTGTTCTTTCTTCATATCCAGAGAATGGAGACTTTGTCATTTTTTCCACGAGGCAAGATTCACATGTCCCATATGATTCATAATCATAGGGTTCAAAAAATTTCTCTTTGTATAACTTGTTTATCCTTGACTCATTAATATAATCAAGGCAACAATGCCAAAGAAATGATATATTAATGTCACCTCTCTTTCTCTTCATCTTTTTACCAATATGAAATACATTTTTATTAAGTGTTAAAATTAGAAGACCATTATTAAAATGCCCATTTTCATAAAATTCATTAGAATGAAATATAGAGCAACCATTACTCATAAATTTTATTTGATATCCATTATGTAAAAAAAAGGTACATGTACAATATTTCTGATAACATTGGACATATAATAACATTCTTCTAATTTCATAGTTCTTCCGATCGGCATCTCTAATAGGTAAGTCCGTATAGCTTTGGTAGAGATGGATTCTTCACTAGCACTGAAAAGCTTGAACTCATCTCTTTTTAGCCCTCTGATTCTCTATAAACCCTGCAATGAATTGTAGATATGAGAATCACATGAGGTATCCAATACCCATAAATTACTGGCTGAAGAACTTAATTAAAATGCTGTATGTATCATATACAAACCCTTTTGTGTTGCATTTTCTTTCATCTTTGTAAGATAACTCTTGCAATTCTTCTTCCAATATCCCATCTTGCCTTAGTGATAATAGGTCATGTCTACAAGGCCATTCTTTGCCTTCTTCTTGAAGGTGCTTCTTTTAGGGTTCATCTTTTTTTTTTTTTTGAACCCTTCCAGCCAGTCTTTTTCTTGTCCACTAATAGAATTGGAGCTTTCTCTCCCTTTAAATGATTTTTTGCTACTTTCATCGTATTTAGTAGCTCTGGCAGGAAAGTATCAAGTTTGTTCATGTGATAATTCACCATAAACTAGTAGAAAAAGTCTCAGAGAGACTACAGTATGAGATCCTAATTGAGCTCTACATCCATGATAAAATCTAATTGACCTAATCTAGTAATTAAGTCAATTAATTTCAGTACATGGTTCTAAACCGAAGTTCTCTTAATCATCCAAGCTTGGAATAACACCTTAGATAATTCATATCTAGCAGTCCAGCTCTGTTCTCCATAAAGCTCTTTTAAATTAAGCAATATGGAGAAAGAATCCATACTCTCTTGTTGCCTCTGTAATTCATTACTCATTGAGGCCAACATAACATACTTGACAGTCGTACTGTCATTTGCCCCACTTATTATATTTGGCTTTCTCCTCCTCAAAAGCATCTTCACCGATCGGACCTAGGTTAGATGTCCAGAGTATAAGACAATTTCTCTTGCACAAAGCATTATGCGCAAGTTCCTCAACCAGTCCACGTAATTTAGATCAGTCAATTTATTTATATCAAAGATCAATGAGAGTAAAGAAGTCATTATATAGATATCTTAATTTACATGAATTAAGAACACTAATATAAGCATACCACTCAAGATGACATATATAACTAGATGAGATCTTTTATTCTAGTTATCACTCCCATTATTTTACCATATATCATAGCCCTCACTATGGCATATGAGAAAACCCTAAACTATTTTCTTAGTAGGGTTGAGATCCTTATCCCTCAAAGAAGTCTTGTGGATAGCACAACAAACTTCAATGAGTTTAAAGGTAAGAAAACCTATCCAATTGCATCTCCATGCAACTCTCAACATAACTTGCCTCTAAAATATTAGTAGTCTTGTGGATAGCACAACAAACTATAATATTTTAGCTAAGTCAAATCCTTCATTCCCATATAGTCATATTTGAAAATAATATTGCTCTCGTGGATAGCACAACAAAGCAATAAGATATCAAATATACCATAAGCATTTCTAAAATGCACCAAGATATTATCATATCAGTCCTCATGGTAAGTCTTGTGGATAGCACAACAAACTTACTACGGTTCTTGAAATAATAATCATCTTAGCATGAAGGAAGGCATATGTAGTGTATTGATCATTATTCATTTTTAATTCTAGATTTCAATTGAATCAATTGATCAGGTAAGTGGGATAGAGATGGAAGGTCATCTGTTCTAGTTTTAGACACCAATAAAATTAGCCAGATAAATAATGGACTCAATTAACTAACCACGTTCTTTTTACTCTTCCAGAACCATTTTTCTGGACACCAATTGACCAATTTATATCTAGAATGGATTTGCCTTTTGATCTTTAACACTATGATTTAATATAATTTTAAGAGGGCTTTAAAGATTTCATGCACATCCTTAAAGCATTAATACATGAATCTAAATGCTATAGCATACTTTAAATCCTTATTAAAAGCATTGATTACTAGTTGGGAGATCGATACCAAGGCTTTGCTAGTAGACAAAACTCTAATATCAATTAGGGACAGGGTCAGTATCTCGTCCACTTGGATATCGATCTCATTAGCTAGAGGATATACATTTATGCCCACTTAAATCGTATACCTGATAGCTTACGCCCAGGATGACTCAGGATAATGTCAAGCTTTTTAATTTTTTATTAAACAAAGCAAACAGATAAGCAAACTCATAACAAAAGACAAATCAAATTAGTATAACATAAAGATAAACAACTAAGAAAAGACAAAAGATAGGATTAGGTAAGAGATTAGATAATATAAGCATTAATTTAAAGAAAGCATTAAGGAAAGAGAAAGCATTAAAGAAAGCTAACTCGGGTTTCAAGATAGCTTAAACATGATTGGATTGTTTTTCTTTTGTGCAATAGTAACTGCTACAATAGAGCTACAATAATACACGATTGGAGGATTTTTCTTTTATATAATAGTAACTGCTACAATACAGCTATAGTAATGCTACAGTAATAACCTCAGCTTTTTACCGTGGTTGCTTCGATGATCGTTAAAGTAGGTTTTCTATGGTAACCATCATAGTACTGAATGCTGATCCATGTTTCAATTGATGGAATTCGAGGTCTTGGATTCTTGAAATGTAAAATGCAAGGATGATGAACAAAATAAAAGAACAAAATGAAGAGAACATAAAAAAAATTACTTCGTAGAAATGAAAGTAGCAAACTTACATAGTCTCTTTACAAGAGATTGATTTATTATAGCACACTTGCACACTGGTAAATACAAGCAAACTGGCACACGGCACACTAGCAAACTAGCACACCAACACTCTCACACTTATATACAAAGTGGTAATGGAGATGGAAGATGGAGTGGAAGGTGGAAGAAGGATGGAGTGGAATGTGGAAGAAGGATGGAGTGGAAGGTGGAGGATAGATGAGAGTAGAAGAAAATAGACAAGAAGTCTAATTCTCTCCCTCGGCTAGACTCTCCCTAAAGGATCTCTCATTTGGTTGAAGAGTCGCTCTCATGGCCTATGTGAGGCTCTTAGTCGATACCCCCAATGGAATCCCTTCCTCCCTTTCTATAGATGGAAAGGGAGCAAGCATACTTCATTTGGTTGGAAGTCCGTGGATTTCAAATGAAGTAAAGTCCGTGGATTTCAAATGACTTAGAGTTTGAAGTCCTATTTTAGATTTTGGCTCCTTGTAGATATCTTGTCTACTTTTGAGAGAATCTTACTATAGACATCTTATCCGGCTGCCATAGACATCTTATCTTACTTTTATGAAAAAATCTTTGTGTAGATATCATTCATCTTCTTTTCTTTTTTATAGAGGCATTTAGGCATCTTCTACTGATTTAGCATCTTTGGTAAACTCTTGACTTCTTAGCTTGATTTTATGGTTTCTTGGTCTTTAGAAAATTTTGATCATTACTCTTTTTTTAAGAGTAAGATCTTCCTACAAGGAAAAGTTTTCTACCATTGGTTAGGTAGAGGGTTAGCAAGAAAATATTTTTTCTTTTCTCTTTTTTTTTTTCTTTATGCATCGAAGATAAACTTTCTTCAAGTCTCGAAATGACATATTCCGAGATCTTCAGTTCCTAAAGATTCTATATTTATGCTTTCTCTTTCTCCAGAAGATCTTCTATTGTAGATGCTGATGATATAGAGGGTCCTAGTTGATTAGGTTTTCCATATATTTGTTGAAGCATTGGTGAAGCATTTTCTATTGCTTGAGTGAGAGGGCTTCACAATTTTCTTTGAGGACTTTATAATTTTCTTGAAGACTCATCTTGGGATCAATTGGAAAATATACTGAGTTTTTGTAAGGAGCTGAATCCTTTTCTAGCTTATATCCTTGTAAAATAGGCTTCTCGTCAAATATATTCCACTTCTTGACATAACTCTTTCTTTTGAAGAATAATGGAAATTGATCTGTCTTTAACTCAAATTCCCATTTAAGTATCCATGGCAGACCAGTTTCACTGTAGAACCTCATAAGATTAAATTCTTCAATATTAGGATATCTCTTCAAGGCTTCTTTTCTTATTTTGTCAGTAAGTTGTTGGGAAGCATTTCAAAATTTTAACCACCAATTTTGATAAAACCATATAAGTAAAGAAGGACTTCTATATCTGAACCTGATGAACCATGAATGCTTGAATTTAGGATTTTGAATGTAGAGAATATGGGTCCATCCATCCTGAGAGTCCCAATAGTTGAACTCTTCTCCTTTCTGATTTCCTAATTTCACTGTTTTAGTGATATTAGGATTGCGGTGAGAATCCCAATCTTCTAATGAGTATACCTGCAAAATAAATATCTTGGAGAAGGAGTATTCTCCATGTCCATGATAATTATGCTGAATATCTATACTTTTAGTTTGCAAGAGAATCTGTTCATAATAAGTTTGAGTTTTTATCCTTGTTTTAGGAATATAGAATTCTCCTTTTGGAAAATATTTTGATAGTTGTTTAGATTCAGAGTTGAGGTTGTGTATTTCCAAAGGAAAGAGGATCTCTTCTGTTTTGGAGTTGGGAATAGGGTCTGAAAAATTTTGGAGTTTAAAGATTGTCCATTCTCTTCAAGTGATCAATCTTCTTGGAATCGAATACCTCCAAATGTCGAGTTCATGCTGAAGAAAAGAATCAAAGTCAAATAATTTATTGAGAAAGTTATTTCATATAGCTTTATCATTATATTATCTAGAAATGTCCTTTTTAAAGCTTTTAAAGGGAAATCTCTAGAGCCTAGTATCCGACTTGGATGTCTTTGTATAAAGACTTATTTGTAATGAACTTCTTTGCGGTCTAAAGGACTTTGATTCCGTAAATACCAATTAAAAAATATGCAAGAGAGGAAGTATGAAGGTTTTACCTTCAAATAAGATAAATTATTTAATTGAGAAGTTAATTTTAGATTAGTTATTTTAAGAGATATTTTATTTATGGAATACTGAATAGCTTGTTTTAGCTGATTGAGGGATTCTTCTAGCTCCGAACAGAATTTAAGTATAACTTTTTGACCATTTATTTGAGTAATAATTCCATCCTGAGTGATAGTGAAGGGTTTAATTAGGGTTAAAAAGGGGTTTCCTAATATAACTCCTTGACGTAAATTCCTAACCGTTAGTAGCGAGGTTAAAATAATGGTTTTTCCTATACAAACTTGGACCCCAGGGATCTTATAGTTTACCCTAAGATTTCCTCCATCAGCAGTTTGGATCTTATGTGTCGATTTGTCAAAGTATCTAGATGGGACAAATCCTTCTCTAATACAATTTACATCGGTACCAGAGTCTATAAGAGCTATCAATTTGAACTTATATCCTCCTTTAAACTGGAATAAGATTTCATAGAACCATTTTTGTTTAATATACCTTTCCATAGATCCTATGAAATCATTTGAAGTGTTTCTTCATTTTCCATCTTAAGGGTTTTTCCTCTAGATTGATTTAAAAGTTCTAAGATCTGCTAGATCAAGACCTTGTTCTAATTCAATAGAACTATCTTCTAAATATTGTACTCTTTATTTTAAAGTGACAATTTCAGATTTAATTAGAGCTTGTTCCCTAAGTAAATCCTCAAGATTGGACTTTTTACCTTTTTGCTTGGTATCTCTAAGTTTTCGAAATATCTCATCAAGATTATAAAATTCTTCAGGATTTTGAAGAGTTGGTTTGATCTTTGCCCTTTGATTAAGGTAAAGAACTTAAGAATTTGGATAGCACGTTCCTCTGGGCTTAGAGAATTGATCATACCCAAAATAGATTGTTCTTCATTAGACAATACTAGAATTTCATCCGAACTTGAATTAGTATAATCATCTTCACAACATGAATAATATTTATCAATATTATCTAATTCTTCTTCTGAGTCTAGGTTTAGACTACTAATAAGATCATTGAGTTTTTCTCTAATCTCTTCCAAATTTTTCTCTTCAGATATCTTCCAAATTTTCCTTTTGATATTCTTAGAGTAACATTTGGTTGTATAATGTCCCTCTTTATTACATTTGTAACAAATGGGAGGATTGGACTTTGTTAGTCTTTTGGATTTCCTTTTACCCTTGTTCGGTTTAGGATTAAATCTTTCAGATGTCATCCTGATTTTAGGATTCTTCTAAAATTTTCTTCCAAAATATTTTTTCTTATCTTTTTTAGACTGTTTTCATCTCTTTTGATAAGATTTATCTAGTTAAAATTCGAACTGTTGATAGAAATCACCTAGTTCTTTCTTTTCAAGCAATCTCTGTTTCTTCAATTGATCTCTAATTTTCAAGTCATTGCAAAGTTTAGATCCCACTATTTGGATTTTTTGGGATATTTGTTCCATATCTAATTGATTATAATTTATAGTACCATCACCTTCTTGCCTTAGATGGGTTCTTATCTTTTCAACAAATAAGGGTATATATTTTTCTTTCCAAAACTCCTTGTTTGGGTCTGCAAGTTGATAAAGATTAGAAAGGAAGGTATCCTTATACCATCTAAAATCAGACGTTATTTTATATCTAAGATTTATAAGTTGTTTCCTAACCATTTCATAAATATCAACATGGTCACCTATAAAGTGGTAGATGATATTTAAGACTAGGGTCATTAAAGCATTAGATGGATGATTAGGATAGAAATTACCTTTAGGATCTTATTTAACAGAATTAAGGATTTCTTGCTTTTTTGATAATCATTGAGATAATTGTCCCACCATCCTCTTAATTGTCCTGAGAAACATGAACTAATCATCATGACAATCTATTTCTCAGAATTTTCATAGACTTTACAGGTATCAGAATACATCATCATTTGATGACACATGACTATAATTTGGTATTCTAAAAGTCCATTAATATTCCATTCAATAAGGCTTCTTCCGTCGAATTGGATAGCGGTTGTAGTGTCAGGGGTTTCCTCAAACTGCAAATCCGCATAAGTAGGTCTAGGATAATAGTTTTTGATCCTAGAGGCAAGCATTAAAGGTTTAGAGATTTTGTTAATCTCATCTATATCCTCAGGGTTTTTTGGGATGTTATTAACGATTTCATCAGAATATTCAAATTTCATCGATATTTCCTTATCAAATTTTTCTGATGAATAGCCTTCATCATCCTTGGAGAGAGGTAGCTCTCCATACAAATATTGTATCCTTAAGCTTTAAGGGGGTCATTTTAGTGATGAGCTGGGTCATGAATTCTTTTGTAAAGGATGGTCCAAGTTTTACTCTAGAGTCCAGCTCATGAGAATTAAACATAGGAGGAGCAAATTTAAAGGAATTAGAAGAATATGCCTCATTATTTTGTGGTGTTTTAATTTATTTTATTTGGGGCAATTTCTTAATAATTCTATTTTTAGATTCCTCTATACTTTCTTCTTTCTTTTTGTAAAAGGAGATTTTCAATTCTTTCCATCTGCTTTCCTATGGTGTTGAGGGCAATATTTGTATAAATTTGTTGCTCCACTAGTTGTTCTAAATGTTCTACTCTTGGTATTTCATGGAGCCCTTGATCAAACTTCTTTAGAGGAGCAGCCTGGATTCCTTTATCTACTATAATAGGTTCGAACGATGGATGAATAGATTGAACCTCTGGCCCTCTAGTAGTCTTCCAATTTTTTGAAATTATTTTGAGTGCTACAACCTAAAGATTGGGTCTTACGTCTTCAAGGCCTAAGGTATAATGATTGTCATACCATTCAAAGAAAGGGATTGTTCTTTCTTCAGCACTCATTTGCTTCTTCCAAACATCCATGATAAAGTCTCTTTGGTCGGGTTTATTGGTATCAAAGAACCATTCCCTTCTATCTCTATTTTGTGCTCCATAGAAATCTTTCCACATAATTCTTCTCTTAGGTAACTAGAAGGTTCATATGTTGCATAGGCCACATTAGAGACTATAGGAGGATTTTGAATTCAAGTAGGGATGTTTGGGGTAGAGAATCTTCTATCCAATGTAATTCTTCTACTGCTTGAAAAGATCTCTACATTTCCATCTGGTAGTTCTATTATTTTTTCTGCTTGTGTTTTTGCCAAATTCTTAGGCTCAATAGTTTGTTTTAGAATCCATTTTTCAGGTAAGACAACTTCATCCCACTTCAAGGTTTAGAAAATTGTTTTTTTGATTTGCTATGAATAGAGTAGTTAAACCTTTGGCAGATATAAGCTTAGTCCCTAGACTCATGCCTTATAGTAGATTCTAGTAGTAATGGGTATATTTTCTAACCCTGATTTTATTTCAAAGCCAGAAGTTCGAAAATTAAGAGTGAGGGAGTCTAGAATATTTGGATCAATTAGAGAGACAGAGAAATCTGGTCCAACATTGAAGAATACTGGTTCATCCCTCAGACTAGCCTCAATAAGCCCTAAAAGTGAGTATGTAAATCTTAGATTTCGGCAATCCCTACTAAGAACTAAAATGTCAATCCCTTTTCTAGTTAGAGGTTTCACATCTACCTATACAAACCCTAGATGTAGGAATTTGTAAGCGGATGGAATTTTATCTAGATCTATTTTACTCAGAATTTGGATTGTCTTTTGAGCAGAGTCAATTGAGATGGTTTTCTTAATAGTTTTTATATAATGAATATTTTTAAAAGAAAAATAGGTTTTATAATATATTTCACTAATAGGTACTTTAGGTATTTCCCAATGACTTAAATTATTTTCTATTTCTTCAAAGTTTATAGAAATTTTTTTAATAGACATTGTCCTGATACAATGAACGTCCTCAATGTTCTCAGTCCTAGTAGAGTTTCTTGAGAGGATTTGATAATACTAGCCATGTTCTTAACCTAGTCCAATCCAAAAGGATCAGCTTGACGAAACCCTTCAAACGCCTTCCTCAGCTAACATGGGTGTAAAATGGGCCATAATTGACCAGCACCTCAGACCAAAGCTAGATACCACCTCTTTCCCCACAAAAAAGCTGAACTTGGCTCGGATACCATTTACTAGCTGGGAGACCAATACCAAGGCTTTGCTGGTAAACAAAGCTCTAATATCAATCAGAAAAAGGATCAGTATCTCATTCGCTTAGATACCAATCTCGTCCAGAGAGCTAGAGGATATATGCCCGCTTAAATTGTATACCTGATAGCTCGTGCCAAGGATGACTCAAGATAATGTCTAGCTTTTTAATTTTTTATTAAACAAGGCAAACAGGTAAGCAAACTTATAACAAAAGACAAACCAAGGTAGTTATAACATAAACATATACAAATAATTTTAAAGAGTCAAAGTTTCCAATTAGATTTATAATTGACTTAACCAATTTATTTAGGGGTTTCATTTTTAAATAAGTTTAGGCTCCTTAGTAGAGATGCAAAAATCTCCACGATCAAAGACTTTTAGTAGATGGTGCAATCCCACCAATTGGCTCACTAGCTCATCTAATAGTTATTGATTATGAATTAACCGATGAGTGGACAACTATTGTCCAATATTTCACCAAACATGATCCATCCAAACTCAATCTCTAATTCATGAAGCTCATCATGCTCAGAATATTGCTCTACTCATTAGTTAAGCCAGACCTACCATTTGCATGAATTGGATTTCTGACTAGGATGCTTACCATATCCAAAATATTGAGCCCAACCCATCCTTCAATCCATAGCATCCTATGCCTAACAGATGTGGTGCATCTTTCCAGTGCAACTGAATCACTGTATCCAACTGGAAACAATCAACCCCAGGAAGGGCCTGCACATCTACAATGGTGGAAGACTAATGACTTAATATTTTCTTAGGAAGATTTCAATTTAGGTCTCTTAGACTCGTTAAGTCATAACAATTACGACCAACCTAGTGGCATGGGTTAGCTTGAACCGTTAGCCATCTCAATACAGAACTGGATCGATCCAATCGGCCAGATAAGTGAGATCGATGGAAGGAATATGCCATTCACTCACCGTAAATACATTCAGATCGAGTAGCTCCCAATTAATGACCACCAATCGTATTTGCCAAATTTACCTTAGACACTGACTTATCTGACCAGAACTGATTGGATTAACCTACAATCCAAGCTCGAACCATGGAGTCAAATTAGGTCTTAAAGTGATTGACCATATGGCTGTGGGTCAACCTTGATCAAAACCTACAACTATTGGACTAGTTAATTCTAAGTACTCTTGATCCTACCTAACCAACTCTTGATTCAGTTTGATCAATCGCTAGACTTAATTGAGCTACCCATACCCAAACTCATGTTTTATGAAGATGTCTTAGATCTGAAAATTCATAATTTTTAGATATGATTAATTTTATAAATTTAATTCTTAATTAAGTCAAAATATTGTTCATAATCAAAGCATGCAAAGATCCTAAGATTTTTTATTTAGAATTTTACAGAAAAGTAAGTTTTGATTTTTAATTAAGGGCAAACGCGCAGCACTCCTACAAAACAATAAGATCTAATGCATATAACTCTTATACGATTTAAGATCTAATACATGCTTTGCATATATCACATATATCAATTTAAAATATTTAAATTTATGTTTTAGATCTGATTACATCTGATGTAACATCTAAAAATAAATATCTAAATGATCATATCATAAAAATTTTTGGATCTAGACTATTTATGGCATAGAATAGTCTTGACACGCATCGCATATGTCATATATATGAAAGTTTTAAATGCATCTATTGATTTCAGATATGATTACATCTGAAATAACATCTGAAATCTAAATTATCAGATCATAAATAAAAAAATTTGATAAAAACTAAAATTAGATAAAAACTTAAATAAATAAAAACTAAAACAAATCTAGAGCTGCAAACCTGGTTTGGATACTATTTGAAGGAATCGCTATTCCTATACTGCAGGATCAATCTGATTGGATTAGATCTGAAACTAAATTTTTTTAAAAAAATTTTAAAGATTCAATCAGATCTGACAGTTCTCAGATCTAATTAGATTGATCTGATTATATAAAATAAAATTAAATTAAAATAGCAACATCTTATGTTATCTGATCAAGCAAACCATTTACATGCAGCAATGATCTGTCAAACTCTAAGGTTCTAATGCAAGCTGTGCACGTGCCTGACCTCTACCGAAGTCCACTCAGGTTAGATTTGAAGGACTTCTCCTTTTAGATCTAATCACCAAAGATCAGATCTAGAATCTTCATGGTTTGCCTTAGATCGAATCTTCGGCAACAGTGCGATCATATCACAATCGGGATCATCTTGACTTGTTCTTCATAGCAGCAACACTCAACTTTTGAATCTAATTTCACCCAACACCTTGGGCATGGAGAAGATGGAGAGGATTAGAGAGGGGGCATGGAGATGGAGAGAGGGATAGGGCTTCACCATGGATTAATTGCAATGCAAAAACCAAGTGCGCAGGGCCCTTTATATAGACCTTGGCGTCACCCTGGAGTTCTAGGGCTTTAAGCAACTAGATTGCTTAAAGTAGAAGGAATCCTACCTCATCTCCACACCCCAACTCATTTTCTTCTGAATTTTGTTGCACAAAATATAGGAAAAATGGCATGTAGATGGGAGAATAAAGTTTTGTGGACGCAAGGCACTTATCTCCAAGTGTTTTATTCTCATCAAAACACCTTAATTCTATCCACAATGGGCACACTCCATAAGGGGGTGTGCGCCCTCTTTTCTTCATGAAAATCCATATAGGGATGTGCATCATCAGATGAATTCTAGGGGGCGTACGTCTCCTCCGTCAATTCCTGCAAAGACTAAGTCAAAATGGTCCTGTCCAAATTTCATCTCATGATTTTAGGACAAGCCCTGATTTCATTAGGACAAGCCTTATTTTGACTAGAACAAGCTCCATTCAGACTTTCGGATGAGCCAAATCCAATTTGACTCAGTCAAGACAAACCAAAAAGTCAATAGAAGAAGAATGTTAGGCTCAATTATGTGCTAGAATGATTTTTCTGAATCTAATTGGATTTAATCCAAATCAATCAAACTAGATTAGCTCAATTGATGACATCCAGACCCAAACCATTATTTGTGTGACACAGCTAGATTTAATTCTATATGGTAATAAGATATGTCACGATATACATCATCGACATCATCGGAACATCTTTTGATGGGCCAGAACTCTTCCAATTCATCCAATTAAAATTGTCAATCATCAAGACAATTCTAATTGATCCCAAAATCTACTAATGATACCTATGGTGGTAACCCATTAGAACCAAATACAAACCTCTCGGTGCAGCTAACTGTGTGATTGGGTTCTTCTATCATGAGCCCCGATAGGATCTAGGTCTAGGTGAACTCGTCAGACCTTGTACCTATCATATGAATAAATCATTTGATTCGAGTCCAATATGAAATCCTAATAGAAACTCTCTTTTCTATTTTTTTCACATAGCCATGGCCGTGGGCTTAAGGACTCGATCTCATAATCATCATAGGACTACTTCACTACTGAGATTGATCCTCTATTGGTATGATCCAATTCTTACAATGAACATGCTATTGCCAACACACATCCTAGGATTCCAAATGGCTAGGAGATCGAGTTATGGTGTAGTCAAATAATAACACACTCAAGATGAACTATCGACACACCTCAAGTCAAAGAATCAGACACATGACGGTAGCATCGAGTTAGTCATCGATGAGAAAATAGACTCTCTTATGACTGCTCAAGGTGGTTACGCTCAGTGCTCTTATTCTCAATAAATTTCTATACTCTCGCTTCGGTATCTTTACACCGTAGGCTTAAGACTCATCTATCCTAAAAAAATAATCGTACATGATCTTCTAGATCGATCACTATCCATGTGATGATCCTATGATCGAAAGCAGTTTATAAGTTAATTATAATAGCACATATCTTAAGTTTTCAACTCTTGAGAATATGCGTTATCATATTTGTTAACTCAGTGGATGTATCATAGATACTTTAAATATATAATATGATAAAAAATATCTCTTTTATTAATTTTAAGTCAAAATTATAAAAATATCTCCATAAAGTATTTTACAAGTGTTAGTCAATATGACTTCTAAGGCACTGATCTAACACATCAGATCGAGTCCTTAAGCTCATGGCCACGATAGTGTGAAAATAACAGAAAGAAGTTTCTATTATGGTTTCACAACGGACTCACATCAAATGATTTATTTATATAATAGGTGTAGGGTCTGTTGAGTTCACCTTGACCTAGATCCTATCAGGGCTCATGATAGAAGAACCCAATCACATGGGTAGTTGATCGAGAAGTTTGTATTCAGTTCTCTGATGGATTACCCATGTCCAGTCCAGCCCCAATTCGAGGAGCCGTGACACCTATTGGACTAGCAAGTTGAATTACTTACTAGGTGTCATTGATAGATTTTGGGATCAATTAGAATTGTCTTGATGATCGATGATTCTAATTGAGTGAATTGAAAGAGTTCTGATCCATCAAAAAGTATTTCGATAATGTTGATGATGAAGATCGCAACATACCTCATTATCGTACAGAATTAAATCTAACTGGATCACACAAATAAGGGTTTAGGTCTGGATGTCATCAATTAGGCTAACCTAATTTGATTGATTTGGATTAAATCTAATTAGGTTCAAAAAAATCATGCTAACACATGATTAATCTAACATTCTTCTTCTATTTACTCCTTGGTTGACCTGGACTTAGTCAAGTCTGATTTGGCTTATCCAAGTATGCTATATGGGTTTGTCCTAGTCTGACTGGATGTTGTCCTGGTCAGGACAGAGCTTGTCCTGATGAGATCAAAGCTTATCCTAAAATCATGAGATGAAATTATGATAAGGCCATTTTGACCCAGTCTTTGCAGGAATTATGGGAGGAGGCATGCATCCCCTAGAGTTCATCTGAGGGTGCACACCCCTAGGTGGTTTTCATGAAGAGAAAGAGGACACACACGCCCTTATGGCATGCGCCCTTAATGGATAAGGAAGAAGAGTTGTGATGAGATCAAACTCTAGGGGTTGTTGAGTCTTGCATCAACCCATCTCTATCCTCTCTTCTCCACGCCAATTGCCACTTGGTCTTATACGACAAAATGAAGGAAATTCTGATGTGGGGCATGGAAATCAAAGAGAGTCCTTCTGCTATAAGCAAAGTGTTTGCTTAAAGCCCTAGGGCTTTAGGGTGGCAAACTAGTCTATAAAAAGGGCCCTGCACTAGGTGTTCTCAATAAATCTGAATCCCATGCCCAGGCTCAGACTCTCCCACTATCTCTTCTGATCTTCTCCCTCTTCTCCATGCCCAAGTAGTTGGGTGAAATAGCAAGGAAAAGCTCGAAGTCCTGCTGGTGCAAAGTTCAAGTGATGTAGTTCTAGTTCGTGAGATGGACGTGCTGTTGCCGGAGATCTGATTGAAGGAAAATTAGAAAGATCTCAGATCTATTTTTCTAAGATCAAATCTAGAAGAAGAAGACCTCTAGATCTGACCCAAGTGGACATCGTTAGAGGTCAGACGTGTGCATGGCTAGCATTAGAACCTCTTCTCACTTCAAATCATCACTGTAGGATGAATGGTTCACCCAATTAGGTGATATACAATATCACTAATTTTAGTTTTTATTTTTATTTTTTATTTTAGATTAATCTAATCAGATCTGAGAACTCAAATCTGATCAAAACTAGAAAAAAAATTGAAAATATTTCGTTGTAGATATGATCTAATCAGGTCAATCCTACGGTAAGGAATTAGAAATTCCTTTCGAGCAAAGGTTTCTCAACCCCAAAGTCAAGAAAAACTTGATCCAAATTGGGAAGACCCTTATAAAGTAGAAGAAGTTGTCCGGCCAGGGACTTATCGTATAAAGAAACTTAGAGGAGCTATATTACCCTAACCATGGAACATAGAAATCTATGAATGTACTATCAGTAAACATACTTCAATAAAAGTTTCTTATTTTAACATTCCTATTTTGTGTGCAAACTGAATTGTGATAAGAAATGATCAAGCCAAACTTTATTCTCAAATGAAATTGAAGACCTTCGTTAACCTTGTTTTAACAAGGGTGAAGGCTTTGGTTCTTAAATAGGGGGTTAACCTCATCTTAACGAGGATGAAGATCTCTAGTTCTTAAATAGAAGGTTAACCTTATTTTAACAAGGATGAAGACCATCTGTGCCCCAAGGAAGGGATCTCTGCAATGACCCTTTTGTGCCCTTGGGCAGAGGTCTTTCTAACAGCCCATGGGGAGACGCCCTCTAAATGGCCCTTTTGTGCCTCGGCAATCTTATTAGGAACAAAAAGAGGACCTCATCTGATGAGGATAAAAGTCATTTTAATGAAGACCCTTATAAGGGATATGAAGGCTTCCGATTCTTAAATAGGAAGTTAACCTTATTAGGAAGAGGAGAATCTTATTCTAATATGGGTGAAGGCCTTCGGTTCTTAAATAAAAGGTTAACCACATTAGAAACAAAAGCAGAACCTCATCCTGATGTGGGTAAAGACCCTTACGAGGAATTGAAAACCTCCAATTTTTAAACAGGAGGTTTACCTCATCCTAATGAGGGTAAAAGCCACTTTAACAAAGACCCTTATAAAGGGCATGAAAGTCCCGATTTCTAAACAATGAAATATGCTAACTCCTAAACGAGTTCGGAAGACCCTTGTCCATAAACACGAGGGATAGATCTACAAGACATTTGTTTCAAAATGTTATCAATGTCGGGCACAATGTGAAAGCTAGGAATCTCGCAAAGCATCAAGTCAAGATGAGATATAGAAGAATGATTGAAAGAAGTTTTATCCCATTAAATTGAAGTTCATTACATAGGTCCTCAGGGCGATTAAAAATAGGGGAGAGAAAGAGAAAAGAAAAATGAATACTCGTACTTTAGACCACCAGACTCGGCCATCACAAGGGAGTGCTTTAAATCATTTACTTTATCTTCGAGCTCTTTCCTCACCACCTAACTCTCGCCAAGTAGCTTCCGAGCTCTCCGAGCATCCTCCTTAGCCTCCCTCAATCATTTCCATAAAATTGTAGACTCAACCTCGGCATGCTTCATAGCATTTTCTTGGTAGGTCATTTGAATTTTGAGTAGAAGGAGCTCGTTCTTATTCCTCTGATATGTCTCAGTGAGATCCCAAGAGTACTCCTCAAAGAAGCAGCTTCATTCGGATCTGCACTTGGGCTAGACTGAGATCTATCTGGTAATTGCTTTTGAAACTGGCTTGCCTCGTTATTGGCGGCCCGAAGTCTTCACTCAAGTCTGGCAATCTATTCACACCAACCTATCCTATAGGAGCTATATGCTTCTTCAGCTGCTGCAGTTGGGTGTGAAGATTAGAAAACTTTTTCGATCAGTTCCAACCATATTCTCCTTGATTTTGATTCTAGGCTGAGTCCTTCTCAAATTAGACGATTTTCTCTTTTGCTTCCCAGAGCTCGACTTCAAGAGAGGAGATTTTAACAGTTAGGATCCAGGACTTCTCGCTGGCATGCTCTGATGCCCACTTGAGCTCTTCAGACAAATGGTGTTTCTTGGCAGTATATTCTTTAAAGGTTTGTTTGGAAGCCTGGCAACGATGATTAATTTCAGCTGAAGCAATGGCATAATTATTTTTCAATTTTTGAAGACATCTTCTATTTTCTTTAACTTCTTGTTGGCATGCCGAACTTCCTTCCTCAAATTTTTAATATGGACATTCAAAGGAATGCCCCAAGGTAGCGGTGCAGCTTCGGTCCGTGGCTACATTTGATGGCTAAATTGGTAGGTCGAACTCTGAATTATGGGCATATTATAACACATGAAGGTATGAAAAAGAGACAAAGTTCAATTTCATTAATTTAAAGGTCTAATTACATGAAATATGAAAGAAAAAGAAAAAATACAGCTAGCAGAGGTCTTCGACCTCTGAAGGTGGGGCAGTAGAAGAGCTCAGCACAACCTCGGTAGGTGCTAGCTCCTCAACAGGAATGGAGGCATCAATAGCAGGATCAGTGAGCACAATAGGTTCTACAGGCTCAATAGGAGGAAGATCGGCCCAAGCCGTAGAAGGTTGTGCCTCATCATCAAAAGAATTCTCTAACAGAAAGCCGAAGTCCAGCCCAGAAAATTTCTCGACAACTTTCTGATGGCAGAGGTCGAATCCTTTGCTGAAGGCTTCTTAAGCAAATGCCACTTTGATGCCTTCTAGCTCCTTTGAGGACTTGAAAGATGAAATGGCTCGCTCCGCAGTGTCTGCAACCCGCCTCCTCTCTTCGATGATTTTAGCTTCGGCCTTTTTCCCCTTTTCCTCCTCCAAGGCCAATTTGGCCTTTAGCTCTGCCGATGCCCGTTCTTTTCTCTTGATTGTCTCTTAGAGACATCTGACCTCGACAAAATGCATCTCCTTTAGACGTTCTACCTCGGCCTTATACTCTTTGGCTGCCTCCATAGCCTTCGTAGCCTCGACCTTGTAGAGGTTGATCGCCTCAATGTTGGTAAAAAAGGTGGCGCCCCAGCAACACACAGCGAGAATAAGTTATTACTAGGAAACAAACATTTATTCAGCCAAGTACGAAATGGAAGGAGCGATTACCTCGATGAAGGCCCCAAAAAAATCTTTCTTTCTCTCCTCATTGTCTTTCTGGAGAAGCCTCTCAATAATGTCTTGGATGATGTAGCGCTCCATGAGGTGCTGGACGACCTCCCAATCATCAAGAGAACCTCGTTCTAGGTTGGCTCTATTGCGACTGGACTCACCAGAGTTCTTCTGAACCTTCTTGGCAACATATTTCTTCCTTCTCTTCTTACCTTCTTCTTTTCTAGAGGTGCTGGAGCATCAACCTCAATGGGCGAGCTTGAGGTCGGCGGATGCACTTCGATTTCTGAGGCGAGAGTCACTTGGGCCAGGACGGTCGAGCGCGATTCTCTAACTTTTGCTCATTTGGGTGCCTCCCCCATAGCACTTCCCTTCCTTTTTTGGGCCCGATGCCCCTTGGTCACCTACTTTAGCTCCTTAGGAGTCATCCCCAAAAGATGGATAAGCCGAGGTTAAAAACAAAAAAAAAAAGAGAGAGATGTAAAAGCTAGAAGAAAACATATGTTAGTACCTGTACGGTTAACAGGACTCAGGCCAAGGTTCAACAGTATTTTGTCATCTACCATAATAGTTAACAGAGGGGATTCATATTTTTAAGGGTATTGGTAGAATCAAGGTCCTCTCGTTCCAGTCCTGGAGCCCTATGGATGGAGTCCCTAAGTTACCCCCATGAAGGAAGTTTTAATTTGAAGGAAGGGCAGATACAAAAATTTTTTTTTTCTTTTAATTATTGATGAAGGAAGGGGCACATTGAAGCAACCCCTTCTTATCGAATTAGGAGGGAAATATAGCAGTAGTCCTTGACAGAAGGGTGACACTTAAAAGTAAAAAAAGTTTAGAACAAGGAGATGGAAGGTTGGACCTCGGCTAAGCGACAAAGCGTAGGAATCCTATTATGAAGCGAAAGAAATTTGGTACAACTGAAGAAAGGGATATATTTAGGAAATGAAATAGTTCAATGATGAAAAGAGGGATAGGCAGCCATGGCCCAGCATGGAGAGCCTCCATGTACAAACAAAACCAACCCGAAGGACATAAGCTTGGCCGTCCAATCCTAAAAGTTTCAGTCCAAACTCAGAGGGAACCCCATATTGAACTCGGACTAAAGAAAGGTCTTCGGTAGAAAGGGAATAAGAAATAGTCTCAGGGATGAAGATTGGACAGGCTACCTCCCTAAACTCGATTTCATTCTAAGGGCTGGGGTTAGGGGAGCTTGGGCCAGACAAACTCCTAAAACCATTAGACCAGGAGATGTCAGAGGCCATTTTGGATCAAGCAAAAGCAAGAAAAATTCATCAAAAATCAGGTGAAATTGAATAGGGGAAGAATGACTAACCCCCCTCAGAAACTCTTAAGGATCAAGAAAAAAAAAATAAAGGAAAGACAAAAAGAAATGCAAAAGAAAGTTGGGGTATTACTAAATCAATCGGAGAGCTTGATGATGTAATTGGAATGGCGAAGGAACGGTGGAAGTAAGGCAACAAAAAAATGGGGCAGGATGGTCAAGAGCAAAGAAGATGAAAACCAAAGAAAGAATAGGAGAGAAAGCAGACCAGAGTAAGGAAGAAGAAGGCGAAGGTGCTTAAATAGCCAAAAGAATCCCAAAGTAGTTATGATTAGTAGATTGTCTGTGCATCGAATCCCCATTCTCTATGTATCATCCCATTATTGCAGTGGCAAACATACGACAAAATCATCATGATGCCATATGATCGAGCTCCACGCCATGAAAAGTTTCAAAAATCGTGGTCATTTTGGGTCATTCAGCAATAAAGAGCTCATGCATCCATTTTCGAACAGCAAAATATCTCATCTCCCTAAGGTGAGAAACTAAATGAACTTCGGCGATCGCCAATGTTAATACTTCCTTCATCTAAACTTCAAATTCAAAAGTAGGAGGGCAAGTGTTAGAAATAAAATGGCTCTCGCCGAAGTCCAGTAAGGTCCGACCTTCACACAATGTCATCCAGATTCATGAATGACCAAGTTTGAACTTCAATCAAGTCAACCTTCTAGTCCAGCTGAATTCTAGAAGATCAAACTCCAAACATGACTAAGCTTAGAGCTCCAACTAAAACTAACTCATCTCGAAAGTGATAATAACCTGCTCATATAGGAAAGACACCCAGTGGCCTATGAGAGTCAGAAGTTAAATGACACCAAGCGTAGGTATACGGTTCATGAGAAAGAGATGACAGCAGCTGTGCATTGCCTTAGAACCTGACGCCATTACCTCCTCGGATCCAAGTTTGTGGTGTGCACGGACAACGTGGCCATAATGCTACTTTCCAAACCCAGCCAAAGCTCACTCCAAAGCAAGTGAGGTGGTAGCAATTTCTTCGCTTAAATTCGATTTTCACATCGAGTATATGCCATGCCGAACCAATTCGGTTCCTAATGCCTTAAATAGAAAGGCACTGTTGGCTGTAGTTTCTTCTGCTTTCGGACGAGCAAGTGACTTAATGGAGAGGGTCAAGACCGAGATGGAGAAGGATCCATGGGCCACATCCGATGGGTGAACTCATTATGGATGGCAAGGCGCGTCGTTTCTAGATCGAAGGTGGGCTGATTTTGACATGGGGATGACATGTCTATGTGCCTTCATGCGGAGGGCTGAGGCACGAGGTGCTGCAAGAGCATCATGATTCTATGTAGGCAGGATATTAGGGGGTGCATTAGACCCAAGCTCTCATAGAGCTACTATTGACCAAATATGCGAGATGACATCGAGGGGTATGTTCGCACTTGTCCAGTATGCCAATAAGACAAACTTGAACATCAACGGCCTATAGGGTTGTTGGAGCCATTGCCTACACCATATGAGTTGCCTCTAGTCAAGATCGGCCAGGCAGTCCACCTCCTTTGGCAGGATGAACTTGTCAGTCGAATCCCGAATGATATCTGGGTTACCAAATGGGTCCACCCCTGGTCTTCTCTACTGCCCTGATCAGGCTTGTCTAGGCGCACCTTGTGAGCCTTCTTCACGATGGCTGCTTTTCCTTCCTCCTCTCCTTCTCTTTGTCGACAGGGGGATCGGGCATGAGATCCCTAGAGGGGAGATTTGCAAGCTCGGAGGGAAATGATTCCCCCTCAATGATAATGATGCAGGCGGTCGGGATGGCCTCGTCTCTTGGGTGGACCTCAAGAGCGGCATCAGTGACAGTAGAAGCCATAGGGTCGGAGGAGCCGACCTTTGCTCATTTTGAGCTCTCGCCTAGGGCCTTCCCCTTTCTCTTCCTCTAGGCATAAAGGCCCTTGGCGAGTTTTCTTATGGCATCGGCGTCCATTTTTGCAGCAAAGAAAGATCACGATCAGTCGAGGTATGCATCAAATTTTATAAGAGTCCATACATATATACAAATGCGCTTAATACCAGCAGGATCAAGAGAGCTCAGGCAAAGGTTGAACAAGGTCTGTTCCTTCAAAAGCTCGAGGAGACCAAGAGCTCGGTACATCTTGAGCCAGTTAGAAGACTCTAGGTCGGCTCCATCCAAGCTAGGAGCTCGGTGGACGAATTTTCTAAGAAAGCTCCAAGGAGGAAGGTCAAGCAGCAGGGTTGGGCATCGGATGAAGAAGTACTTCTCTTTCTAGTTATGAATGAAAGGAGCGTCTTTCAGCAATTCCTTCTTATCGAATTGAGGAGAGAAGTACCACCAGTTCTTTGTGGAAGAATGGCATTTGAAAGTATAGAAATTTTGGAATAATGAAACTGTTGGCTGAACTTCGATTAGGCGACAGAGAAAAAGGAAGTCGATTACGAATCAAAAGGAGTTCAGAACTACGGAGGCAAAGAAGATGTTCAAAAAGCAAAATAGGTCGACTATAAAGAGAGGAGGTGGAAGTCGAAGCCCAGCATGCAAGGCTTCTAGATACAAATAAAATCGACCGGACTGGAGGCGAACTAGTGTGGTCATCTAATCCAAGGATCTCAAGGTCATACTTCGGTGGGATGCCATATTGTATCCTAATCAGGAAGAGGTCATTCAGAGTAAGGATAGAAGGGATGGGGTCCGAAATGAAAGGCTGATGGGACATGTTTCTAGGCTCAAACTTGGTCAGGAGGGCAGGGTCTAGGAAGGCCTGGTCCAGACGAGCTCCAAGAACCGACATGGATTGGAAAAATTTTAGAAGACATCCAAATTGAAGTAAACCCCCCAAAAAATCCTCCAAAAAGCAGAAAAAAGATGAAGTGCAAAAACTTGTACTGAAAAAATCAAAAGAACAAGAAATAATTGAAAATAGGTGTTGAGAGGCTGACCTAAGTTGATTAAGAATGACAAAAAGACGATGGGTGTGATGAGAATCGGAAGGAGGAATGCTTGGAACTAGGAAAGACGAAGGGTGGAATTGAAAATCTCGGATGGAAGAAGAGCAGGTGCCAAAGGAAGAAGAAGACTCAGGCAAGAATGAATTTCAGAGGTGGGAGAAGGCCTTAAATAGCCAAGAATTGCCTAAGATGGTTATGATGGCAGATCTTGTTCGATTGGACCATGAGTGTCGCCTGTCCCACTCATCATGGTAGAGTAGCGGCTACGAGCGAATCCTTAATTGTGTCATGCCTGGGGCAGTATTGTGGCGAGAAAGCTGAAGGACTGACTTCTTGAACTCACTTTGAATTTAAAGAGCTTCGATGCCAGCACGGTAAATGCCAAAATGTCTCCTCCTAACAAGCATAGAAAGTCAAAAAAAACTTCGACAACCACATCTATACTCCCTTTGAATTTCAAACTTGAAAGTTGGGGGACTATTATTGGTGTTAAACTGACTTTTATCGAAGTTCAATCAGATATCTGATCACTGAATGATCTCGCCTGATAGCGACAACCAAGATTAAGCTTCGATCGAATTCGCAAGATCCTTCTGGACTTCACCCAAATGAGCTTGAATAGCAGTGGTGGCCAAGCTCCTCCACCCCAGGCAGTCAGCCCTCTTTTGGTAGAACTTCCTCCAGACGAACTTTCATGCTCTGTTGAGAAACTTTCATGCTCTATTGAGAGTTTCAGACTTCTCCTTCAGTTGGACTTCTCCATCAGTCGACTTCTCCTTCTAACTCCACCGGTCGAAATTTTCCAAACTTCTCCTTCAGCCGAACTTCTCCACCTAGTCGAAACTCCTTTGCGAACTTCTTCTTCCGTCGAACTTCTTTCGAATTCTTTTCGACTGCTAAGAAGGATCTCAGCACCGACTCTCAATATGGCAAATAACGACCTATGCACAGTTGATCTTGAGAACCTTCGAGCTCCTCTGGAACAACATTAGTGAGGGATGCTCCATAGCCTACAGTCGTTCCATTCGAACTCCAGCTGGCACATCATGACAATAGACACTATCCTCTATAACAAACTCCATGTGACCCTGAACGGCCCACTACCAAGCGGTTATGACTGTCACTATCAGTTTGTTACAGGCTCTGCCTATATAAGAGATCCTCCAAATATACTTTTTTCTTGAAGCTCTTAATCTCTTTCTAAAGACTTTGCTAAAATCTCTTTGAGCATTCCATTTTTGTTGGCTAAAAGAGTTAACTTGATTATCGGAGGGTCTTGTCGGAGCCATCACCTCCAACTCCATACTAAACTTATTTTGTAGGTCACTGATGGGACCTCGCCTTCTCTGACTCCAGCCTTGATTCCGATGATAACCAGATTTCTCACCAACAGGCACCTTCTTTCAAAGAAAGATGCTAAGGCATGCCTAATTAGATGGATTTTGTTTTTACAAGAATTTGACCTAGAGATCAGAGATAAGAAAGGTATTGAAAATATAGTGGTAGATCATCTATCTCGATTACCAATCACACCGACTGAGAAGATGCTTGTTAATGAGTTCTTTTTTGATGAATAATTACTGTCAATAATATCAGAACCATGGTATGCTGACATAGTGAATTTCTTAGCCACCGCACAAATTCCAATGCACTGGACCACTCAAGACAAGAATAATTTTTTCTCTCAAGTAAAGTATTTTATTTGAGATGATCAATATTTATTCAAACAATGTCCTGACCAAATCATAAGACGATGCATCCTAGATGAAGAAGTTAGAAGCATTTTATCCTTTTGCCATGGTCAAGCTTTTGGTGGTCATTTCAGTGCTAAAAAGACTGCAGCTGAAGTGCTTCAATGTGGATTCTATTGGCCTAACCTATTTAGAGATGCTCATGAATATTGTAAAAATTATGCTAGGTGTCAACAAATAGGTCGGATCATAAAGAAAGATATGATGCCTATGAATCCAATTTTATTTGTAGAAATTTTTGATGTATGGGGAATAGACTTCATGGGACCATTTCCAAATCTTTTGGGAATGAATACATCTTAGTAGCTGTTGATTATGTATTCAAGTGGGTAGAGGCAGTGTCATGTAAGACTAATGATAGTAGGATTATTACCAAATTTTCTAAAAAAAATATCCTCTCTCGATTTTGCACCCCTATAGCTATTATCAGTGATCATGGAACACACTTCTATAACCGATCTTTTGCATCACTGATGATGAACTATAATATTATCCATAAGTTAGGCACATCCTATCATCCGCAAATAAGTGAACAAGTTGAAGTTTCTAATCGCCAAATCAATTTGATTTTAGAAAAGACAGTAAGCACCAATAGAAAAGACTGGTCTTCAAAACTAACAGATGCATTCTAAGCATATCGCACAGCTTTCAAGACCAACTTAGGATTGTCCCCATATAGGCTTGTATTTGGTAAAGCATGTCACTTGCTAGTAGAACTGGAACATAAGGCAATGTGGGCTACTAAACAACTGAATATGAACTTAGATGTAGCCGGAGGCCTAAGAAAATTATAGATCAATGAACTTGAGGAAATAAGGAATAATGCCTATGAAAATTCAAAAATTTATAAAGAAAGTACTAAAGCTTTTCATGATCAAGTGATTAATAGAAAATCTTTTACACTTGAATAAAAAGTTCTTCTATATAATTCTAGGCTGCACCTATTTTCAAGTAAATTAAGATCTCGTTGGACTGGACCATATATTGTTAAAGAAGTCTTCTCACACGGGGCTATAGAAATTGAAAATCCAAGTCATGGTGTTGCTTTTAAAGTTAATGGACAACAACTAAAACCATTCTTGGAACTACTTATTGAATCTAATGAAGAAGCTATGGTTCTTTATGAACCTATTTACTCGGATTAATTTTTATGAACTTATTTACTCGGATTAATTTTTGGACAAGTTTCGCTAAAGACGTTAAACTTAGCACTTACTGGGAGGCAACTCAGCTTTTTGCATTTAAATTTTTTTTTTTTAGTTTAACTTTCTTTCAAGATTAAGTTGGGGTGAGAACTACAAACCCATACTGAACAAAGAACAAATAAACCCAGACCAAGATCAGAATCATATTAAACCAGGTGAACTCTTTTTTTGTTATTTTCTTACCATTTATCACACTTTATTTCTTTTCTTCATTGAGGATAATGAAAATTAAGTTGGGAGGAAGGATAAATAAAATTTTTAAGTCATCAAGTATGGTAATAATTAGCCTTATGTACCTGATTTTGTGTCGATTTGAAAATTTTCAGACATTTTAATCGATGATTGATTAATGGGCTAGAGAATTTTTGAAATACTAAGGATTAAATTATTAAGAAAACCTAATAAATGATCAAGTCTAGAAAAGATAAATTTCTTAGTGATTCTAAAAATCTTCTTCCAGCCCGTATTCGATAAAGAATCTACTTTATATGGGTATGAGTAGAAAAAAAATTATTATGCAAAAAAATTATGAAAAAAATTTTTTAGGAAAGGAAAAAAAGAAGAAATAAAAAGCAAGTTCTAATCATTGATTTTCCACCGAGTAATCGAATCCCGTTGCCTAAGTAAGCAATGTTATTTACGTCAAAAAGTGGGCAATATGAAGAAGCTTGTTATACAGTTAGCTTTAACCTATAATCTATTTGACTCAAATCATTAAGTTCGAGAGGTGTTCTACACCTAATATCCTAAAGCCAACTGATTTGACAGTCATTGGTTCAAAAATTATTACAAGGATCAGATAGAAAGCTTAAAAGGTTAAAATATTGTACTAGCTGTTAAAAAAAAAAAAAACTCTAATCCATACAAAAGAAAGAGGAATTTAAAGAATAAAGATGAAAAATTGGATCAAACAAAAGCTCTTCAAATTTTATATTCTTTACTTAACTACTATTTAAAAAAAAATTAATAATCCAATGACATATTTCTTAAATCTCTAACCAAGTATCAACTGACTTTTAGAATGACCTTAAAAAAAAAATTCATATCTTATTGGATCGGTATATATTTCTAATTTTTCTCTTTTTAATCGAGGATGAGTAAAATTCAAGTTGGATAGTGTGAAAATTATCATAATTAATAAATAAAAATATTAAAATAGCATAAAAATTAATATTTATTTAAAGAAATTGATACTTTTATTAGTATTTTATAGGAAAGATGTCCACCAATGGGAAGAGTTCGATTTATGGATTTCAATAAAATAAATTTCACATAAATCAGAGCTAAAACGACAAAGATACGAAAGATAGAAGTTTAAAAAAATAAATAATAAATAATAATAAAAATAAATGGCTCAGTCGGCTTCTTAGCACAGCTAGTGCATCCAAGTTAGCCAGTGCATCCAAATGCGCCCAACCAAGCCGGTTCACCCAGCCAAGCCGACATGCCGTAAGCATCCAAATGCGTCGAGCCCATCAGGTGAGCCGCTGACATCAGAAAACCACGTGGCTCACCATGAACCCTTAAGCGAGGGCAATTTTGTCATTTCATTCAAGCACCGCGCTTTGGTTGGCTGACGTACGACGCAGTCTTCACTGAACCAGATTCGTGATCGATCTACATAGGCTCAAGGCGTGATCCAATTATTGGCTGGCATTGGATTTGATCGAACGGCTGGGATTTTGGCACTGATGGACGGCATCTGGAGCAGCCGATGGAGATCGAACGGTTGGCATTAAATCTAATTGTGAACATGACTTCTCTAGCAATTTGAGCATGATCCAATGGATGGCATTGCTCCAGACTATGATCGAACAGCCAGGAACACATCTAGTAGGGTTTGCAGTAGATTTTAAGTTGATTTTGAGCCATTTGATTATAGATCAACGGACCAGAATTTCAACAGGAACTTTTTAATTCAACCAGGGACTCGGATTTTGACTCCAAAAATACCTCTAAAATTCCTTGTTTCCTCCTCTATTTAAACTCCCTTACCTCCATAAGCCAGGCAGCAAGTCTTAAATGCCAAAAACAGAGAAAAAAATAAAATTTCTTCTCTCTTTCTCTCTCTTCCTCTCTCTTAGCCCAAGCCAACCATAGATCCCTTTCTTCTTCTTCTTCTTTCTTTCTTCCTTCTTCTATTCTTCTTCTTCCATCCTTCATCCAAGGAGCTTTGAAGATGCCGAGAGTGAGCAGATCATCAACCATGCGTGGCTAAGGAGCTGAATTCTAGAAGAGTAGATGAAGTCTTCTAAACATGGGTTGTAATTTTCTTTTTTTTATCTTTTATAATTCTTTTTATACAAACATATTCTCCTACCTAGTTTTTAATGAAATTTATTTTTTATGCATGAGATCTTGAATCTGTGGCATGCTTATTATTAATCTAAATAAATTATATTCATTAAGATGGATTGTGATCGACAGATACTATCTCTAATTAATTTAATAATTTATTTTAGATAATAATCATTAAAAGCTATGTTATTAATTTTTAAGAATTAAAGTATTGAATAATTTATGATTTCATAGAGATGGATCATAATCAAGAGATATAATTCATACTCTAAGAAAATAAATTATAATCATAACCAAATTCTTAAAAAATATTAATTTTTATATTAAAAAGAATCATCACAATCCTGGTAGAGATGGATTCGAAATTTCAGAACACTTTTCATTAATTCAAAAATTCTAATTAATTAAGTGTTTGCTTTCTTTTTATTTTTTTGCCAAACTCTCAATTTGCTCTCTTTAATCTACTTTATTTAAATTGCTGATTCAAAATTAAACTTTAAAATTCTATTTTTAATTAAATTAAATTTAACTTAACCTTAAATCTTTGTGGAAATTGACATCCGACTCACCACTATCCTAAAAATTAAATTTAAATTTAATCTTTATTTCTTGCTTTAATGACAAGCAGTCAATAGGCCAGGCAACCAAAAACTTTCAGGTGATCAAGCTCCACCTTCTTCCCACTCTAGACCTCCTCTAGAATGCCTCCATCCTGCTTACGATGAGGAACCTATTAACAAAAAAATAAGAAAAAGTTAAAGCATCATCCTAAAAAGATTTGGAAGTGATGGATACAACCTCAAACTTCGTACCTTCTCAATCAATGTTCGGTTCATCCTCTTAATGACACCATTCTGCTGGGACATCATCTTCACTATATAACGGCGTTTGATGCTATTTTTCTAACAGTACCTTCTAAACTCCAAGCTTAAATACTCTCCTTCATTATTTAACCTTAGATACTTCACTTGTCTCCCTAACTTCTTATCAACTTCAGCCTCTAAGCTCTGAACCAAGCAAACACCTCTGATTTTTCTCTAATCAGATAAATCCATACCTTTCTTGAGTAATCATCAATGAAAGTGATAAAATATCTTGCCCAACCTCTAACTGATATGAAACCCGATCCCCACACATCCAAGGGTACTAAATCCAGTACTCCTTCGTTACGCTTGGTACTATTGAAAAATGTCACCCTTTGCTGTTTGCCAAAGATGCATGGCTCACATAAATCTATGCTCTTTTTTTCAGGACTGGGATCATCCCTCTTCTGCTAAGTTTTGTGAGCCCACGATCACTGATGTGACCTATCCGATAGTGTAATAGCCAATATAATAGCTGCTCCTCCTGTGTCGCTGCTAGCATCTCTGCACTATCTTCACCATTGAGCTTTCCATTTTGTATGGGTTATTGCTCGGTCTTCTACCTTTCATCACCATCAAAGCTTATTTGAAAATCTTCACGCATCCACTACCAGTTTGGCTATCAAAAGCATAACCCTGCTCTTCCAAGTAGCTCAAAGAAATCAGATTCTTTTTCAGCTCCTGTACATGCCTGACATTTGATAATATATGAATGATCTCGTCGTACATCCTCATTCTGATTGAGCAACTCTAGCTATTTTGCATGGATGATCATCTCCAAGGCTGATACTTCCACCATCGATCTTCTGATAGTTAGCAAACCACTCCCGATGAGAAGTATAGTGGTGGAAGCATGCTGAATCCAACATCCATAAAGTATCACACTCTATGGATCCATCGGATACAACTAGTAAGTCTTCTCTATTGCTTGCTGAAGCTGTATGATCATCCTTACTAGCCTTCCCTTTTTCTGATCTCAAAAGAAGATAATTCCTCCTCAGGTGTCTAGACTGATGACATTTATAGTATTTCAATGTCTTCTTCTAATCCCAAAACTATGATCTGCACTTGTATGTTTCCTTTGTCTTCTCCATTGATCTTTCCTATCTTTCATTCATAGCCAAGACATCAAACTTAGGATCTTCCTTGCATATCTTTTCTCTATGCTCATTTGACCTGAGCACTCCAACAATCTCTTCGTAGTTTATGATCTTTTTTCTATAAACTAAAGTTGTTACAAGACCATCATAAGAACCTGGGAGAGAACATAGTAGCACAATGCCTGATCTTTCTCGCCGATCTTCACATCCAAACTCATCACCTCAGAATATATCTGATTGAACCTTTGGATATATGCAACAAGATCTCCACCTTTAAATATCCTTATACAGTAAAGTTGTTTCTTCAATGATAGCTTATTTGTCATGTTCTTCTCCTATGTGTTCTCCAATCTCATCCAGAGCCCCTTTGTCATGATCTCTGTACAAACCTCGAGTAACACCTGATCAGCCAAGCACATTCTGAGTATACTAAAAGTAATTTCTTCCAACTCTTCCCAATCTTCAGCACTAATCTTTTCCAATCTTTCTCTTATCAAGATCTTGTAGATTCTCTGCTGAACTAGTAAGTCCTTTACCCTTTACTGCCATAAGGTAAAGTTCTTCTTATTGTCGAACTTCTCAAAATCTATCTTGAATTTGCTGGATTCCATGAATGTAATCAAGCCAAGAACAAAATCCTAATACCCTTTTTTCGATCTTACACTAATAAAACTATCCTTCAAAGAAGATCTATGGGCCCTAGATCCTCCTTCTAAGCTTCATCACCTTCTCCTTCATGCAACAACACTCTACCTCAATCTAGAGATAACCACGAAGGAAAACAAAAAGATTTTAGGGTAAAACCTAGTTGCAACAGATCTTGAATATAGAAATCCTAGATGACTTCCTTCCTTCCATGCAACACCATTCTGATACCAAATGTTGGGAATAAACTACCTTCTCATGGATCAACGTGGCCATTGGTGATTAGCTAGCAATAAAGAACGAACTCTTAGAATAACGCGGAAGCAAAATAATGGATTCAAGGAAGAAAGAGAAAATAAGAGTTTTTCATAAGAAAAGAGCTTTTATTTTGATGTATTCTGCATCTTACAATTCTTAATCTAATTTTCAGTATATATACATTACCAAAGGATCAAGCCCTTAAGCTTCATAGAAAAACTTTCCAAACCCAAACACAAAAGCCATGCAAAACTATCTGACAAAAATCGAGACATAATCAATGTAAAATCGAGTCCTCTCACCTGCATCCGAGACATCTCATCTTCATATTCGAGACCTCTCGCCATGTATCCTAAGATGTCTCATCTTTAGACCGAGACCTCTCGAAATGTATGACAGCCCGGCACTCCCGAAACATGATCTCTATTTTGGATTTTCTCTAAGATCAAAATATCTTGGACTGAGACCAAGATGTCTCACTTTCCATCGAGACATCTCATCTCAGAACCAAGATGTCTCGCCTAGAACCGAGTCATCTCATCTTCAGAACCGAGATGACTCCAACTACTGACTAGTCTAATTTTTAATTTTCTTTACTAGCTTCATTGGTTTGCTCCCATCTTCCTATGATCTTTCTTCTCATGTTCCCAAGACTTGGGAGCACCACATCTAAGCTCACACTTCCCACATTTACTTAGTTCAAGTGAGATGATTTTTGCATTCAATAGAGCTGACAACCATCTAAGAAAAGAATTCAAGCCTTCATTCAATCCTCTCCTAGCATTCAAAGAAGAAGTCTAAGCATTCAAGAGTTCAACCACTCCACTTTTTTAAGAGCTTAAATATTTTATTTTTTAGTGATTTAAATTTTTATATATTATTTTTATTCTATCATGACAAGTTTCTTTTAGAAAAAAACTTGGACTTTGAGGGTTGGTCCAAGCCATAGATTTGACATTGTAAAGGTTTTTGTTGGTAAGCCTGAGAAAATCAACTATTGTAAAGATTGTGGTTGGTGAGTCAAAAAAATCAACTTAGTTGGATTGTGAACCTGAAAAAATAATTGAATCGTAATCTTGAGGGATTATAGTTAAAATTTCCAAGTAGGTTGACTTGGGGAGTGCATATAGGTACTAAGTTTAGGATCAGACCACTATAAATTATTTGTGTAAATGATTATATATTTGTCTTTACTTTCATTTTGCTATTGCTCATTTAATTTTATCTTGATGTTATACAAACACCTTTGAAATTATTTTTAGGCACAAATTTCACCTTAAGTTTTTTAGAAATCCAATTCATCCCCTTTCTTGGGTTGCTATCTCTAGGAAAGACAAACCGTCCTAGAATAAACACAAATCTCATAAAATAAACACAAACTCTATAATTTTTGGGGGTCAAGTTTGTATTTATTTTGGACAGTTTCTATTTATCACCATAAAGTTTTTGTTTATCCCCATTAGTTTGTATTTTTTATATGAATTTTATATTTATTCTAGGATAATTTATATTTATCCTTACATGGGCCGAATTTGTATTTATTGTGGATGGTTTCTATTTATTATCATAGAATTTATGTTTGTTCTAAAGAGTTTCTATTTATTATATAATGTTTGTATTTATTCTAGCAGGGTTCCATGCAAGATAGACAGCAACTTCCTAGGTTTGGTTTTGAAAGAAGAGTGTTCTATAAGCCAATCGCATAAGTGATGCGATGGGACTTTAATTTTCTTTACCAACTTTCAACTAATGTAATGATATTATTAATAGTTAATAAAATGAGGCAGATTTATCATTATAGGTGCATCTTATTGTATACAAGATTAATGAACCCATGAATCAGGGCAATGATTTTAGAGCCATGAAGAGTTCCTGCATGTAAAATCTAAAATTCTAAAATCCTAATCCAAAATATTTTTAGTCATAGGAATATTAAGTTAGGGATCAATGATCTAGATAGACTGGCACATTCTATGCTCGATGGAGAGGGTTGCTGATTTCATAGGCCACTTGTGTGAGACACTAATACAAAGATACGAGTGCTCATTAGAAATGAATTTACTGAATTGACTCATTGACAAAGAACATCTTATGAAGCTTTACATGTCAAAAGGTGGTTCTCTAAGTAGAAGTTGTGCAAATGATCTATAGACCTGAGATCACTATGGAATTTTTTGGACATGAACCTATATTTTGGTTCATACCAAAGCATGGTATTAAGACATGTATGGGATGTTCTAGATATAATGGACTGTGTATGGAGGTTGTAAGTTGGTCAATAAGAAATCGATCACTCCTAGTAAGAGAAGATGGCATCATGTATATTCTCATCTCTAGATAACTCTAAAAAAATTTTTTGGCCAAAAGCGGGATGACGATTAGAAAGAGTTTCTAATTCTTTATTACTAGAATCATCATTGATCAATGGAGAATCGATATGAATATGTGGTTGAGTTTGACATAATTCTATATGCATGTATTTGGGATGCAGGGATAATTGAAGAATTGAATTGCTTGGTAACTTACCACTGAAGGATCTATTTGGTATTTTTATCAAATCCACATCTTCTGGATAGTCATGATATGTTGCTAGATATCAATCTTGACTTGTAGGTTTAATCGAATTAAAGAGTTTAATTCAATTTTCAATTAGAAAGAGTTCAAATTGCTGAAATCGGGTTGGTAGGATTTGAACATCAATCGATTAGAAATGGTTCTAATCAAATTAGGTAAACTTGTATTTGGACTTATTGCTAGATAGATATTGTATCCAATGGGTCACACACATTAGAAAATTAGCCAAAGGCCCATTTGATATGGTTGATTGGAGTTTTGGATCCAATCAGATTTTCGGTAAGCATGCTAGCACGTGTGGGAACTCTAGCTTCTTGAATTGGATATAAATTTGGTTTGAATCTTGCTTCTTGATCAAACCAAATTATGCCAAGGCTTATTTTGTGTTTGGTAATGGTGTGGTTGCTTTGGATGGCACTACATAGCCTCATAAAATTCCATAACTAAGAGTCTAAACTTGGTTGGACTCTAGGCATGCTAGAAGTGTGCTGGCGTGCGGTTTGGCGTAAGGGGAAGGAAAGAGAACTTCTGCTTTGGGATTGAGACCATGTAGCGGCCCACATCACTCTCCACTCTCTGGCACATCTCTCAAAGATTGAGATGGATTTTTCTGGATTTTTTTTGGCATGGAAAAGGCCTTGGAATTGCTGGCACTTGCGCAGGATAAAATCAGATCATGCATCGGGGCGTACGAAGTGTCCTTCTATTTTGGGCAGGAGGTGCTCCTTATCACCTTACCTGGTTTTTTAAATTCATTTTGAATGTCCCTGCCACATGGCAATTTTTAGATTCATCCGAAATGAATTGGGATTCCAAAAGGATCCCTCTTCCGTTGGCGCACGTGGGTGATCTGCAGATCTAGCGAAGAGGCCCTGAAGAGTCGTTCTGCTTTGGGTAGAAAGGTGGTGCTCTTATCTGCTTATCATGCCTCTTGAATTCAGATTTGAATGGTTTTGCCATGTGGCAAAATCAGGATTTTTCTGAATTCAATTGGGATGCCTCATACATCTCTCATTGACGCGTGCATGGGGGAAGGCTGTAATCGATGTATTGATGAGTCCTTTTGCTTGGAGACTCTTAGTTTTTTTATACATAGATCAGATATGGCTCATCCTAAGGGGCATGGTTTCTCATCTGATAACCCCTTATGACCTATAAATAAGGGATGGCCGACCTATAAATAAGGGATGGCCGATGGGGACAAGGTATTCCAAGTCTTAGGACATTGTAGTCTATTAGTTTCCTTCCTTCTCTTGTCAAGACAAGATCTTTTAAATAAAGATAAGGAGTCTTCTTTAGAACAAGAGCTTAAGAAGAAAATTAAGAAGGACCAATAGAGTGTCATTAAAGTCCAAGAGAGTGTTGTTTAAAAGGGTGAGGTCAAGTAGTTGAAGAATCTTGACTAATGTCAGGGTTTTCGAGTTCTAGGGGCTAGAACTCTTGAAGCAAGGTTTGTGAAGGGGCTTAGTCCTTGGTTCGGTTCCCATGTGGATCACCACTGGAGGATAAACACTTGGGTACCTAGGGAAAATAATTCTTTACCAAATCAAAATTCAAAAAGTATGCCTCCTAATACTTCTTGTATTTTCATGCTTTGATTGTTATTATCAAGGGTTTCTGGGTTCTTGGGTTTCAGTGCATTAGGTGTTTTGAATAAAAATTTTAAACACCAGTTCTTTCACTACATCACCGGAACCCAATAGTAATATCAAAGCCTGCCTTGATTAATATAATAATTAAAGGTTAGTATGTGGTCTTGATTATGATCATATTAATCTATCTTAGTGATATGATCCATAATGTCATGATTATGATCTTGTTTATGTTGTCATAATTTAAATTTGATGATGCATCATTATATGATGTTTAAAATTAGCTATTACTATTTGTGATTCATTTCTTCATCATTTTGAAAGAAGGTTGTCCTAGCATAGTGGTGCTTATCTGTTATGTTGAAAGATTGTCCTAAAATAATAAAAGATTCATGTTATACATGGCACAGGATGTTTGTATATGTCACGTACGAAGGAATCTTAGAGCAAATTCCAATGACGTGCGGCTCAGTTAGCTCTTCACAGGGCAGAAGAGAACCGATCAGCCTTCCTAGCGTGGGAACTTAGTAGTCATTATGACTTAGGCCATGCCCAACAATAATAGAATATAGCGGAATACGACACCAGAAAACACCATGAAGAAGAAGAAATAAGAGGAGGAGAACTTTTATTAAATAACCACTCGCTGGTTTACAATAGAAGCTCTCCCGGTCTCTCAATCTCTCATAGATACAAGAGGATCCTTAGATGATCTCTTTCTTTCCCTCTCTCTCTTGATCTCTAACCCCACCTTTGAGTGTCCTTTTATATAGGAACAACCCCAGGTTACAAGTCCCTCACGAACTCAACTCTCTAAGTAAAAGATAAGGATGAACTCAGAATCCCTATTTTCATAGGACTCTGTGCAGTCAGATAAAACTGCCAAGTTCATGATTCAAACGAACTCGGATTGTAACAAAACTTAATCCATTGGATTTGGAACGAAAAATCCTTTAAGATATCATCTTACCCACTTTGAACTGACTTCTGTGGAGTTCCCAAAATATTGCACAAAATTGTATGGATAAACTGCATTCTATTATGTCTCATTACACTAGCTTTTTTGCTGACCAATATACATCTCGAGATATGTGGCCTCGGCCCCATTCCCTTGAGTACTCCTTGTAGATCTTGTATACATTTCCCCAGGTTATTCTAGGACTCAGATTTGATCTCCAAGTTGCCCAAATCTCAAAAGAGTGTAGTAAGACCTCAAACCCGTCCAGCGATCCGATCTGGTTTGCACCTTGACGCGTGTCCGATCCAGCCCCGATTCGGTGAGCCGTGACACCCTCCCCCACCTAAGTCGAAGTCGCCCCCGATGAGGCTAGGCGGTACTTGTTGATGATGTCTTCAAACTACCATAGTTCGTCACCATACTCCCAACTTGCTTTTGAGTCTGCTAGTCCTCTCCATCGGACAAAGTACTGCACCCGACTATCATTTTTCCTATCCACCTTGATTTTAGAAACCTTCCTGAGGTAATGAACTCTTACGGCCACTAGAGCTCTCTTGCTTTGAGCTCGAGAAGGGTTGGTTGTGTCTTCTTTGAATGGCTTCAACAGAGACATGTGGAACACTGGATGCACTTTTAGCTTGGAAGACAGCGACAATCAGTATGCAGTCTCTCCAATTTGATGGGTGATGATGAAAGGGCCTTCATACCTCCTCACGAGTGCTTTATGGTAGCCCGACATCAATCTCATGTGATGGTAGAGTTTCACCAATACCTGATCACCAATCTGAAACTCAGCTGCACGCTGCTTTATGTCAGCCAACTTCTTCATTTGTTTGGTTGCCTTCAACAAGGAGACCTGAAGCAAATCTGTATCCTCCTTCAGATCCCTCATGAACTTGTAGGCAGTTGGGCTACGTCCCACGTAGTCCGCAGCGATACTTCCTGGAGTGTCTGGTTGCTGTCCTATTATCATCTTAAATGGTGATTTATCGGTCGACTCTGATCACTGCAAGTTGTAACTAAATTGGGCTTGGTCCAAGAGTCGCACCCAATCCCACTGGTTGGCATTCACATAGTGCCTCAAATACATCTCCAATAATGCATTTGTTCGTTCTATTTGGCCATTAGTCTGAGGGTGGAAGGCCATGGACATCTTTAGCTCTATTCCAAGTATCCGAAATAACTCAATCTAGAATCTTTCCATGAAGCAAGCATTACAATCTAAAATAATGCTCTATGGTATGCTCTAATATTTCACCACATATAAAGAACAATCGCACCACGTCCTCCACATGGTAAGTAGTAGGTGCTAGAATGAAGACTTCATACTTCGAGAAGCGATCCACCACTACCATGATGGAGCTATACCCTTCCACTGGAGGTAACCCGATGATGATGTCCATGGAGATGCTCTCTCATGGATGCTCTGGTGTAGGCAATGTTTCCAACAACCCCATGAGCCACTGATGTTCAACCTTATCTTGTTGTTATACTAAACAAGTACGAACATATCTCTCGATGTCATCTCGCATATTTGGCCAATAGTAGCTATGTTCTATGAGAGCTTGGATCTGATGCACCCCCTGATGTTCTGCCCACATAGAATCATGATGCTCTCGTAGCACCTTGCTCCTCAGCCCTCCACTTGAAGGCACATAGACATGCGTCCCTGTGTCAAAATCAGCCCACCTTCGGTCCAGAAACGGCGTGCCTTGCCATCCTTGATGAGTTCACCCATGGATGTGGTCCATGTATCCTTCTCCATCTCGGTCTTGACCCTCTCTATTAAGTCACTTGCTAGTCCAAAAGTGGAAGAAACCATAGCCAACTGTACCTTTCTACTTAAGGCGTCAGAAACTGAATTGGTTCGGCCTGGTTTATACTCGATGTGAAAATCGAATTCACCAAGAAATTGTTGCCATCTTACTTGCTTTGGGGTGAGCTTTGGCTGGGTTTTGAAGTAGCTTGTGGCCACGTTGTCCATGTGCACCACAAACTTGGATCCGAGGAGGTAATGGTGCCAGGTTTTAAGGCAATGGACAACCGCTGTCATCTCCTTCTCATGAACCGTATATCTGCACTCGGTGTCGTTCAACTTCCGACTCTCATAGCCCACTGGGTGTCTTTCCTGCATGAGCACCCCTCCGATGGCAAAATCTGATGCATCGGTATGAATTTTGAAAGAAAATGAGAAGTTCGATAGCATGAGAATCGACTCCTCTATGACTGCTTACTTGAGATGATCGAACGCCTCCTGACATTGATCCGACCATGGCCATGGTCGACCCTTCTTCAACAAATCCATCAATGGGGCGCATAACTTCGAATATCCCGTGATCAACCTCCTATAATAATTGCCAAACCAAAAAAAGAGCATAAATGTGTAATACATGTAGGTACCTCACACTCGACTATGGTTGAAATCTTGGAGGGATCCATCATGAGCTTTCCATCCCCAATGATGTAACTGAGGAATGGCACCCTCCGTTGCACAAACATGCACTTCTCCTTCTTCACAAAGAGCTGGTGTTGCCGTAGGATGGAGAAGACTTGCCTCAAGTGCACCACATGACCGTCCAATGTTCGACTGTAGACAATAATATCATCCAAGTATACTACCATGAATTTATCAATAAAGTCATGGAGTACACGTAGCATCAAAGCATAGAAGGTTGCTAGAGCATTAGTGAGGTTGAAAGGCATGACAAAGTACTTGAAGCTCCCATACCTTGTCACACATGCAGTCTTCTCAATGTCCTCCGCCATGCGAACTTGATAGTACTCGCTGCGAAGATACAACTTGAAAAATCATCGTGACTTACCAAGTTGATTGAACAAATCATCAATCCATGAAATGGGATACTTGTTCTTCATCGTGAGTTTGTTGAGGGCCCTGTAGTTGATGCAGAGTCTCAAAGAACCATCATGCTTCTTCTGAAAAGGTATTGGTGCTCCATATAGACTTTTCGAAGGTAGATGAACCTGCTGTCCACCAACTCCATTAACTATCTCCTCAACTCCTGGAGTTCAGGTGGGACCATCCTATATGGTGTTTGAGCTGGTGGATGTTCTCCCTACACCAAATCAATCCAGTGATCGATTTCTCTTCTTGGCGGCAATTGCTTGGATAATTCAGGGTGCATCACATCCCCAAATTTAGTGAGAATACCCTCGATGGGTGCTGGAATCTCTTCTCCCTCCAGCAGGTCTTCCTCTTGAATGGATGCAGTGTATGTTGAAAGTCCCCTTCTCAGCCTCTTAGCAAGCTCCATTGCTGATAGGACTCGCAACGGAGTCCCTCTAACTCGCTTTTCTTGAACCATGCAAGGTTCACTCGAATTCAGAACCACCACCATATCTGAATCCATCTTTACCATGGCATGTAGCTAGGTTAGCAAAGACATACTGATGACCACCTCGTAGTCGTCGATAGGGGTGACCACCGCTGTCACCCAATCGATCCATGTATCGAATTGGATCTCAACATCCTTGGCTGTTCCGCTTGTAGCTACCTCTACGGAGTTGACTGCCTTGAACGTGTGCTCATCACGTTCAATCTTCAGATTGAGCTTCTTCATCGTTGCTAAGTCCACGAAGAAGTTAGTGGCACCCATATCAATGAGTGCCTGAAAGGTGCGACCATTGATATTGATAGGTGCATAGAGTAGGCCTCGTGGCCCCTTGGCCTTCAGGGCATTGAGATCGAGTGAACCCATCCTTTGGTTGGTCTCTTGCCTCTCCTCCACCATCATAGATGCGATCTTGCCCCTCAATGGACAATCCTTCATCTTATGCGGTCCATTATAAATGTAGCATAAGATAGTGCTGGTACCTTGCACCACCTCTTTGCCCTTCGCTTAGGAAGCACCTTCACTTGAGGAGCCTGGATTCGAGCCTTTTCCACCTCCCTTATGACCTGATTTTGCTCCCCCACCTTTGTCCTATTTGGATGCCTAGGCTTTGGGAGCTGTAGGTTGAGTCTTGAACTCGATGAGAGCCTCTGCTTGAGCTATCGCCTCGTTCAAACTCTTAACTCCTCTTCGTTGCAACTCCATCTTGGCCCATGGTTTGAGCCCATCAAGAAAGGTGAAGAGAGAGTCCTCCTGACTGAGGTCTGGTACTTCCAACAATAATTTGTTGAACTCTCGCACATCACCCTTTTGCATGAGTCACCGTAGTCATGCTCGAGCATCATCCTTAGCAAATTTGGGAAAGAATTGCTTCCAAAGTTCAGTTTGGAGTTATGCCCAAGTGGTGATTGGAACAGCCCCTCGCTTCACATCGTCAGCTCAACGTCGCCACCAAAGCATCACCACATCCCTTAAGAACATCGACGCCGTGCTCACCTTCATGGCTTCACCTCTTATGTCGGTAACCTGTAGGTACTGTTCCACAGCGAAAAGGAAGTTATCTATGTCCTTTGCGGGCCGCTGCCTGCAGAACTCCTATGGCTTGTGGAGGGGATGCATAGCCTCACTTGTGACCTCCATTGTTGAGGTAGAAGAGAACATGCTCGTGGTAGCTTTTTCCTTTTAAAGGTCAACTATCTGTATTTGGAGAGCCTTCACCATGGTCTCCAACTCCTTGTTGTGCTACAGCACTTCCTCATAGCGCCGCTCCATATCGAAGGAAATTTGATTCAACTGAGCAGCGATCTCACCTCGAAGGGTTAAGTCCTTACCCTCGAGGTCCTCCACTCGCCCTTCAAACTCAGCTATTTGGGCCTCGCACTTCCATAGTCGATTGTCGATGGAGATAATCAGAGATGCAATCCATAGCCCTTGCAGGGAATCATCAACTGGATGCGCTCCATCCATTGCCGTGCCTCCTCCCAAGGCAGGATTGGGATCCAAGGTTGAGGATGATGAATCCCCTGTTCCCACCATGGATGCTGATGTAGAGGTCGTCTTCTTCATTTTCAGTATCGCTTTGATACCAACTATCACGTATGAAGGGATCTCAGAGCAAATCCCAATGACGTGCGGCTCAGTTAGCTCTTCACAAGGCAGAAGAGAATCGATCAGCCTCCCTAGCATGGGAACCTAGTCTCTATGACTTAGGTCACACCCAACAATAATAGAACACAGTAGAATGCGACACCAAGAAACACCATGAAGAAGAAGAAGAAATAAGGAGAAGAGAACTTTTATTAAATAATCACTCGCTGGTTTACAATAGAAGCTCTCCCGATCTTTCGATCTCTCATAAATACAAGAGGATCCTTAGATAATCTCTTTCTTTCCCTCTCTCTCTCTTGATCTCTAACCCCATCCTTGAGTGTCCTTTTATATAGGATCAACCCCAGGTTACAAGTCCCTCATAAACTCAACTCTCTAAGTACAAAATAAGGATAAACTCAGAATTCTCATTCTCGCAGGACTCTACGCAGTCAGATAAAACTATCGAGTTTGTAATCTAAACGAACTCGTATTACAACGAAACTTGATCCATTGGATTCGGAATGAAAAATTCTTTAAGATAATGCCTTACCCACTTTGAACTGACTTTTGTAGAGTTCCTAGAATATCACACAAAGTTGTATGGGTAAACTGCATTCTATTACACCTCATTACACTAGCTTCTTTGCTGACCAATGTACATCTCAAGACATATGCCGCTAGCTTCATTCTCTTGGGTACTTCTTATAGATCTTGTACATATTTCCCCAGATAATTGTAGGGCTCAGATTTGGTCTCCAAGTTGTCCAAATCTCAATAGAGTGTAGTCAGACCTCGAACCCATCCAGTGATCAGATCTAGTTTGCACCTTGACTCATGTCCGGTCCAATCCCTATTCGAAGAGCTGTGACATATATATGTATTAGTATCACTGATTAAGATGTGCATGAGATCATTAAAGCCCTCTTAAAATCTTAATAAGTCATAGTGCTGGGAAATAGAAGCTAACTAATATTTGAATCAATTAATCAATTTGTCACACCCCCGACCTGAAATTGCGAGCTGAGGGTCATGGCAACTGCCACATAATCATAGGAAACTCTTCCCATAAGTATGCAAGGTATCTTATAAAACTATCATAAAATAGCCATGGAATAATTAATCTTAAATTAAATCTAAAATTTAATAAATTTAAAATCTAATTTTAATATTTCATAAAGTCCAATAATGCTCAAAAGATCTTATATCAGCTTTAATAAAATTTTTATTTAAAACAAAAATATCAATTTTCTACTTCTAATCATCTTGTCTATCTCTAATCACTCTTCAATACATACTTCTGTATCATCTTATTTCTCAAAATCTGTAAAAATAATAAAATATGGATAATGAGCTAGACAGCCCAATAAGCAATGATCACTTCAATTAGATTTTATCAAACAAATAAAATAAATCATCATTTTATAGAAAATAAACATATAGAGTTTGTTAGTTCAAAATCAATTTCTATGATGTAGTATTTTTAAAATAGTTATCATATCAAATCAATCTTTTCGAGTTTCTTTCAAAAATTTAGTTTTCTTTCAAATCATCAAATTCTTATCAGTCATTCTTGTCATTCTTATCATTTTTAACATTCTTATCATTCATTCTCATCAGCCATGAGCTATGACCACATTATCTTGCAGTAGGATCATAACACCATGTATCATCTGGCAGTGAGCTGCGAATCATCTGACAGCAATGTTCTTTAGAATCGCTGGTTTGCTGACGGTTAGTCGCTGGTCTACTAGCAACATAAATCCTTAGAACTAAATCTTTACTAACGTATTAGCCCTTATTGGCAGAGTCCTCCATATAGTCAGGCTGAGAGTTAAATCATCTTAATTCAAAATTCATTTCATAATTCATATTTCTTATTTTAGTTTATTAAGAATGTACATAATCATGTGATATCAAAATCAATCAATCAAGTATAATACATAATAAAATCAACACTTTCAATCATGCTTCATCATAATATTTTAAAAAAATAAAATACTTTCAATAACAAAATATCACCATCAAATTCATACATCTTTTCATAAATTAAGTCAAAAAAATATATAATAATTTATTGATAAATCTAGAAAAAGTGAAACATTACTTACCTGGTACGTGTTTCGATAAATCCATATTATTCTTATAATTTTTTTTCAAAATTTTTTATTCATAAATCATATCACAGTACCCTATTATCAGACATCTACCATCCTATAGAGGATCGATTTCAATAATTAGAAAAGTATACTAATAAATTGAAAAGATGGATTGACGGTAGTCACATCTAACGGTCGGATCAATATGATCATCCTAACTTCATCGATCAAGGATAGACTAGGAGATGGATGGTTCAAGGTCTATTTATCTTGGTCAAATTGAATTCAAAGTGGTAGGACCAAAAATCTTTCATTGAGTTTATAAATCAAGTGGAGAGATAAAGTCAGAGGAGAGAGAAATTATGAAGATGAATTAGAACTAATCAAGCGATATGGTCCGACAAATCAATCGATCAAATCAAGATAGTTTAAATCAAATGATGATGGAATTATCCTATAGATAATTCAATAAAATCATAGGCGATAAATTCAAACATATTTGGTCTAGTCGAGGTGGGTGTTAGTACACTGTCCAACAATCATGGATCAAGATTCCTTCATTAAGGTCATTCAAAATCATTATCAATCTTTCCAAATAATCTAGAAAATTTTAAGAGAGAGAAATTACAAAGAAACAAGTAGTCTAGAGAGAGAATTTTAGAGAGAGAAAATTTTAGGGAGAGAATATAGAGAGAGAAAGTAGAGAGGAAAAAAAGAGAGAGAAAGAGGAAGAAGGGATAAAATCTTCTTCTTTCTTTTCTTTTCTTGCTTTCTCTTTCATTTTTTTTAAAATCCAATAATCATATTAGCGAGAGAAAATAGGAGAGAGGGGATAGAAAGAGAAACCAAATCTTCTAGAGAGGGAATCTGATTCTAGAGAGAGAATCAACATTAGAGATGGGAGAGAGAGAAGAATTTTTTTCTTTTCTTTTCTTTTTCTTTTCTTCTTTTCTTTTCTCTTTCTTCCTTTTTCCTTTTTTTTTTGTTCTCCTTCTTACATGGTGAAATAGAGGACATGGTCCTCTTCTTCTTGTTTCATAAATGGAATAGTGGACTCCCTTGTCCCTTGATCCAAAGCAAAATGGGCCTCTTCCCCAGGCTGACAGCACCCATGGCTAGTGAAGGAAAATCCTGATTTTCCGGTCCAGGTTCGTCCAGATCTGATTAGATTAAGAGATATATTTCAAAACTTTTCTCTTGATCTCAATCAGATCTTGATATGTTTCAGATCTAATTCTTATTATTTTAATAAATAAAATAAAATAAGATAAATTAAATCAAATTCAATTTATCTGATTTGGGTAATCTTATTACCCTGTAGATGATCCTGATTGCAGCGGAAGGTTCTGGATCTTAGCCACGCAAGCGCCTGGCCTCTACCGGTATCCACTCGGGTTGGATCTGGAGATCCTCTTCTTCTCTATCACACCTTCAAAAATCAGATCTGGATCTGATCTGGAGGATCTTCAAAACTCTTTTGAAGATCAGCAGTCGTCCTTTTGCAGCAGCGCAGCCTTCTTGCTTTTGATCGCCTTTTCTTGATCTGGAATCGCACCAAACTAAATCCAAAACACTTTTGGACGTGGAGAGCAAGGGGAGAAGAGACTATGGCATGGAGAAGGAGGGGAGAGGCAGCCTTGGGGCGTGGGAAATCTCAATTGGAATTAGGAGTTGGGCGCAGGGTCTTATTTATAGACCTCTTGTGATCCAACTCCTCTTCTTCCCAACCAATCACAACCCTTTGTGAAATCAGATCTAAATCTGATTGGTTGGAATAGAGTCCCCTGGATTCCTCCTTAGAGGGTGCCTAAGACCAGTCAAACTTGGATTCTTAGTAGAACTCTAATTGGAATCCAAAAAGGAGATGGAGTCCTTGTCCAACAAGGACTCCTAGGCGCCTCCTACTTGGGCTCACGCCACCCTTGGCGTGCGCCCTTCTCCTTGCCAGGTTCTGGCAGGGGGACAAGGCCCCCACCAGCTCTCCAATAGGTGCATGACATGTGGTCAAAAGTCAAAGGGTCAATGGTCAACGTTTGACCAGTCAAAGGTAGACTTTTGACCAAAGTCAAAGAACAAGAAATGGCAGGTGACCAAAAATGGCAGGTAATGTCTTACAAAATAAGACAACCTTTTCTGACTTGGACAACCTCCAGTCAGACCATATGAAGGCCTCTGATTGAGCACAAACTCCTTTGGCTCAGTCAGGACAACTTATTTATGATAGTAAAAGAAGAACGTTAGGTTCAATCGAGTGCTAGCACGATTTCCTTGAACCTAATTGAATCTCATTCAGATCAATTGAACTAGATCAGTTCAATTGATGATCACCAGATTCAAACCCTTGTTTGTGTGACCCAGTTAGGTTCAGTTCTGTATGGTAATGGGATATGTCATGATCTCTATCATCGACATCATCGAAACTCCTTTCGATGGATCAGAACTCTTCTGATTCGAACAGCTAGAATGATCGATCATCTAAATCATTCTAATTGCTCCCAAAATCCACCAGTGACACCTAGCAGTATATGGTGGCAACCCATCAGAGCTGAATGCGAACCTCTTGGTGCAGCTACCTGTGTGATTAAGTTCTTCTATCTTGAGCCCCGATCAGATTAGGGTTAAGGTGAACTCGTCAAACCCTAGTCTCTGTCATATGATGTAATCATTCGATTCGAGTCCAATGTGAAAATCTAAATAGAAACTCTTTCTATTATTTCACTCTGCCATGGCCATGGGCTTCTGGACTTGATTCTCATGATCATCATAGGGCTGCTCCTCTACCACCGAGGTAGATAGATTCCATCTTGATGCAATCCAGTTCCTACAATGAACATGCTATAGCCAACATACACCTCAGGGTTCCATATGGCTAGGAGACCGAGTAATGGTGTAGTCAAACTATAACACCCTCAAGGTGAACTGCCGATGCATCTCAGGTCAAAGAACCAGACACACTACTGCAGCATCGAGTCAGTCATTGACGAGAAGGTAGACTTCCTAATGACTACTCGAGGTGGTCACGCTCAGTGCCCTCGTTCTCTAACGAGTACCTGTACTCTCGCTCCGGTGTCTCCACACCGTAGACTCAAGACTCATCTACTAAAGAGAAGCGATTGTACACCAACCTTCCGGATCAATCACCATCCTCGTGATGATCCTATGGTCGGGAGCATTTTATGAGTTAATAATGATTATTCATGTCTTAAATTTTCAACTCTTGAAAATATGAATTATCATTACCATTAACTCAAAGGATGTATCACAGACACTAAATACACATATGTGATAGAAAATAACCCATTTTATTGATTATAGTCAAAATTATAATTTTGCCCCTAGAAGTGTATTACAAGTGTCAGCCAATTCTGGCTTCTAGGGCACATATATCTAACAATCTCCCACTTGTCCTAAAGCCAATTGGCTACAAGTCTAAGTCCCATCTTCTCAAGGTGGGCTTCGATCTTCTGCTGGCCCAACGGCTTTGTAAGTGGGTCTGCCACATTATCTGCGGAGTTGACTCTCTTGACCTCGACGTAACCCTTTCTCAAGGTAATCGCGGATGAGGATGGTATCGCCGCTCAATGTGCTTGGACTTCTGGTGAGACCTCGGCTCCTTAGCAAGGGCTATGGCGCCATTGTTGTCGCAGTAAAGAGGAATGGCATCTGATGGCATTACTCCAATTTCTGCAGCAAACTTCTTGTACCAGAATGCTTCCTTTGCAGCCTCTGATGCAGCGATATATTCTGCTTCCATGGTGGAATCTGCTATCACAGTTTGCTTGGAACTCTTCCAGCTGACAGCTCCACCATTGCACACAAACAGACTTCCAGATGTCGACTTTCGATCATCTATATCGGACATGAAAGTCCGAGTCTGTGTATCCCTGGACTTGGAGTTCTCCATTACCAAAGACCAACATCATATCCTTAGTTCTTCTCAAGTACTTAAGGATACACTTCACAGAAGTCCAGTGTTCTTCACCTGGATTTGACTGATATCTGCTTGTGACACTCACAGCATGGGCTATATCAGGTCGTGTACATTAGCATGGCATACATGAGGCTCCCTATTGCAGAAGCATAAGGGATCTTGCTCATGCGTTCTATTTCCTCAGGTGTGCTGGGGCACATCTTCTTGGAAAGATGAATACCATGTCTGAAGGGTATTAATCCCCTCTTAGAGTTTTCCATACTAAACCTCTTTAGTACTTCCTCTATGTACATCTTCTGTGAAAGTCCTAGCATCCTATTCGGTCTATCCCTATAGACCTTAATTCCTAGAATAAAGGATGCTTCACCTAGGTCTTTCATGGAGAATTCCTTAGACAACCACATCTTGACTGATGTCAACATGGGAATATCATTCCCAATAAGGAGGATGTCATCCACGTACAATACGAGGAAGACAACAGCGCTCCCACTGACCCTTTTGAAAACACATGGTTCCTCTTCATTTTTGATGAAACCAAACTTTTTGATCACATCATTGAAACGAGTGTTCCAGCTCCGAGATGCTTGCTTAAGTCCATATATGGACCTTTGCAGCTTGCAAACCTTGTGATCAGTATCACTGGATGTGAAACCTAGCGGCTGTTCCATATAGATATCTTCCTCAAGATATCCATTTAGGAATGCCGTTTTCACGTCCATTTGCCATATTTCATAATCGAAATAGGCTGCAACAGCAAGCAATGTGCGGATGGATTTTAGCATAGCCTACTGGGGAAAAGGTATCCTGATAGTCAATGCCTTCGCGTTGACTATAACCTTTTGCCACCTAGTCTAGCCTTGAATGTCTCCACATTCCCATCTGCACCAATCTTTCTCTTGAAGATCCATTTACACCCAATAGGTACTATACCTTCTGGTGGATCTACCAAGGTCCAGACTTGGTTTGAGTGCATCGAGTCAATTTCTGACTTCATTGCCTCTAGCCATTTCTCGGAGTCGATATCTGATATCGCCTCGTTGTAGGTTTTGGGATCATCACCATGAGCACCATTACCTACGAGGAACATTTCCTCTACATCCTCTGAAATAATACCTAAGTATCTTTCAGGGGGACGGGAAACTCTTTCCGATCTACGAGGTGGAGGAGGTAGTGTTCTTATTGGCTCAACCTGATTTGGTTCCACTTGGTCCTTAGCTCTTTCTGCTTGTGAGACTTTCTCATCAAGCTTAATCTGCTTTCCAATGCCGCTATCTTGAATAAACTATTTTTCAAGAAAGATGGCATGTCGACTCACAATCACATTGTGGTCTTCTGGAATGTAGAAATAGTATCCTAATGACTCTTTAGGATATCCTATGAATCGAGCTCTAAAGGACCTAAACTCTAACTTGTCCGCTTGTTGTCTTTTGACATGAGCCGGACAACCCCAAATTCTGAGATGACTCAGACTTGGTTTCTTACCGTGCCATATCTCATACGGTGTGGTAGGAACGGTTTTAGAGGGAACCCTATTCAGTAAGATAGATTGAAGTTAACAATGAAGTGTCCCCAAAGAAAATCAGGGAGGTCTGTGAAGCTCATCATGGATCGAACCATATCCAATAGAGTCCGATTTCTCCATTCTGAAACCCCGTTGAGTTGAGGTGTTCCTGGTGGAGTCCATTGAGAGACTATGCCATTTTCCTTAAGATAGTCTAGGAATTCCCGGCTAAGGTATTCACCTCCTCGATCTGATCGAAGAACCTTAATGGGTTTTCCAGTTTGTTTTTCTACTTCATGTCTGAATTCTTTGAACTTTTCAAAAGGCTTCAGACTTGTGTCTCATAAGATACACATACCCATACCTAGACAGATCATCGGTAAAGGTAATGAAGTAGACAAAATTGCCTCTAGCCGGCACATCAAATGGGCCGCACACATCAGTATGTACTAGGGCAAGGAGATCTGTGGCCCTCTCCCCATGTCCAACAAAAGGGAGTTTAGTCATTTTGCCTTGAAGACAAGATTCACAAGTTGGATATGACTCAAAAGTCAATGGACTCAATAGCCCATTTTTCTCCAATTTGTTAATCCTATCTTCTGCTATATGACCTAATCTCAGGTGCCATAGATATCTATCGTTTGGACTATCCCTAGGTCGTTTGGCATTCACGTTTTGCTCGATAGTTAAAACAGGTACATCAATATGTAACTGATAAAGACCATTAATAAGGAAACCATTTGCAATTTTATTTCTTTCATAAAGAATGTTACAATGGTCCTTAAAGAAGGTGATCACATAACCTTCTTGTGCTAAGCATGAAACAGAAATCAAATTCCTGCTAGCTGCAGGCACATAATAACAGTCTTTTAAAACTAAGTCTAAACCAGATGGTAATCGAAGAGGGTATGTTCCCACGGCTACTGCAGCAACTCTTGCTCCATTACCGATGCGTAGGATCATGTCTCCATCCCTCAGCCTCCTGCTATCCTCAAGACCCTGCATAGAAGTGCACAGATGAGCACTAGAACCAGAGTCAAGCACCCAACTGGATGCAGAAGAAACCGTAAGGTTAGACTCAATAACGAGCATACCTCCAGAAGGACCTTCCTTCTTGTTCTTCAGGGTGGCCAGGTAAGTAGGGCAGTTCCGCTTCCAATGGCCGTCGCTGTTGCAATGGAAAACACTTTCCTTTGCCATCGGACCTTTTTCTTCGGTTCTGCCTTCTTCTTCTTTGATCCTTCCACCTTTTGCTTTTTCACAGACTTCTTTTTCTTTCCATAAGACTTTCTTTTGGAAGAAGTCCGTTCCATAGCAAGAACTGAGCCTTTAGAACCTTTCATAGAAAGCTCAGCGGTAACCAGCATATTCATTCAACTCGGCCAAGGAATTTTGAAGTTTATGCATGTGGTAATTCATGATGAATTGCCCATATGCATCAGTCAAGGATTGCAGAATAATATCGTTCTGCAGATCCAAGTCCAACTTCACACCGAGCTTCTCAAGCTCTTCCATGTCCTTGATCATTGTCAGACAGTGATCTTGGACTGACTGCCCATCACGCATCTTAGCCTTAAAAAGTCATTTCGTGACTTGATATTTGGCTGCGCGACTCTGTTCACCAAACATCTCCTGCAGGTGAGCCAACATTTGGCGAGCAGTCCCGATATCTTCATGTTGGCGCTGGAGCTCATCAGACATCGAGCCCAACATGTAATATCTGGCCTTATTATCTTCGTCAATCCATTTTTCCAGAGACGCTCTCTGTTCAGTGGATGGACGAGCTGGTAAGGTGGGAGGGTCCTGGTCCAAAACATGTGTTAACTTCTCTGAACCCAAAACAATTTTGTAGTTCCTGAGCCAATCTTTATAATTGGGTCCAGTCAGTCTATGTGTGTCCTAGGATACGTGCCAATGGGTTGGACGCAGACATTTTCCTGTAGAGAGTCAAAGATTCTAGTTAGATACTGTAATTTTGACTTGACCAATTTGTTTAGGGATTTTATTTTTAAACAAATTAGCTCCCACTATTTTCTCGGATCCCTACACTCCCTCTGTAGAGATGCGAAAATCTCCGCGATTAATGATTTCTAGTGGGTGGTGCGGTCTCACCAACTGACTCATCACCTCACCTAACAGTTATTGGTGATGGGTTAGCCAATGAGTGAACAACTCTTGTTCAATGATTCTCTAATCATGGTGCACCCAAACTTGGTCTCTAATTCATGAATCTCACCGTATCCGAAATATTGATCCACTCCTTAGTTAAGTCAGACCCACCATTTGCATAGACTGGGTTCCTAATTGAGTCTCTCACCGTATCCGGAATATTGAGCCCAACTCATCCTCCAGCCCATAGCATCCAATGCCTAATAGACATGGTTGCGTCTTCCCGGTGCAACTGAGCCACTGTATCCAGTCGAGAACAATCAACCCCGGGAAGGGCCCGCACATCTACAATGGTGGAAGACCTCAGACTTAATCTTTTCTTAGGGAGAATTGATTCAGGTCTCATTAAACTAGACTTGGCTTAGTCATAACAATTATGACTAACCTAGTGGCATGGGTTAGCTCGGATTATTGACCACCTCAGATCAGAACTGTGTCAACAGATATGGCCAGGTAAGTGAGACCGGTGGAAGGAATATGCCGTTAACTCGCACAAGAATGCATTCAGGTCGAGTAGCTTCCAATTAAAAACCAGTCGGTCGTCTGTGCCAAACTTACCTTAGACACCAAATTGTTGAGTCAGAACCAATTGGGTTAGCCTACAATCCAGACTCTAACCTCTGAGCCTAATTAGGTCTTGCTTGATCGTGACTCGATCTTGACCCAGACTTAATCCTATTAGGCTGGTCAATTTAAGCATTGTTGATCCCATCTAACCAACTCTTGATTCGGTTTGATCAACCGCTTAGACCTAATTGAGCTACCCAAGCCCGAACCCAGTATTATGAATATGTCTTAGATCTGAAATTCTCAATTTTAGACCTAATTAATATTTCATAAACTTAATTCTTAATTAAGTTGGGTTCATAAACAAAATATGCACAATAAATCCTAGGGTTTCAGGATCTAGGGTTTTGCAGAAAGTAAGTTTTGGGTTTCTGATTAAGGACGAACACGCAGCACCCCTACACGTCATAAGAACACCCCATCGAATGGGAAAGAGAGGGCCTTTAAACCCTTCTTCGTTCTTATGACCGGACGGCCAAGAGGAACGCCTTAATCAGGAACATGTAAATCTACAAAACAGTTATAGATCTATATCATATATCTCATATACAAATTTAGATCTAATCAAGGCATATTTTGCATACATCTCATGTATCAAATCATGCATATTTTCAGATCTAAATTATCACATAATAATCTAAAAAATTAGATTTAAATTGATCTAATCAAAATAAATTCTAATCTAGATAATTATGTAGAACTATTCTACAACTAGTCTAGACATGCATCAATCATATCTCATATGATATTTAAAATTAAATAATTTTTATTTGCTATTTATCAGATGTTATTATAACACTTATAATATCAGAAAATAGTAAATAAGAAGATCTAAAATATGATTTAATCAGATTAAATCAAAGACATGCAAAACTATTCTATAGAACTATTCTATTCTAGAACTAGTCATGCATATCTTCATGTTCTTAGATCCAAATCATTTAATTTTAATTTTTCTGATTTTAGATCTGATCACATCTCATGTGACATCTGAAATCACTTTATTTTCTAATTAAAATAAAATTAAAATTAGATCTAAACAATTTAGAACCATGGCTCTGATACCAGTTGAAGGGAAAATCCTGATTTTCCGGTCCAGGTTCGTCCAGATCTGATTAGATCAAGAGATATATTTCAAAATTTTTCTCTTGATCTCAATCAGATCTTGATATGTTTTCAGATCTGATTCTTATTATTTTAATAAATAAAATAAAATAAGATAAATTAAATCAAATTTAATTTACCTGATTTGGGTAATCCTATTACCCTGTAGATGATCCTGATTGCAGCGGAAGGTTCTGGATCTTAGCCACGCAAGCGCCTGGCCTCTACCGGTATCCACTCGGGTTGGATCTGGAGATCCTCTTCTTCTCTATCACACCTCCAAAAATTAGATCTGGATCTGATCTGGAGGATCTTCAAAACTCTTTTGAAGATCTGCAGTCGTCCTTTTGCAGCAGCGCAGCCTTCTTGCTTTTGATCGCCTTTCCTTGATCTGAATCGCACCAACCTAAATCCAAAACACTTTTGGACGTGGAGAGCAAGGGGAGAAGAGACTATGGCATGGAGAAGGAGGGGAGAGGCAGCCTTGGGGCGTGGGAAAATCTCATTGGAATTAGGGTTGGGCGCAGGGTCTTATTTATAGACCTCTTGTGATCCAACTCCTCTTCCTCTCAACCAATCACAACCCTTTGTGAAATCAGATCTAAATCTGATTGGTTGGAATAGAGACCCCTGGATTCCTCCTTAGAGGGCGCCTAAGACCAGTCAAACTGGATTCTTAGTAGAACTCTGATTGGAATCCAAAAGGGAGGTGGAGTCCTTGTCCAACAAGGACTCCTAGGCGCCTCCTACTTGGGCTCACGCCACCCTTGGCGTGCGCCCTTCTCCTTGCCAGGTTCTGGCAGGGGGACAGGCCCCCACCAGCTCTCCAATAGGTGCATGACATGTGGTCAAAAGTCAAAGGGTCAATGGTCAACGTTTGACCAGTCAAAGGTAGACTTTTGACCAAAGTCAAAGAACAAGAAATGGCAGGTGACCAAAAATGGCAGGTAATGTCTTACAAATAAGACAACCTATTTCTGACTTGGACAACCTCCAGTCAGACCATATGAAGGCCTCTGATTGAGCACAAACTCCTTTGGCTCAGTCAGGACAACTTATTTATGATAGTAAAAGAAGAACGTTAGGTTCAATCGAGTGCTAGCACGATTTCCTTGAACCTAATTGAATCTCATTCAGATCAATTGAACTAGATCAGTTCAATTGATGATCACCAGATTCAAACCCTTGTTTGTGTGACCCAGTTAGGTTCAGTTCTGTATGGTAATGGGATATGTCATGATCTCTATCATCGACATCATCGAAACTCCTTTCGATGGATCAGAACTCTTCTGATTCGAACAGCTAGAATGATCGATCATCTAAATCATTCTAATTGCTCCCAAAATCCACCAGTGACACCTAGCAGTATATGGTGGCAACCCATCAGAGCTGAATGCGAACCTCTTGGTGCAGCTACCTGTGTGATTCAGTTCTTCTATCTTGAGCCCCGATCAGATTAGGGTTAAGGTGAACTCGTCAAACCCTAGTCTCTGTCATATGATGTAATCATTCGATTCGAGTCCAATGTGAAAATCTAAATAGAAACTCTTTCTATTATTTCACTCTGCCATGGCCATGGGCTTCTGGACTTGATTCTCATGATCATCATAGGGCTACTCCTCTACCACCGAGGTAGATAGATTCCATCTTGATGCAATCCAGTTCCTACAATGAACATGTCATAGCCAACATACACCTCAGGGTTCCATATGGCTAGGAGACCGAGTAATGGTGTAGTCAAACTATAACACCCTCAAGGTGAACTGCCGATGCATCTCAGGTCAAAGAACCAGACACACTACTGCAGCATCGAGTCAGTCATTGACGAGAAGGTAGACTTCCTAATGACTACTCGAGGTGGTCACGCTCAGTGCCCTCGTTCTCTAACGAGTACCTGTACTCTCGCTCCGGTGTCTCCACACCGTAGACTCAAGACTCATCTACTAAAGAGAAGCGATCGTACACCAACCTTCCGGATCAATCACCATCCTCGTGATGATCCTATGGTCGGGAGCTGTTTATGAGTTAATAATGATTATTCATGTCTTAAATTTTCAACTCTTGAAAATATGAATTATCATTACCATTAACTCAAAGGATGTATCACAGACACTAAATACACAGGTGTGATAGAAAATAACCCATTTCATTAATTATAGTCAAAATTATAATTTTGCCCCTAGAAGTGTATTACAAGTGTCAGTCAATTCTGGCTTCTAGGGCACATATATCTAACAGCTAGATGACCAAGCATCGATGGTGATAACCACCCTAGTCCGGTGACTAGTGGTGGCTCCGGGCAATGGGAAAAAAATCAAGAAAAAATAACAAAATTGGGAATTTCAGGAGATTTCAAAATTAGATGTTTTCCATGGGATTGCAACAACAAATTCAATAAAAATTCAAGTTTAAAATCTATAGAGATTTGAGGGAAGATGATAGAAGAAATTACCTGATTGTTAGATGGTTTTAGTTTGATTTCCGATGGCCAAAACAAGGAAGAACCACCAGTGAGCAAGGAGAAAATCAATAGATTTTTGGTGGCGATTTTTGTGAGGAAAAGTTTGGAGATCAAAGCCTTTAAATAGACCATGATTTAGAGAGGATTTGGGTTTGATTTCAACTCGATTTTTTGAGTGGATTAAGAGTTCTAATCGAAGAAGAACTCCTTCGGGAGTTCTTCCACATTCTTTTTTTTTTTTTTGCTGCTTTGAGATCCATGCTAGTGGGGGCTAAGATCAGATGGATTAAGCTTGATTGGGTTGGGGCATTACATTCTCCCCACTTTAAAAGAAATTTCGTTCCAAAATTTTCTGTCAAAGATTTTGAACCTTAGGGTTTCACAATCATAATCTCATTAAAGTTCAATGCCTCAACACTTGATTCTTCTTATAGATGATCGAAATCAAATCCATCTCTTGTTAATAGAAGAAGAACAACATCTTAATTCTAAATAAGAATTCTAATTTTTTTCGCCAAAACATCATCTGCTCTTAATTAATCAATCCATCACAAGACTAATATGAATCGCCTCTAATCCATGCTTTCAAAAGTTAGAGATTCACCATTCTGATCTCATCCTTAAACATTTTGATATTCTAATTCTCAATGCAACTTTATTAGTAAATCATTTCATAAGGAAAAACTCAATACCTTAAAAGTATATCATAATCAGAGCCATTCATTTCTTGAAATCAAAATTGATATCTTATTTTCAAATAAGGATATCAAGTTTCTTACCAAAACTATCAGTTGCTCATGATTTAATCAATATACCACAAGATCATAAACCAATCTTATTGTATTCTCATTACATGGATGCTTCAGGATGAGAAAATCTAAGATCAAAATCAATGATCGATAAACAATCTCAATTCTTTCTAACAGATAGAAATATAGGATTCAATTCTTAGGATAAAGAAAATCTATCTCTAGATATTCTAAATCCAAAATCAAGTACCAAGGATCCACTCATCAAGACTCGGAATGCAAAATTTTTTTTAACATGGTAGATAGGAGCACTTCCTTTCGAGAAATATATAACGACATTTAAAATAATCCATAATTTCAAAAGCATTATTCTTTCTAGTACCAATGGATTTCTTATATCAAGAATATCTAATTATGTCATTTAGCATAATTCTTTAACTCAAGAATCAACATTCCTGACTTGCTCAAAATAATCAAGATCACCATGCTTTCGCTACACACTCTGATCTAGCAATCAAAATTTCTTAGGTTCATGAAACAATTTTGATCAAATTATTTCTTTATCCTATAAATTGAAAAGATCTAAAACCCTAAGTTTACATTATAATTGCATGTTATATGATTTGAATTTAATAAGGTGGTCCTGGGATAGGGTTTGACTTTAGGATTTTATATGAAATGCTTTGAAATCCATGCTTCTGCACTAGTCATAAACCCTACACTGTGGTAGACTGTGCTTGCTAAGGGGAGTACATTGCGACATTCGATGCTGCAAAGATGGCTGTGTGGCTGAGAAAGTTCATCACCAAGCTTGGAGTAGCACCCTTCCTCCCTTGATGGTCTAGTCCTACTCTACTATGACCGCACTAAAGCCATTGCTCAAACGAAGGAACCAAAAGCATATCAGTAGACAAAGTACATACTATGCTGCTACAACCTAGTTTGGGATGTGATGGATCGAGGTGACGTCGACCATCAAAAGATCGATGGAAAGAAGAATCTGGTTGATCCCTTCACTAAAGTCTTTACGGTAAAGGAGTTCAACAACCACAAGTTGAATATAAGTATTAGATACTATACCAAGTGGCTATAGGACAAATGGGAGTTGTTGGAAAATATGTTTGAAAGTCAATCATCAGTCTGTTG